>OY992766.1:11205579-11438336 GCA_963921325.1 Logfia minima
TGCCTGTTGTGGAGGTGACAGTGGCCTAGGAATAGGAGCCGGTTCGGCGAATTCGTCACCCTCCGGAGGCACATAGGCCTCATCCACAATGTGTCCAAAAAGAGGCACGTCAGGTGGAACCGGTGCACCCTTAGCATATTGGCCGGAGACCACAAAAATTCTGGTATTCATCGGCGTTGGTCTACCAAAGCTCGAAAGATATATCCTGAAAAATTGTAGGGCTTATTGTATACCAGCGCCAGCATTGCTGACGCAGTCGAATGGCTGATGCCATCGAAACCAGCTTTTCGTGCAGAAAGGCACACGATCATTATATGCATCAAATACCGCCAGACCTTGGTGAGAAAGGCCTTGCGATATTGATCTCTGGGAATGGTTGGATAGCCCAGACGTATCATACCGCCAGATATAAACGCATTTGAAAAAGTAACGGGCATTTCTGAGTCGTCAGGAAACTCAAAGAACTCTCTGATGGTCTGTTCGGATATTATGATCTCACGATCATGAACTCGGGAGATAAGCCTCGTATATGGAAGATCCGAATTAATCGCCACGTTAGCCCAAAATTCCGTGACGTGATCACGGTAGATAGCAGTAGTGGCCGAGATGGCATTATATATCCGAGAGCGGCGAAGGAAAGCAATCATGGGTCTATATGGTGCTGCCGACTCTTTGTCATCATCCAAGAATGCATTCACATTGTGACGTGGTTCCCAAAACAAAGCATTCACATTTACACCTGCCATATCTGTACGAACACGAGAAACTTGGAAGCCGTTAGTTTCAACAAAAAAGATTGACATTTTTGAATTAAAAATGTCTTGCGACACAAGCCTTGTGTCGCAGGATTGACTGCGACATAACGAGTTATGTCGCAGTTTTGCAATAAAATCAATTTAATGATTATTCAGCGACACAAGGATTATGTCGCACATTTAGGTCAGCGACATAGCAGTTGTGACGCAGACAATTCAGCGACACAAAAATTGTGTCGCAGCATAGCAGCGTCATAGAACAGCGACACAAGTATTGTGTCGCATCAAGACCAGCGTCATAAGACAGCGACACGCATGACCAGCGTCATAAGGCAGCGACACAACGCTTGTGTCGCAAAGATGAACACTTTGAAACCCAGATTTTTTCAGATGAACAAAAATTGGGGGTTTGTGTTTATATCATGTCCGAAGGTATACCATTATAGCAGGAACATAAATCAACAAGTATTACACATATTGGAACACATTTAGGCAGTTAATTTCGCTAAAATATAACCCTAAATAAACCGAAAGTTTAAATTCAAATGTGACATTCAATAAGCGATGAAAAATGGTAAAAGTGGTACCTATAAGCGCGTTTGAGTAAGGAGAACACGATTCAAGTGAAGAAAACACTAGAAAATCCACAGAACAGTCCAAGAAATTCGAAAAATGGAGCGGGCGTGTTGTGTCGCTGAAAACGCTTGTGTCGCTACGTTTGAATTATTGTGTCGCTGGTAATTAGAAATTAATTACAGCGACACGAGGGTATTTATACCCCTGACACAAGGCAGCGACACAATATGCGACACAAGTGTTGTGTCGCTGAAAGATCAGCACAATAGGCGACACAATAGAGCGACACAATGATTGTGTCGCTGGGCCACAAGTATGCGACACAAGTCTTGTGTCGCAGGTTAGTCAACACAAATAAGCGACACAAGCCTTGTGTCGCAGAAGTCAATCAAGAGTTCACGTTTTTAAGATTTTTGTATTTGTGACACTTAGTGAACGAATTAAATAAACTAAATAGCAAAATAATAATTAAATAATAAATAAAAACAGAAAGGAACAGTTTGAGATGTGTCATTGTAGGAATCATATTAGAAAGACAGACTCGCAAGACAATATCAAACTTTAATTCGATTATCAGTATAGATGTCCAATTTTAAGTTGATCAAGAGAGTTATCAAGCCTTAGACGCAGTCTGAAACAAGACGATTATCAGTATTGTTTGTCCACTTAAACATGTAACACACACAACTTCAAGCTTAGCAGTTATTGTGAGAGTGAATAGATCTCTGTGATTCCCCCATAGATATACTCTTAGTATTAAGTCATGCTCAAAACTTCGATTAGTTAGAGAAAGCGTTTGAATTCAACATTTTTAAGAATCAATCCAGCGGTGACAGGTCTGTACATCCGTACAACAAAGCGACATAGACGTGATTCAGGTGTAAGCAAAACCAGACTTGGTCAAACCATTTGGCGACCTTGTAAGTAATCTTTGATTTGATAAGATTTGAAGGTACTTTGACTTTTGTTTGCTTAATGTTTGAAAGTATACTGACTGAGACCAGGTCTGTACGGACGTACAACAAAGGAAACATACAGTATAAATCCCCAAATGTTGTCAGATACAAACTCAAGTCAATTGAAGCATGGCAAGCTAATACATAAGAATTTAAGACACATTGTCATACATCATATGATGATCATCACAAAAGAGTACACACGGATTTAAGTATTTCTTAGTTGCTCAAAGAAGAATGTGAACATGTCTACCGATACATTGTGCAAGTAATCAGATGTTTATAAGAGCAAGAATAACATATACGAGATAAACCTACTGATATATCGAGGATAAAATTTGAAATTGTCGTTTGAGGAGTGTCTCCTAATGTACTATCATATCCCTAGATGTTTTGAGACACAACTAAAAGTCTTTTAACAAATGTTGCAACGTTGCTTTTCTTAAAAGTTAAATAACATAAAGAATGGCTATTGTTTTGGTCCTTTTTTTTTTTTTTTTTTTTTTTAACAAATAATAATAATAAGAACATAACAGACTAAGGTCACAAATATTACTTTTGAATGGGAAAGAAACGTAAACCTATCATGTTGACTAGCTCATCGAAACGAGCACGGGAAAAGGCTTTGGTGAACAGGTCGGCATTCTGCTTAAGGGTATCTATTTGGACCAGATCAATTAGGTGTTTCTCATAACAATCACGAATGAAATGAAACCTAATTTCTATGTGTTTGGTCTTAGAATGTTGGATAGGATTACGAGTAATACATATAGCAGCAGTATTATCTATATGAATAGGAGTCATAGTTAAGAGTAAACCGTAATCGCGCAACTGGTGTTGTATCCAAAGAACCTGGGAACAGCAACTAGCAGCAGCAATGTATTCAGCCTCTGCGGTTGAGGTAGAAACAGTTGTTTGCTTTTTGCACTGCCATGATACGAGCCGAGGTCCAAGAAACTGACATCCACCAGAAGTGGACTTCTTATCCATATTGCATCCCCCATAATCCGAGTCCGAGTAAGCAGTGAGCGCGAAGGTTTTCTCATTAGAATACCAGAGACCAAGACTTGGTTTACATTTGAGATATCCGAAGATTCGCGTAACTGCCTTCATGTGAGACACCTTCGGTTTAGCCTGATACCTAGAACAGAGAGATACTGCAAAGACAATGTCCGGACGCGATGCAGTGAGATACATCAGAGAACCAATCATAGATCGGTAATCTTTTTCCGGACAGTCCTCTTCATCTTCTGCTGGACCAAGATGATGATTCAGCTCTAAAGGCGTCCCATAGGATTTACAGTCAGTCAAGTTATACCGCGTAAGCATGTCGTTGACGTACTTGGACTGATGAATGTAAATCCCTTTAGCAGATTGCTCGACTTGTACGCCCAAGAAAAAGTTCAGCTCCCCCATTGCACTCATTTCAAATTCTGACTTCATGATCCGCTCGAAGTCGCGACACAGTTCATCCTTGGTGGAACCAAAGATGATGTCATCCACATAAACCTGTACTAATAACAAGTCCTCCCCTGCATGCTTGATGAAGAGAGTACTGTCAATCGTTCCGCGTACAAAACCATTCTTCAGAAGATGAGTCGCAAGCCGCTCATACCAAGCTCTAGGAGCTTGATGAAGACCATACAATGCCTTGTCTAGCTTGCAGACGTAGTTCGGATGAACAGAGTCTTCAAATCCAGGCGGCTGTTTGACATAGACCTCTTCAACCACTTGACCATACAGAAATGCACTCTTAACGTCAAGCTGGTAAACCCGAAATCCTTTGAATGAAGCGTACGCCAGGAAAATGCGGATGGATTCCAAACGAGCAACCGGAGCAAATACTTCATCATAGTCCAAACCTTCAATTTGAGTGAAGCCCTGGACTACTAGTCGTGCTTTGTTGCGAATTACCACGCCCCGATCATCCTTCTTCACACGATATACCCAACGAGTGCCAATAGGATGAACACCCTTGGGTAAAGGCACCAAAGTCCATACTTGTAGCTTGTTGAATTGTTGAAGCTCTTCCTGCATAGCTTCAACCCAGTATGGATCCTTTAACGCATCAGCTGTCTTCTTCGGTTCTACTTGGGAGAGAAAGCATTCTTCAATTTCCGAAGCAAGACAAACAGGATCAGTGACGGTAATAGGAGACGGTGTCAACACAGATTGTTCAGCAGTAGCAAACTGTCTTCTCGTTAAAACACCTTTGTTTAAATCACCAAGAATGGCATCAACTGATGTGACACATTGATCCGAGAACTCGGAATTGCAGCTGGAACGATGATAGAATCAAGGTTTGTAGAGTCAGCTTCAAGTTCGAGTTGACGTGCAGGTAAATCTTCAAGGTCAGAAGCATGTGTTTGAACAGAATCCTCAAACATTTGTTCCTCATCATTTGTAGGATCAGGAACATTCTCAGTAACGAGTGGAGGTGGAGTCTCACAATTAGCAGCAGGAGCAGTTGCTGGTGTTCCTGTAGGTGGTGGAGGAATAGAGATAGGTGGTGTTTCAGAAGCGATGTCCAGCCCATGAAGTAGTGTCACTATATCCTCTTCTTCATTTTCTTCAGGAATATTGAAAGAATCAAACAGTGTTTGATAGTCAAACAAATATTCGGGTCCCTTCCCCTGAGGAATGTCAGTGTAATGGAAAAAGGTGACTTCAAAATGTTCTTCCACACGCTTGGTCACTAACTTATACACGCGTTTGTTTGGTGAGTTATTAGAGAATCCTAGAAAAACACCTTCACAAGATTTCTCACCAAACTTAGCAATTCGTTCTTTGGTGTGCATAATAGTGCATAGACAGCCAAACGGTTCAAGAAATTGTAGATTAGGCTTTCTGTTGTTGAACAATTCATAGGATGTCTTGTTCTTCTTCTTAACCGTTAATACCCGATTTAGAACGTAACAGGCCGTATTTACAGCTTCGGCCCAGAAGGTGATTGGAAGCTTAGAGTCAGATAACATTATACGTGCAGCCTCAATCAAGGTTCTATTCTTACGTTCTGCAACCCCGTTCTGCTGTGGAGTCCTTGCGGCACTGAATTGATGTTCAATACCATTACTCAAACAGTACAGTTCCATAATCGAGTTCTTAAACTCTGTACCGTTATCACTCCTAATTTTCTTGATTCTCAAATCACAAAGATTTTGCAGTTTGTCGAATAGATAGATGAGAATCTCAGGCACTTCATCCTTGGTCTTCAGAAAATAAACCCAAGAAAACCACGAGTAGTCATCCGTCACAACCAGACAATAAGAAGTACCTCCCAAACTCTTCTTTCTGACTGGTCCGAATAGATCCATGTGAAGCAGCTCCAAGGGCTTCTCAGTTGAATTGGCCAGCTTCGGTCTGTGAGACTTCTTGTGTTGCTTTCCTTTCTGACAAGGAACGCAATGATCATTCAGTCCAAAGGATTGCTTAGGGACACCTCGCACTAGATCATTCTTGATCAGGTAGTTCATCTTGCGAAAGTGCAAGTGTCCCATACGCCTGTGCCATAATAACGATTCTTCTCAGGAGCTTTAGAAAGAAGACAAGTGAGCTGTGTAGTTTCCACAGTACTCATGTCCAGAATATACGTGTCTCGCTCCCGAGGTGCCCTCAGTAGCACCCATTCTTCAGGGATCACAAATCCCGGCTTCAATATACAACATTCAGTGTCTGTAAAAGTAGTAGTGTACTTTTTATCGCACACTTGAGAGACACTGAGGAGATTGTGTTGTAATTGGTCCACAAAATTTACCTTCTCAAAGCTTACCATTCCATTGGTAAGCGTACCTTGACCAGAAATAACTCCCCCTTTATCACCAGCGAAGGCCACATACCCTTCATTGAAAGCATGAACTTCAGATAAAAGAGAAACATCACCGGTCATGTGCCGAGAACAACCGCTGTCGATATACCATTTACTATTCTTTAGAGATTCAGGTTGCTGCGGCACCACAAACAAGGTACATTAGTTAGAAATGGAGACCCAAGCCTTTATAGTCTTGGGTACTCCAATAACATCATCAACAATGACCACATCAGTCAAAACTTTGTTTTCAAAAAGTTTAGAATGTTTGACTGATGAGGTATTGTTAGATGTAGAATCTTTGCAAGATTCCTTAATCTTCCAAACTTGTTTTGGTTTGGATGCTTGCAGGTCAACAACTTTGGGCTTCAAGTTTTGCAAAGTATTTTGCTCAACTTTGTTGACCTTAACAGCTGGGATAGTAGGCTTAGAGCATTTCATTGAAATAGGCTTCTTTGAAAGTTTTTTAAGTTTTGAAACTTGAGAAACCTGTTTCCCAGACTGTTCTTTGCAAGCACATGACAATTATTTATCAAATGACCTTGCTTCTTGCAGTAGAAGCAAGATCGTTGCTCAAAACAAGATTGAGATTTAGGAACAAACCGATGAGCTCGACCAAAAGAAGCATGTGTTGAACAATCACACTTGTGTGAGCATTCAATAGCAGCAGATGCTTTAGATGAAATTTTAGAAGATTTATTTAATTTAATCTTTTTAGAAACAATCTTCTTTTGAGGTTCAGCCATAGCTTTACCTTTTCCTTTTGTTATAGCCTGTTCTCTTTGTTCGATAGTAATTATATGATTTTCAGGCTTGACGTTTTTCTTAACTGGTCGATACTCTTGATCAGTTATATCCTCAATTTCAATTTCCTCTTCAATAATACGAGGAAGCACAGAAAGAGTCTTTCCTAATTTAGGCTCAACTATATTTTCAGATTTAATAAGTTCAGTATGATGAATCTTGGCCTTAATAGTTTTAACTTTCTCAACCTTTTGAGTCTTACTTGTTTCAGACTCACTAGTATTAGCCCTAATAGGCTCAGGCCTACTAGTTTCAGGTTGTTCACATGCAATGATGACATTTTCAGCCTTAACTAGCTCAGGCTTACTTATATTGATGCTCACAGTTGGTTTGACAGTTTTAACATCTATCTTAGTAAAGATAGGCATCATATCATTGACATTATCCCTAACAGGCATAGGTAAATAATCCTTAGGAGGTGGGACTTGATGAAAACCAAGTCCTGCCTTACTCTTAGTGTCAGTCCTCTGTGCTTGTAGGATTTCATCAAAGACTAGAGAGGATGTTGAAAAGTTTGAAAGCTTTTTCTTTAAATTTAAAACCTCAGTTTGAGATTCAACAAGTTCCCTTTTAACAGATGATAGCATGTCAACATAGCTACCAATTTCATCTTGTTGTTCAAAAATTTTAGCTTTTAGTTCCTTTTTCTCTTCCAAAATAGCTTTTAACTTTTGACCACTGGCCTTATCACTGTCCCGTAACATATTATTTGTTTCAGTTAAATTTTCTATGACAGTGTTAAGGCGTGTGGTATCCTCTCTATACCTATTTAGTTGGTTAGTTAATTTAATGCATGATACACAAGATAAGGGTTCATCATGTACCTCATGCACTTCAGCCATTAGTGCCCGTTCTGTATCATCTTCATCTGGGTCAGACCATTCCCAAGCATTGTTGGAAAGCAGTAGCGCAGCGGAAACCATCGCTTTTTCATCAGATCTGGTCTTCTCAGATGAGGTGGACTGAGAGGGCTTGGACAAACCGGAAGGTGGATTCTTCTTTCTGTCACATTCACGAGCAAAGTGTCCATAGTTGTGACACTGGTAGCATTTTACCTTGCTCTTATTGAATCCAAGACCCTTTTCTTCCGGATCAGTGACGTTCTTCCTCCCAGTCTTCTTCAAGAAATTTTTGACACGTCTTGTGAGCATAGCCATGCTCCACTTCAAGTCCATTCTTTCAAGCTCTTCTTGATCAATTTGACTGAAATCTTCTTCAGTCATATTCACAGTGCTGTTCTTGTTGGATAGGAAGTCATCATACGCTGACAAGAAAGCGGTGAATACAGCTGCATGTTCCTCAGCAACTGCAGGAGATGCTCCTTTAAGATTGGAGTAAGTACCACCCCTACTAGCAGAGTTTGTGGTAGTATATCCAAAACCACCAGATAAATTAGGAGCACCAGAACCCCCAGAGAAGAATGCAGCCCCAGCAGCTTGAGTCGCTGTAGCAGGAACATCCACACCATATAACATGGGATTTATGTGCAGTAGCCTTGGTCTCCTTCTTCTGCATGTCCAGGAGGTCAGCAGCAATCTGTCCAATTAGATCATCAAGTTCCATATCCATTATATCCTCGTCTTTTTCCATTAGCAGCACTCGTGTATTCCATTTCTTTGGTAATGAACCCAGAAGCTTCTTGTTTACATCAGTTTTGTCGAGATTTACTCCTCCCTCAACCAATTCACTTACGAGCTGAGAATATCGACTACACATATCTTCCAGAGACTCAGTAGGTAGCATGTCAAAGACCTCAAACTGTTTCTTAACCAGATCCAGTTTGTTTCGTTTGTACTGATCACTACCACCACATTTCTTCTCAAACCCCTTCCATAGATCATAAGCGGTCTTGTGATGGCGTAGTTGTCTCAATATCTGTTGAGGTAAGGCCATAGTAATCGCAGAATATGTTTTTCGTTCAGTATCGAAGGCCTTACGTTCTTCAGGAGTCATTGATTTAATGGACTTTTCAGGAATAGGTCCATTATATATACCGGTTCGAACAGGGCGTTCATATCGTTCCTCAAGATAGATCAGCATCTCAGCATCGTTGAAAGATACAAACGCTTCAAACCATTGACGCCAGTCTAAGTAGTTCATACCCGTAGTGTACATCGGTGGTTTGTTTGTAGAGCCCACCTCACTAGAATGCTTTAGCATTGCCCCAACCTGTTGAAGTGATGTGGATGTAGAAGCAGACATGGTAATGGGCTCGAGAGACTTTTCAAAAATTTTGAAAAACTGAAAAATGCGACACAAATGATATGTCGCAGAGGTTATGTCGCAAGATAGCAGCGACACAATGATTATGTCGCAACTGACCAGACAGCGACACAGTATTTATGTCGCAGGATTAAGGTCGCTGAAACCTTGTGTCGCAACACTATGTCGCAGAATTAAGGTCGCTGAAACCCTACAGCGACACAATCTTATGTCGCAACCTTGTGTCGCAAAACGGCGCTGTTAGTACGAACAAACCTCAAAAAACACATATTTTCGAACCCTAAATGTTTTTTATCAAAAAAAACAGTAAAAGTAAAGATTTCTAGGTTCAAAAACACTAGAAAACAGCTATATAATACTAATAAAGAAGATCAAACACCAAGAAAATGTCAAATGATCAAAAAAGTATTAAAAAACTTAACCAAATGATTTGATACCACTAACAATCAAAGATTAGGGCTCTGATACCAATTGTGGATCCCATTGGGTGATCTTTTAATCAAATCAAGTGGATAAGGAGACAAGAACACAAGCAAAATAATATAAAGTTTGGACAAAATGATAAACAAATGGAATAAAACTTTATATTACTCAATCCCCAAAATATTCTCTCAAAGAGAGTGTAGCAGCCAAAATACAGAGAATAAAGTGAGTGCAAAGTGTCTTGCCCTAAATATCTCTAACTTTGATATTTATACTAAATAGTCTGGCCGTTCTGCGACACAAGCCTTGTGTCGCAGAGATCACTAATGCGACACAAGCACTGTGTCGCAACTACAACTCATGCGACACAAGCCTTGTGTCGCAATACACAGAAAATGTAATTTTCACTAAGACTATTTCATTTACAGACACAGTACAGACTAGACCAACTGAGAGACACTCTAAGATGCATCAACATCTAATCATATGTTTTTCAACATAGTCACGAATGAAATGATGTCTAATATCATTATGTTTCATCTTACTATACTTAACTAGATTATTAGTTATGGACATGGTCGACTGATTATCAATCATAATAGGGGGTATTTGAGAAATTTAAACCATAATCGTGCAGCTGTTTTTGTATCCACAAAACTTGTGAACAACAACTGTCAGCTGCCACATACTCAGGCTCACAGGTTGAGATGGCGACCGAGGTCTTTTTCTTACACTGCCATGAGACAATGCGACCACCTAACAATTGACAACCACCAGTGGTTGATTTCCTGTTCAAGTTACATCCTTCATAATCCGAGTCGGTATAGGCTACAAAGTCAAAATTGCCTCCGGAGGGATACCAAATACCTCACTTCAGTTTTCCTTTTAGATAACGCAATATTCTCTTTGCTGCCTTCATGTGAGACTCTTTAGGATTTGCTTGAAAACGAGCATACAGGCAGACTAGAAACATTATGTCAGGTCTTGAAGCGGTTAAATACGTGAGAGAACCGATAATGGCCCGATATTGAGTCGGATCCACATCTTCGGTACTCTCCGTATCGGGTCCAAGATTATGATTGTGTTGAATCGGAGTGCCATAAGACGAACTATCTTTCATGTTGAAACGAGTGAGCATTTCATGCACATATTTCGTCTGATGAATAAAGAATCTGTCCTTCTTTTGATCGACTTGTAATCCTAAGAAGAAGTTTAACTCTCCCATGTCACTCATCTGAAACCTTAGCTTCATCACTTGTTCAAAGTCTCTGCACATGTTCTCGTTAGATGACCCAAAGATTATGTCATCGACGTACACTTGTACAAGTAAGAAATCATCCTTTTTCCACTTAATGAATAATGTACTATCTATTTGTCCTCTCTTGAACCCATTTCCCAAGAGATAAGTAGATAGTGTCTCATACCAAGCTCTGGGTGCTTGATGCAGTCCATACAAAGCCTTATCCAATTTATAGACTCTGTCTGGATAATCTGGATCACTGAACCCCGGAGCTTGTTAGACAAAAACCAGTTCCTGAACTTTACCATATAGGAAGGCACTTGTTACATCGAGCTGATAGACTTTAATTCTTTTATGTGCAGCATACGCTAGAAACAATCGAATTGCTTCCAGCCTTGCTACTGGTGCGAACACCTCAGTATAGTATATCCCTTCCTGCTGATTAAATCCTTGAACAACTAGCCTTGCTTTGTTCCGTGTTACAATTCCTCTATCATCTCGTTTGCAGTTTAACACCCATCTGGTGTCTATTGCAAATTCTCCTTTTGGTAGATCGACTAGCTCCTAAACTTTGAGCTTCTCGAATTGTGCAAGCTCCTCTCGCATTGCTTCTACCCAGGAGTTCTCTATTTTTCGGCTCTAATTGAGAAATAAAACAGCTGTACAAGCACTTATGCATTATTCCAGTGTCTTGGATCGATACATAAAGACTGGTGCTGTTAGATATCTCTCTATGAGTCTTCACTCTTGAACTTGGATCACCAATGATGTTATCAATTGGATGATACTTGTTCACTCGAGTTGAAATCATAGTATCAACCGGTAGATCATATCCTAGATTTGATCCAATATCCCCCTCAGGTGGTATTTCTTTTTCAGCAATTTCTTGCACAAAATTTGTAACCTCTGATAAAGATGGAATATCGTTTGAACTAGGATCTAAAACTACAATCGGTTCAGCAATAACTTCTTTTCCTTTACCATTTGAATCTTCTGAACTGGGAACACTAGATCTTGGTGCAAAACCATTGTCCTCACCATCATCTAGTATTATGTGTTCTAATCTTAAAGTGTCAACTTCACTTAGGATAGGAAGATTAAATGATTTGAAAACAACGTCGTAATCAAATAACCATTCTGGTCCTGTTTGTACTGCTGGAGTATAAGATCTGACTTGTATGTTATATACAATCTCAACTCGACCAGATGTCTTATTGAAGACTCTCTTGTTTGGAGAACCGGACTCATAACCTAGGAAGAATCCTTCGTCAGCATTTTCACCAAATTTTGGTTGATTTTTGGTCTTTAATAAGGTACAATGAACACCAAAAGGTTCAAGACCATTAAGGTTTGGTTTTCTACCATTCAGAAGCTCATAACACGTTTTGTTATGTCTTTTAACGGTTAAAACCCTATTAAGCACATGACAAGCTGTATTCACAGCTTCTCCCCAGAAGATGACAGGAAGCTTTGAATCGGCCAGCATTGTCCTTGCTGTTTCAATTAGAGTTCTGTTCTTTCTCTCAGCGACTCCATTTTGTTATGGCTCATAGGGTGCACTAAACTGATGCTGAATTCCTTTGCTTAAGCAAAAGACGTTCATTACTGAGTTTTTGAACTCTAGGCCATTGTCGCTTCTTATCTTCTTGACTCCTCGACCATATTGATGTTCAACTTGGGTAAAGAATGTCATTAGCATTTCAGCTGTCTCATCCTTTGACCCCAAGAAGAATACCCATGTGAATCGCGAGTAGTCATCAGTTACTACTAGGCAGTAATGTTTACCACCTATACTCCTTGCATTTACTGGACCGAACAAGTCCATGTGAAGGAGTTCAAACGTTGAGGCAATGGAATTTTGAGTTTTGGATTTATGAGACTTCTTGTGTTGTTTTCCTTTCTGACACGGCACATATCGATCCTCTAGTCCAAACCTCTGTAATGGTACACCTTGCACTAGTCCATTTTTTACTATAAAATTCATCTTTCTGAAGTGCAAGTGAGCCATCTTCCTATGCCATAGCTGAGATTCACTCTCAGATGCTTTAGATATTAAACACGTTGACTCCTGTGAAGATTCAACGACACTCATGTCCATAACATAAGTGTCATTCTTCATTGGAGGCCTCATGACTATCCATTATTCTAGTATGACAAATCCTGGTTTAAGGATTAAAGCTTCTCTATCTGTGAAATGAACATGATGTCCTTTATACAGATCTGAGATACACTCATAAGATTATGTTTCAGCTCCTCAACATAATTGACTTGGTTTAACATAATTTTCCCATTTGTGACATTACCTAAACCCGTGATCTGTCCTCCTTTCGCTCCCGCGAAGTTAACATATCCTCCTTTCTTGTGCACAAAATCCACAAGATGTTGCCTTTCCCCTGTCATGTACCTTGAGCAATCGCTATCAATATACCACCAATTAATAGCTCGTCTTGGGTCCATGCCACTACGGTCTTGGGTCGGCCATTTTCGACAAATGTGAACTCTTTCAAGTATCCATCTTTCTTGTCAAGAGATGTGGATGCTCTGAGAATTGCACTTATCGAGGAATGGGAGGAGCTACCACTAGATTTTCGCTCAGGAGACTTTTGAAAAAGTCTCGGATTAACAGGCCTAGGGTTTGAAGTAGATCTAACCCTAGACGAATAGTTATAATTTGAATTATTATAATT
The DNA here is from genome assembly GCA_963921325.1 of Logfia minima. NCBI lineage: Eukaryota > Viridiplantae > Streptophyta > Magnoliopsida > Asterales > Asteraceae > Logfia > Logfia minima. The sequence goes on from OY992766.1 coordinate 11,219,049, forward strand.
CCTATTATTACTATTTTGGTTAGAGAAACGATTGTTGGGTGTTTGATAACGCTGTGGAGTCTTCGACCTCGATGATTGTCCATGAGAGCTTCCCGACACAGGAGTAGTGCTCCTTGAACCATCATGGGTCGTGAGCTTCACAGATATTGGAAGAGTTTGTGACCTTTGAGAACTTGAAGTTCTTTTAAATCCCAACCCATTTCTCCCAGAATTGCCTACTTTTACATTTTCATTTATATTAACTTCTTTAGTGAAAATGCTAGCCATTCTTTGATTTATGCCAGTCATCTCAAGAGTAGGAATTTTCTTATCCTGAGCTGAACTAGCTTTCATAGGTGATTGGTCTTTCTTCACCTGTGATTTACCATTTTTGCCCTTAGTTGGACAGATACTTGCAACAGGTCCCTTTTGATGGCACACAAAGCACAAACATTTCACTAAGGCCTTTTTGGGGGCCTTTTGATCCGTCGTAATGTCCAGACTAGGCAAACTTGGAGAGGAGGAAGTTTCAACTTGTTTACCCTTATTAGTTTTAGCATTTACAATTTCATTATCAGATTTAGGTGAAATAAATTTAATTGTTTTATTTAACTCCTCCTTAACACACTCATCTTCCATCACACCCTGTTTTTCAAAAGTTACTTTCTTTATCGGCATGAGTGTCTTGGAAGTATCAGACATTGTTGATTCTGGTTCAACAACCGACTCAGCTCCCATTGTTCTAACAAACTGTATCAGACCAGTGACTGCAGGTTGGATGATAGAATCATTAACAATGGACATCTCAGCATCATCAGACATAAAGGTATAATTATGATTAAAAGGTGGAGGTCTTTCAGTATAGCCCATCCCCCTATGATCTCCTGGCTATTTCTGTACACTTAGCATATTGTCTAAAGTTTCGATTGAAAATTTTCTTAATTCTAATTTTCTATTAAGGTTGGCAATCCTAACTTTAGCATCAGCTAACTCTTTTTCTTTCTCAGCAAACTGTTTGGTTAATTCCAAAACATGTTCGTGAGTGATGGTACATGTTTATGACAACAACTTCTATTTTGTAATAATCTTTGTTATTAATAAATGAGTATTTTGTTATACGTTGTTTATTAATATGTTAGAAATAATATTTATGTGATATTGTGTGTAGGTTTGTACGAACCTGTAGGTTCCTACGAACTAAGTCTGGTACGAACTTGTAGGTTCGTACGAACTTAGCTGCTTATAAATACAAAGTTCGAAAATATTATTTCTAAGCTTTTATACGAACTGAGATCAGTACATTAGGTTCCTACGATTCATCCTAGTTCGAATACATTTGAAGTAAGGGATTATTGGTGAGATAAACGTGTTTTGAACACTCGTATCGTCTCTTAGAGTATTCCGCACTCTAACAAACGTTGTTACCCCGTTGGATCCGTTCAAGGGTGACCTATAATTGGTATCAGAGCCTTTTGAATCGTTCGATTTGGTTTGGGGTAAAGAAACTTAAAGGAAACGAGTGATTATGAAAGATTTGGAAGTTAGATTGTTGTTTTTGGCTTCCAAAGTTGTATATTATCACTTAGTATACAAGGTATTCAAAGTTGCAGGTTAAACGAACCCTTTTAGATCTGAGTTTTTTCAACAGCAGATCCTTCAAACCTAGCAGATCTTACGAACTTAAAAGTACGTAAGAATTTAGTAAGTTCGTACGAACTTAGCTGCCTATATATACACAAGTCCGAAAATCAGTTTTAAGGGAGTTGAGGAACTGAGTTTTCAGAGCTAAGTTCGAATACTCTGTGTTAGTTCGAATGTAACCTTGTTTACATTCAATAAAAGTGATATTTACACATTTTATTATCGTTTATGTTTATGTGAGGATTCCGCACTCGTATAAACAAGTTTACCTCGTAGAGCTAGGTTACGGGGACTTACAGTGAGCTAAATCAATAATTTGATTATGCTCATTAACTTTTTCTTTTAAAAACTTTAAGTCTGCTTTCTCAGATTTTGATTTATTTATAAATTTTGAGTTTCTTATTTTCAGGACAGTGTTTCTTCTTTTAAGGACTTGAGCTGAGATGTTATCATGTCAGATGATTCTATCAACTTCTCAGCTTGCTCCTGAAAATTTGTACAAAGAACACATGCTTTAACAACTAAATCAAGATTGAGTAATACCTTTTGCTCAGATTGAGTAATACCTTTCTGACTTCAGTTGCTTGATTCTTGTTTCAGCAGCAGGTCCTTCAATCTCCATTTCTATCGTTGTGTCCTTTCTTGAATCAGATTCAGCGTTGCTATCCTCCTTCTCTTCTTCGATGGAGGCCATAAACGCTTGCGGTTCATCTGACTTAGAGCTCCAATCATATGCTCCTTCCTGTGACTGAACTACCAGTGCTCTGAAAGTCTGATTACTTCCGGAGTTGTGGTTGTTCCCAGAGGAACCTTGGTTGAAATGTCTAATCCCATTCTGACTCGGGGTTTGCTCCCTTTTAGGTCGTTGACATTCCAGTTGATCATAATCCTCATTTATCAATTCAGGATCCGTGATCTTGCCTTTGATGAAGTTTTCTCGTGAAGCAATGAAAGATGCAAGTAATGCAACTTCCTTTTCAGCAGATTTCATGCTCATAGGCATTGACTTGAAACTACTGGATGTACCAGTTTGAGGTTTCCTGTCTTTGCCAGAGTCTTCCGAAGAAGCAGTGTAACAGACATTGCTACCAGAATTTCTGATAGCCGAGTCTGACTTAGCTTCACCGGTATAGAAAGCAGTAACACCATTACTTGTCGAGGTAACGGAATCAGATCATTTACCATGGTAAACACTGGGATCCTAAACCTGATCAGATCCCGTCTCCTTCCGTTGCATGTTCAAGTTGTAAACACGCAGTTTCCCAATAACTTCTTCAAGTGTTAGCGTCTTATATTTCTACTTTCTTTGATCATCAGAGTATATATGTCCTATTTAGGAGGTAATGCCTCCAGAAGTTTATTGTTCTTCATAGTGTCAGAAAAGCTAAGCCCATTGTTTTCTAATTCTGTCATCAGGTGATAGTATCGAGTGATAATATTCTCTAATGCTTAAGTCTTCAGATGTTTAAAAACATAGAGATGTTTAGTAAGTAAATCAGCTCGGCTTTCTTTTATCTGCTAATTACCTTCAAACCTCTTCTCTAGAGCTAACCATAGCTCTAGATAGGTTGAATTTTTTGAAGGTGTGTTTGATTTCTTGAGCAGATAACGCTTTATGAAGGTTCCCGTGACCTAGATCTACGAGGTAATATGATATAATCGAGTGCGGAATCCTCAATTATACTAAACGATAACAAACGAGTAATAACAAATATATAATGATCACTTTTATTGAATGTAAACAAGTATTACATTCGAACAAACACAGAGTTTTCGAACCTACAACTGAGTTCGAACTTACAACTCCGAAAAACCTCTCTTTCTAAAACTTTTGGACTTGTGTATATATAGGCACCTAAGTTCGTACGAACTTAGGCACCTTCTAAGTTTGTACGAACTTAGTTCGTACCTACTCTAAGTTCGTACGAACCTACCAAATACACATACAAAACTTAAGTTAACAATTACAATGATTAACAAAATGACTTACCCTTAGGAATTTCATCTTTTTCATATATGAACTCCTCTAGGTCTATCATTACGATTCACCTTCAGATATTTCTTCATTTTCTGAACTAAACTTCTCTAGGTATCCTGTAACTCAAACTTATCACTATTAAACTCATCAGTTCAATGGTATCTGTCTCTTTTCTATTGACTAGAGTCCCCCTTAACCTGTTTAAGCAAACTAAGTCTTCTAGTTGAAAAGTTAGGAAACTCCCCATTATTTGGTTACTGGGATCATCGTCTCTGTCTATGTTTCTTTCTCAACGCATCCTCTTTACAACTAGTCTTCTCCACTTACCAGGCTTCTCCCCTGAGCTGCCGCGCTCTTCAATAAGGGATTTTTCTCTGCCTAAGCTATGGTGAAATAGTTGTAACAGGTGCGGTTGGAATTGTTGTTGTGATTGTGGGTGTGGTGGTGGTTGTGGATTGGGCAGTCAGCTCACTAATGACAACCCCACTAGCTCGTCTTCCTTTTCGGTCCTTCTAGTGAATAATAGGGTATCATTATTAGAATCAGCATCGTCATCTTGCAATGTATAATCATCGTCTTCATTCAACTTATATTTGCCTTTATCCGTAGCAAAACGAGACCCTAAGTGAGATCCAAGTATTATTAGATCTAGATTCATCCAATTGTGGAAAATCATCTTCATCATCACTTTCATCAACACTCTCGGTCTGTTTACACGCAAACCCCAATATCCTCCTTGAATGTAGATCTTCTAGCTTTAATGCTTTGACATACCTAGACTTTGAACAAATCGCGTTCGAGTTGTTTCTCCAATCGTATAGTTGAACAATCAAAAGTAATTATCTCCCCATTTAGTAAGAACTTAAATTTGTACAATTTAAAATGAAAATTAACTAAATATAAACAAAAAAATATGAAATTATTCATATTAAAAAGCACATTCTTTTTGTGAGAGTCACTATTACGAAGATCATATTAGCCATGATGTAGACTGTACACAGTAGGAATTGAATTATTCCGATGTTATTATGTATGTAATTTATAGTTCATGACGATTATCGGTATTGTTGTCCACTTAAGCAGTCAACACTCAGAATTTTCAAGTACAATGTTAGTTATTGTTCACAATTATCTATGTATCTCACATTTGATATACACTTCGGATCGAGAAGGTCCAGAATTTGATGTAATGGATGTTTTTAATTTAATGTCATCTTTAAAGTCAAGTCCTTTTAATATTTTGAGCAATGTACTTTGGTACATGTTTTAGCTATAGGACAAGACTAGGGTTAGAGGCAAACAAATCTAAAATCAAATCAGAGGTGATAGGTCTGTACTTTTGTACAACAAAGCGACATAGTTTGACTAGAGACCTTGAAAACGGTATTCATGTTTCTCCATCAAGTTTGCTCTATTTTAGGATACACTGATTGAGTATAGGTCAGCATGTTTCACTGACTGAGTCTAGGTCAGCATGTTTCAAGATGTAGCAAAAGAAACAGTCAGTGAACCCCCAGATGAATTTGTTTTATATTTATCCAATAACATGTATCCAGGTACAATCTATCTCCTAAGAATTAAGACTTAAGTCGTACATCAAAATAGAGATTGCACAGAAAAAATCGTATTATTTAAGGTTTATTAGGTACTTGAAAATCGTTATGTCGTATGCCTACCAATACATCGAATGATGAAGCTATTCGTTACGTTTAGAATTAAGGTACTTTTTACTGTGTATGTACTACATCTAAAAGCCATACATATAATAATGTTCTAGGCATGGGTAATGTTTTCGTCATTTCTTCGCGTTATTACAGTGACACTCATATTATTATAGTTTTTCTAAACTAACTAAAAATACTAAGAAATAAAGATAGATAAAAGTTCTGAAGGGAGATATGTCACTCATGATTTGTCATTCTAACGATGAGGACTAACAACTCAAAACATAATTTATCAAAAGCCTTACCATAAAAATCAGCTAGATTATCATCCCAAATTTGATCTTATCTCCCCCCTCAGTCACCACATCATCTGCTAAACTTGTAGCTTCTGAAGTCTGTGTTTCTGTACACTAGATAAAAACATTAGTTATTAAGGGGGACCCAAGTCACCACGGACTTGGGTCGATCATTCTCATCAACAAATGTAAATTCCTTCAGATATCCATCTCGCCTTTCAAGTGACTTGGATACTTCGAAATTCTCACTTGTTGGGGAATGGGAGGAGCTACCACTAGACCTTCTATCCAGAGACTTTTGGACTGATTGACTGGCCTTTGGTTTGAAGAATATCTAACCCTAGATTTATAGTTATAAGTCAAATTATAAAAATTCCTATTACTACTACTCTAGTTACAAAAACTTTTGTTGTGGTTGTTAAAACAGTTTAAATGTTTTGACCGAATTGATTCTCCATTTGAGCTTCCTGTTTCAGGAGAAGTGCTCCTTGGACTATCATTTTTCGAAACTCTTGATTTCTTATATGGACACATATTTGCTACATGTCCCTTTTGATCGCACGTGATGCACGAACGCTTCTCCCAGGCTTTCTTTTGAGCCTTGAGATTCGCTTGGTGTTCCAATTCTGTTTGTTTACCTTTTTCATTTTTTATTCTTAACATCTTCTATTTTAGGTCTAACAAACTCAATTTTAGTTTTTGACTTCTCATTGGTCCCTGACACAGCTATCTCTGACTTGGTCGACTTGGTGATGTCTACCATCTCAGAGACTGCTGGTCGTGAAGTAGAGTCAGTAAAAAACTGACTCTATTTTAGAACTTGACTCATCTTTGGTACTTGACTCAGCTTTCTCTGATTTGTTCGACATAGTGATGTTTACCATCTCAGAGACTGCTGATCGTGAAGTAGAGTCAGTTTTTACTGACTCTATTTTAGAACTTGACTCATCTTTGGTACTTGACTCAGCTTTCTTTGATTTTTTCGACATAGTGATGTTTACCATCTCAGAGACTGCTGAAGAGTTAGAAGAATCATTTCCGTTTGATAACTCAAATTCATTTGATAAAAATGAATAATTATGATTCAAAGGAGGAGGAACTTCATTGTAACCCACTCCACAATGATCTGTGGGCTGTTTTTGAACATTTAACGGACTATCTAAGGTTTCAACTGAAAATCTTCTTAGTTCAAGTTTATTTTTAACCTCAAGAATTCTAACCTTTAGAAAGATTAAATCTTTTGCATTAGATTTAGCTTTATTAACGAACTCAGAGTTTCTCAGTTTTAAAATTGTGTTTTCTTCTTTTAAAGCATTTAGCTGAGCAGTCATCATATTAGATGATTCAATCAAATTCTCAGCCTACTCTGCAAAGTTAGTACATAAAACACAAGCATTGACTACAGAGTCTAAGTTTAGAATAACCTTATGCTTCTCCACATCCATGTTGGTCATATATGCAATGAAGTCCTTTGTACTCATAGTATCAGTAGACTCCAGCATTATAACCCTGGTCTCTGAAGCAGGTAACTGTCTCTCAGTCTTCTTAACACTAGCATCCTTTTGATATGCCTCATCAATTGTGGTCACGAATTCCTGAGGCTCTTCAACAGGTGTACTCCAATCATATGAAATGTCTTATGTTTCAGTGACCAAGGCTCTGGAATGTGTACTATTCCCTGAGTATTGATCACTAGTAGACGTCCCTTGATATGAGTCAGCCCTTCTCTCTTTGATCTGTGCATCATCGTCAAATCTCTTCTCCAAAGCTACCCAGAGCTCTTTAGAATAGTTGTAACGTTTGAAGGTATGCTTAATTTCTTCAGGAAGACACTTGATGATAGCAGACAATGCCTTTTCTGTCTGCTTCATACATCCATTTGTCTGCCTCATTCATCGTTGAATACGAATAAAACCTATGTTTCCCTTCGAATTCATACGTAGGTGTATCATACCCTTCATTGATACAGATCCACATGTTGATGTCATTGAATTTTGCAAATGATTCAAATCTATCTCTCCACCCGAAGTAATCTTCAGGTAAAAGCTTTGGCGGTGAAGTAGCTTTACCCATTTGATGATCTGTTAGATATAAAAACAGGATTTGCACTTGTACATATTAGAACTTGCGACTTTATTAAGATGCGACACTAAGATAATGTCGCAATAACCAAAAGGTGCGAACTTAATATTAAAGTCGCAGGTAACCATAAATGCGACCTTATATGCGAACTTAATAATAAAGTCGCATAAACAAATAAGGTCGCAGGTACAAAGGCAGTATAAATACAGAACTCGGTTTTTCATTTCAGTAGTTGTTGAACCTGAGAGAAATTGTATGTGAGTTTGTAACTGATTAGAAGTATCAATACATAAGCATTTGATTACGAGTTCATATTCATACATATACATACGCATATATACATTCGGATTTCTATCAATTCACGTCCAAATCACAAGATTAGATCCAACATGATCCATTTCTATGATTTTGTTCACATTTGACATCTTGAAGAATGTATACGGATTTGTGGTAAGTTTGTAATAAAAAGTCAACTAACGTCAAGTTCACTCAAAACACAAATTTCCCTTCAAAAATTCGCGAAAATTTTCCGAGTCAAATTTAAATTTTCTCAAACCAAAGTTAAACAATGGTAAGCCTAAATTTAAATTTTTGGTGAAGCAATGTATACGGATTTGAGTTAAGTTTTTTTTTTATTATTTTTTATATTTTTTCATCAAACTTATGAGAGTTAAGTTCGTAGAGGTCAAACGAACTTGACTTCCAAAATTAACTGTTCGAACTTAGACCAAGTTCGATGGCTTCAAGTTCGTATGAACTTACAGCTGTAAGTTCGAAGGATAATTCAAGTAAGTTCGTACGATGCTTTCTAAGTTCGTACGAACCTACAACTGTTGTGTCATAAGTGTTGTTAAAGAGATTGATTGAAGAATTCACGGTCAAAACTTTCAGAAATTCAAATTTGATTATTACTCAAAAATGGCGGTTTAAGGTTGATTCTATTTGATTGAGGTCATTTAAGTGTAATTCCACCGATCAAAGTATCATATTAGTGATAAGGATCAATCAGGAATCAAGATTAGCAATCAATTTCATTATTTGTTAGATTTCAGATTTGGTGTTCTTTGTGACGAACAGAACCTGCGATCTTATCTCTGCGACTATATTCCTGCGAACTTATCATTAAGTTCGCCCTCAGGTTCAGACTTTAATTCTGCGATCTTGTTTATGCGATTTTATTGAAGTCTGCGACTTTATTCTCTGCGAACTTATCAAGTAAAGTCATTTTAGCATAAACACTGCGAACTTATCATTAAGTTTGCATTCAGTAACTGAAATTTAATTTAAAAAAAAAAATTTGAGTTTGAGCTTCCCGTTTACTAATTTCAGTTTGAGAAAATTTTCATTTTACTCGAGGCAAAATTCGAAAATTTTGGAGGGAAAATTCGTATTCGAGAAAAATGTCTAGAGAAGTACTCGCGATCGGCACCGAGGATAAACCTCCAGTCTTGTTTAGAGGAGACTATTCTCAATGGAGAGACAGGTTTCTGGATTTCATCGAAAGGCAGGATAATTATGATCTGCTACTGCATTCATTAAACGAAGGAGAGACGATTCCTATAGACACACATGATGCTACTAGGGCTCAAATAGGAATGACTGAGTTGAATCAACTTCAGAAATCTTAGAAGAAGGCACACAAAGAGATGAAATCTTTCATTCTTCAAGGTCTCACAAATGACATATATGTTCAAGTTGATAGCTACAAGACTGCTAAAGAGATGTGGGATGTCATTGCTAGACAATAGCAAGGATCCGAAAGAGGTCAACAAACTAAGATGACTCATTGTCTTCAGGCCTATGAGGGATTCAAGGCAAAGACAGGAGAACAACTTGAAGCTACCTACAATAGATTCTGTTTACTATTGAACGAAGTACAGAAGAATAAGTTTGTAAAGCAAAATTTGGAGATTAACATCAAATTCTTGAACAACCTGCTACCAGAATGGAAACAATATTCGAGTAATATCATTCAGAATCAGGATTTAACTTCTATTGATATTCATGATGTTTATGAGATTTTAAATCACAATCAAGATGAAGTGAATGAAAATGTTGGTGCTGAGGCAAAGGAGAAGGCTGATCCATTGGCTCTAATTGCTTAAAGAAGGACTTACTCTCGCTCTCAAAAAGTGGTGAAAGAGACTAAATACCAATCTGATTCAGATGAAGAGGGAAGTGGGAGTGATAAGGAGTACAAAGAGCTCATGAAACAAATGGCTCTTATGACAAAGGCTATCAACAAGAAGTACTACAAAAAGCCTACTAACAATCATTTACGTACTTTTTCATCATCCACTAAACGCCCAGAATACAAGAGTAGAAATGATGAGAACTACAAGGGTAAATTTGATGAGAAAAGAGGGGTTGAAAGACCACAAGGAGATGTAGAGAACAAATGCTACAATTGTGGTGGGTTTGGTCATTTTGCTAGGGATTGCAAGAAACCAAGGGTTCGTGATTCTGAGTACTATAAGGCTAAGATGCTGATGGCTAAACAAAAGGAAGCTGGAAAGGTGTTGTTAGCTGAGAATGATGCATGGTTGAACTTGACTGATTCAGAAGAAGAACATCTTCAAGTAAATATGGCTTTCATGGCAAATATCTCAAATGCATCTACAGAAGGAGACGCAGAATCTTATTTTGAGGTACAAAATTCTAAAACCATGATCACAACCTTGCATGCTCTTAATCAAAGTTTAACTAAAAAGCTAAACTTAGAAAAAGATCATGTAAGTGAACTTAGAACAGAATTGGAATGTAATTTTGCTTTGATTAAAACGTTGACTCGGGATAAACTGGTTTTAAGAAACCATATGGAGGGTTATAAAACAAGTTCTGAAAAATATGAAAAAGAAAATATTTCTTTAAATCAAGAAGTTCTTGGTTTCTTTTCAGAATGCAAAGCACTAAGAGAACATGCAAATTTTGTTCAACAACGATATGATTTAGTCAATCAAGAAAGGAATTCATGTTTAAGCAAACTCAAAGACCTTCAAGATAAACTGTTTAATTGTGGTCAAACTGATCAAACGATCTTTCTAAATAAACCAAAGGATATCAGATTTTATAATCCAAGAGAAGGATTAGGTTTTGAAAATCCTTGCTATTTACAAAAGGCAATTTCTAAAGCACCTACCTTATATGACTATGATAACATGGGAAGTATTTTAAAAATGTTCTTTGTAAAAACAACTAATGAAGAAGAAGTGATTGAGAACTTCAATAGAGCAAAGGCAGAAAACGTACAATTTTCGTTTAATTATACTCAATTAAACGAAAGTTATGGTACACGGAAAATTCCCCTTTCTAATGATTATTTTCCAAGTTGTTCTACACCAGTAATTGATCAAGATGAAGTTATGGAACAAGTGGTTAAAACAAAAATTTATATTTCAAATTTAATTTTGGAAAAAAAAAGTATTTGATCTTGAAAAACAAATAACCACTCTACAACTAAATTTTGATCAAGAACGAACAACTCTTTTACAATCTATTGAACTACTCAAAAACTCAGCTTCTTCATCTAGTTCAGTTTCAGTTTCAAAATCTTCTCTTGAAATTGATTTTGATAAACTCATGGAATCCGAGGAAGATTTGGAAACAACGTTTATGAAAAAGGTTGAACCACGTGTTAAATAATCTTTGAAACAAAAGTGCTTAAAGCAAACAGTCTATGCTCCGATTTCTTCAAACAAGAGCATTCGATCAAAATTTTCAAATACTAATACTGGTGCTTTTCATGTTTCAGATCTAAAATCGACAAGTCATCATGTCAAATCCCGAAGTCAAGCGTCTAAACAAGCTTTACATAGTTCTTATTCGTGTAACTACAATAATATCCATAGACATGGTTCATTGTATTCAAGGAATTCAAATATTTATAATCCTACTTTGCGTTATTCTATAAATCATTCTATGCATGTTAATGAATCTATGTTGAAAGATAAGATTGTAACTAGACGAAATAATTACTATCATCCTGCTAAACAACATCACTCAAAAACATGGGAATCAAAGGGTTGGGATCAAAATCGTTATCAATCAATATGGATTCCAAAATCACAATTATCAGGAATACATGGATTTCTAAATCAACAAGAAAATCCAAACCAATCTATAAATGGGTCCCTAAAAAGAGACAATCCACCATTAATTGTACTAACCCTTACGAACTCGTTGCAAAATGGTTTCCTAAGGTTATTTCAATGATTTGATTTTGCAGAAAATCTCAGTATGTGTTTGGTATCTTGATTCAGGATGTTCCAAACACATGACCGGAGATAAGTCCCTGCTAGTAAATTTTGTTGAGAAATTTATGGGGACGGTTCGATTTGGAAACAATCATTTTGCTGCAATAATGGGGGTTGGAGATTTAGTGAGGGGCAAAATCATAATAAAACGGGTGGGTTATGTTGAAGGGTTAGGTCACAATCTCTTTAGTATTGGTCAATTTTGCGACAAGGATTTAGAGGTTCTATTTCGTAGAAGAAGTTGTTGTGTTCGAATTGAAGATGGACAAGAATTATTAACCGGAACCCGTGGCACAAACCTCTACACCATTGATCTAGATAGTGCACAACCCATGACTGATGTATGTTTACTATCAAAAGCCTCTTCTCAACAACTATGGTTGTGGCACCGTCGATTTTCTCATCTCAATGTTAATCAGATCAATAAACTCTCTCGCTCTGGTGTTGTTCATGGTCTACCTGAATTACAATATGATCATGATCATTTTTGTAAATCATGCACACTAGGTAAACTACATCATACAGCACATAAATCCAAACCTCTACCTAGTTCAGAATCTGTACTTCATATGGATTTATGTGGACCAATGCGCATTCAGACCATCAATGGCAAGAAGTACATCCTTGTAATCGTGGATGATTTTTCCCGTTACACATGGGTTTTCTTCTTACAATCTAAATCTGATACACCAGAAACTCTCATCAACTTTCTCAAACAAACACAAGTGAATTTGCAACTTCCTGTGCGCTCAATCCGATCAGACAATGGCACGGAATTAAAAAAAAAAACCTTATCTTCATATTTGGAATCAGTTGGCATTACTCATCAACATTCCGCTGCACGTACTCCATAACAAAATGGTGTCGTTGAACGTCGAAATCGAACTCTTGTTGAGGCAGCTCGCACAATGCTTATATACTCTCAATTACCGATGTTCTTATGGGCAGAAGCTGTAAATACTGCATCTTTTACACAAAACCGGTCAGTAAGCAATAAGTCGTTTGGCAAGACACCTTATGAAATTATCAACAACCGTCCTCCAATTGTAAATTTTTTTCGAATATTTGGATGTCCTTGCTATGTGTTAAATGATCCTGAAGATTTAGGAAAGTTTTCTCCAAAGAGTGACGAAGGTGTTTTTATTAGTTATTCAATGGATAAAGTTGCTTATCGGGTTTATAACAAGAGAACAAAGATCGTTAATGAAAGTGTTAATGTTAAGTTTGATGAATTGTCGGAAATGGTTTTTGAACAAAACAGTTCAAAACCCGGTTTAACTAGCTCAATAGAAGATCAACCTGAAACCTCACAATCAATTGTGAATGATCTTGATGAATTATTCTCTGATTTCTATGAAGAATATTTTGGTACTTCCACGACTTCAACTCCAACTCAGTCACCTACAACTGAGTCTCCTCAAGTATAACCTGAAACCATTCCTGAAATACAACCAACCGAATCACCTTCAGCTATCTCACCAATCCAACCAACTACTGTGGCTGAAGAACTTATTCCTCCCATTCCATATGTTGATTCTTCAAATTCAAGTTTTGAATATCAACAGCTTCCTTTTGAACGTAAGTGGACTAAATCGCATCCATCTTCTCAAAATCATTGGTGATCCTACAATTGGGGTACAAACTAGGAAAGATACTCAAAATGAGTGTCTCTATTCCAATTTCCTAAGTTCCGTTGAACCAGCAACTGTAAAGGAAGCTCTTCAAGATGAAGATTGGATTCTTGCCATGCAAGATGAGTTGAATCAGTTTAATCGACTCAAAGTCTGGAGATTAGTTCAAAGACCAAAAGATAAGTCCATAGTTGGAACCAAATGGATTTTTAAGAATAAAAAGGATGAACATGGAATTGTGGTACGGAATAAAGCTAGACTGGTTGCAAAGGGCTATAGTCAGCAAGAGGGAATTGACTACGATGAAACATTTGCTCCTGTCGCTCGAATTGAAGCGATTCGTATCTTCTTAGCATATGCTGCTCACAAGTCTTTCACAGTTTATCAAATGGATGTGAATACGGCTTTCTTAAATGGAATTCTTAAGGAAGAGGTGTACGTGGGTCAACCTGAAGGTTTTGTTGATCCAAAGAGACCAAACGATCTCTACATTCTGGATAAAGCTTTATACGGACTAAAACAAGCCCCGAGAGCTTTGTATGATGTCTTGTCCACGTTTCTAGTTCAATCAGGTTTTTCAAAAGGAACAATTGACATTACACTTTTCATTAAGAAACAAAAAGAAGATATAATTCTAATTCAAATATATGTTGATGACATCATATTTGGATCCACTAATGCCAAATATTGCAAGAAATTTTCGGCATTAATGGTATCCACATTTAAAATGAGCATGATCGGTGAAATGAACTTTTTTCTTGGATTACGTGTTAAACAACTACCAAATGGAATCTTTATCAATCAATCCAAATATATTTTAGATATATTGAAAAAGTTTCAAATGGTAGACTGTCAACCTATTTCTACACCCATGGCTGCTCGGTCACAACTTCATGTTGATTCAACGGGAAAATCAGTTGATCAAACTTTATATAGAAGCATGATTGGCTCTTTGATGTATTTGACATCCAGCCGTCCAGATATCATATTTTCTACATGTGTTTGTGCACGTTACCAGGCAGCTCCTAAGGAATCACATCTCCAAGCAGTCAAACGAATTTTACGATATTTAAAATTTTCAATTGACTTGGGATTGTGGTATCCAAAGGATACTGGTTTTAAGTTAGATCAAAAAAGCACATCCGGTGGTGCTCAATTTCTTGGTGATAAGCTAGTTAGTTGGACTTCCAAGAAGCAAAACTGTGTTTCAACATCCACAGCTGAGGCAGAATATGTTGCAGCTTCTGTTTTTTGTTCACAAGTTTTGTGGATGAGGTCTCAACTCATAGATTTTGGTTTCAAATTTGAAAAGATACCTATCTATTGTGATTCTCAAAGTGCGATTTCTATTTCCTGCAATCCGGTACAACACTTGAAAACAAAACGCATAGATATTCGGTATCATTTTATAAAAGATAACATTGAACAAGGGCATATCGAGTTATTTTTTGTCAAAACAGATTATCAATTGGCCGACTTATTCACCAAACCATTAGATGACACACGTTTTCATTTTTTGGTGGCTCAGTTAGGCATGTTTTCACTTAAGCAATAATCTGTCATTTTCAACTCGAGATGTAAAATACTATCATATTTTGAGGGGGAGAAGAGTTGAAATATTTTGGATATGTGATGCATGATGGTTTTTACTCAAATTCAGAGTAAAACCCGATCTTCAAAAGAAAAAGAGATTTTGTAATATTTTATAAATCTTATGCATATGTTAAGGTGGAGTATTTTTCAAAATCCAAAACTTTCAAGTGTTCAAATATATTTGGATATTGCTCAACACTTTGAAAGATTCTCAAAGACTTTTTGATACTCCAAGGATTGATGGATAATCAGATTACCAATTTCAATCAAATTGTTTGGCAAAATGTTGTTTTCTGTACTAAGAGTGTTAGTTTATGAACTACTCCTATAATCCTCCAGAGCCGGTTGGATTTACCAAAAGAGTCACTTTCCAAATATAGGATGAAAGTTTAAGTCTTAGAATGAGGGTGGAGTAGAAAAATTGAGTAAGGTTGAGTGAGGAGTGTGTGAAAGGGTTAAAAGAAAAAGAAAACCCTCACTAAACAAATAATCGCCGGGTAGCCACATCTACTATCGGAAATCATGTGTTGATTTCTGGTATTGAAAAAGACATCATGGACCCAGTGATGCAATGCACATATACCCTCCTAACCACTCAAGAATTTCTTAACAAATTCTTGTTTCAGTTTTCTCACAGAGATTTTACACATAATCTATCGACAACTCTATTGGAGTTTGTTGATATTGAAACAAGAGGACAGTCTGCTCCAGTCCCTGACATCATTAATGCACTAATTGAGTCTAGAGCCTGAAAAGAAAATAATTTTAGGACACATGTGTATTATTACACTCTATGTCTAAGTGACATTATGCATATCTATGTGATATTGCCGGAACATTCATAGTGATACCTAAAATGGTATTCCACAATGATTGAATGGAAATCCTACCAATGCTAACATCAAAGCCAACATTGAACGTAGGTCACTCAATTGAAACATTTAATTGATTCAATGGTTGTGCTAACTGGTAATCTATGTGATCCAGGAGTTATAGTATTTTCATAAATGTGTTTTCTGATTATACAATCAACTTTTCTGAGATTACATCAAATGAATCGTTGCTTACCTTTGGTTACTAAAACGAATGAGAAAAGCACTCTTCCAAGAATGACATGTTCAAGATATTCATGCTATATCACAGTTACTATCAAGGAAGAATGATTAAAGTTACAAGCTCAGATGCACTAAAAAGAAAAGAAATAAAGAAGAGATTATGTCAAAGATAAAGGTTAAAAGCTCCAGAAGATCAAGATATACATTTAAGGGGGAGCTAGAGCAAGAATTGAGAGTCAAGAAATAAATTCAAAAGAAATTTCAAAATAAAGCGAAGACTGCTGACAGTCTATCGCAATAACCAAAAGGTGCGAACTTAATATTAAAGTCGCAGGTAACCATAAATGCGACCTTATAAGCGAACTTAATAATAAAGTCGCATAAACAAATAAGGTCGCAAGTACAAAGGCATATAAATACAGAACTCGGTTTTTCATTTCAGTAGTTGTTGAACCTGAGAGAAATTGTATGTGCGTTTGTATATCATATTCAGAGAGTGTCACACCCCGATAAAATCGTTTCACGAGTAACAAGTGCGGAAGCTAGGGGGCGTGACGAGAACGATCAATAAGCGTATGATTATTGCAAACAATAATTAAGATGCCATAAATATTTTAAACAACACGGTTACAAGTTCGTCGTGTTTACAAAACAATAGGCGTTTAGCAAAAGAATATGATTAACAATTTAATCACAAATCATGGTTTGAATATTTATCAAAAGCAATGGCATCCTATTCATCGTGGTGAGCAATGGTCCCAAAAGTATGCATGCATGATTTTTACAGCGCTGCTAATTCCCTGAAAAACATAGTTAAAAGGATCAACAAAATTGTTGAGTGAAATTCACAGGTTTAAGATTTCGTCAATCAAACCAAAAGTTTAGTAAACGTCTCACAAGTTGTTTATGCCATCCATGGCAAATAGTACGATGATATACAGTTTAAAACAATAAATAGCTGACTGTGATCCCCCGGAAGGTTAGCTAGACCTCTCGAGTTAAAGTGACGACACCTAGGCCTATAACCAAACCACGACTTTACATGTTTGTGCCTGGGACAATAAAATATACGCTCCTCGTCTCGACATACAGTCGGCAGTTAGCATGACTAACAAAAGTGGGAGGGATGTCATCCCAATAGTACTATTCGCATATTCTGTGGCTAGCGTCATCTAGCTAATGGTTACAGTTTGTAGTCATGAGGACTTCTATGCACTACAACTAGTTTAACGTAGGTTCGCACAAGGATTCGTTGTCAGGTTTTCAATCATCGCATGAAATCAGTTTGTATGTAAACAGTACATATGTTTTTCACCCCAAGTTTATAAAGCAGTAAAAAGCAGTAAAATAGGGGCTGTGAACTCACCTGGTGAGCTTATGTGAGTGCTAGCAAGTAATAAGAGTGTTTGCCCAAAAAGCCTCCTAGCGCCCTAAACGCATGAGGTCGTTTGTGTAAGTAGATAGCTAATCGCATATCTAGATTTTGTAATAGTAGGTGGCTACCCGCACACCTAGGTTGATATAAGTAGATAGCTACCCGCATATCTATGCTAGTTGTTCACTCAACCAGTATGTTGGAAATGTATTTCGTTTTTGAAAAGTGTACGACCCGTTGGTGATAGTTTTGTGTGTATACTTATATGTTTCTCGAAAACATAGTTACTTTGCTATTAAAGTGTACGTTATAGGTTTATACTTTCAAAACGTATATTGAACATGAACACGCACCTTTCAATTCATTCAATAGGTTTCGTTAACGCTTGTTCAAAACGTGAAGTTGAATAAGTCCCTTTATTCGTTTAAGGTAGAAAACCATTACTCAAATATTTTCGTGTTTAGTCCCTCTTAGTATCTCTCGGTTTATCCGTAATCAAAAATTAGTTAAATGATATTTTGGTACCTAATATGCTTTAAATGTGTTTACTATCGTTAGTAATGGATGCGAGAGAAAACAAGTGAAAACGTTGAAGAAAATATCAAAAACGAATAAGTATTGCAGTTTTGGCGAGGCTCCACGGTTTTGGCCATAACTCTCTCATACGAACTCCGATTGAGGTGATTCAAATGTCCAAATTTTCGTAACTCAAAGGGCTACAATTCTCAAAAAGATGTCAAGGTTGCAAAATGGAAGTACCAGCCGGGTAAGCCCTTTACCAGCCGGGTACTAAATGTACCAGCCGGGTAAAGTCTTCCCAACCGGGTAATTTGCGTCAGAAACTTTTGGGGCTTAGTACCAGCCTGGTAGCCTTCGTACCAGCCTGGTAGGTCACTTACCAGCCGGGTACTTCCTCTACCAGCTGGGTAATTGTGTCAGATACCGGGTTTTTGAGTTTTTAACAAAGTTTCGACACTAGTTATTTTACTATTTTGATTACGTTTTGAGCATTTTAACTAGACATAATATGTTTAAGATCCAAAATATGTTTATCAAGGTTTCCGTTTCTCGTTTTAAAACACTCGTTTCGTTTCTCAATTTAGAAGCCGTTTCCCGCTCTTTTAACAACTTGATTAGCATTTGAACTTCAACATGGTTTTAACACTTTTCAAATCATCTCTTTACACATATGTTCTCAACATCAATTGTTTAACCAACCCTTTTCCCATTTTCATGTTAAAACATCTACAATCAATATCCTAGTACACAAGCATTATCAATCAAACATGTTGGTACCTATTTTACCATCATTCAATTCTTGATCATTTGAACACATTTTAACATGTTTTAACATAGCATTTAGTTGATTTAAACTCAAGAGTGAACCTCTAGCATCTAGACATTCATAATGTAGGAAATGACAAGATCAAAAGGGAGTTTCCTTACAATGCTTAAGGATGAAAGGGAAAGTGTTGAGACATGGTTTGTGACAACAGATCTAGCTTGTAATAGGACTAGCACAATTATAATCAAACTTTGTGTATTGGTTTTAATTTGTAAATGTCTATGATATTAGTTTGTTAATATTAAATGTTAAATACATTTAAAGTATTGTATAAATAATATAAACAAACTAAAGTCTAAGTTTGTGAGGAGAGTTATCAAGTCACAATTTATTAAACATGTGAAATGAAGAACTAGACTCACAAATACCACTGGGTTCGGCCAGGATCAGCTGGGTTCGGCCACTGGGTTCGGCCAGGACCAGTTGGCTTCGGCCACACTGGGTTCGGCCAGGACCAGTGGATCCGGCCAGTTGGATTCGCAAAACCCAAAAGCCCAAGCCCAATAACCAAAAGCCCAATATGATCTGACGAAATGAAACGAGATATTTAATTAGGTTTAATTAATTATTTTCTGGGTGAAAAAAAAAGGTAATTAAGAAAAACATCAACAGAGAACTTACGGCGAGCATTTTTTTTAAGAAAAACCCTAATCACTAACGGCTTAGGTTTTGAAGATTAACAATTAGTTAATATCAAAACAAAGCGATTAGTGATTCGTTTGATTAACTAAAAACTCAAACGTATAAAGGAATTCCGCACCTTTATACGACTAGATAATTGATATAATCATTATCGACCAAGATCACAGGACTTACAATTGGTATCAGAGCCTTGATTGTGGTTTTTGAGTTTTTAATTGATTTTCATTTGATTCGGGTTGTTTGTAATACTTTACGTGTTAAAAACAATCAAAATTAATCTCTGAAACGTTTTGGGTTTGTTCACAATCGAAATCTACTGATTTAATTGTGAAAATATCTAAAATTGTTAAGTTTTTGGGTTTTACAGTCGCTTGACGAATTGAGATCTGGATTACAGTTCAGCCTGCGAATCCACATTATTGCCGAATTAAAAAGTCAACTGAACCGAACCCAAAAGTCAACGTTGCCGAATTGAGATTTGACGAATTGAGATTTGCCGAATTGAGATTTTCTTTTTCTGCCGAATTGAGATTAAGTGAATTGAAAAAGTCAACCGAATTGAAAAAGTCAACCGAATTGAAAAAGTCAACCGAATTGAAAAAGTCAACCGAATTGAAAATTTTCTAAAAATGTCTGACTTAAGTAAAATGATTGAGATGGACCATGAAGTTGGTAAATCTAACGTTCCGCCTAAGTTGCTACGTCTTGAAGACTATTATGGCTGGAAGGACAGATTTGAATCTTATTGTAGATATCATGATCTGTCGATCTGGCTGAGTATCAAGAATGGCTATGTGGCACCTACGTCGTCTGTGGAAAATGCTGTTATGGTTTTGGATTATCAGAGAATGAGTGATAATCAAAAGAAAAGCTATGAGATTGAAAACAGAGCTCATTCTTCAATCAAGATGAGCCTTCCTAGAGAACTTAACCACCAACTCAAATCTTTTCACACTGCTAAAGAGCTCTGGGATGCTCTTGAGAAAAGATGTGAGGGTAGCCCACAAGTGAAAGAAAGCAAGAAGAATCTTCTGAAAAAGCAATTCACTGTATTTAAAGCTTTTAGAGAAGAGGATCTTGAAGCATTTACTACAAGATTCTATCACTTGCTAAGTGAGCTTGACGACCATGACATTTACTACTCGGATAAGGAGAAAACCGACAAATTTATTGAAGGTTTACCATCAAAGTGGGAAATGTATGGTATCATGCTCAAAGACAACGATGAGAGATATGCTGCCATGACTCTTGAGAAGGTCATTGATAAACTCAGAGGATATGATTTCACCAAGAGAACTAGAGACACCGATTCTGAACAGTTACAGAATCCTGGATTATATCATGGAAAATCTGTTCTCTCGAATGTTTCATCTAGTACGACCACTGCTTTATTAGTTGGTAATACTGATGAACATAGTGAAATAGTTACTGAGGATATGTGCTTTATTGCTTCATCTGGAAGCAACACTAAAGGAAAGCCGATAGAGAAGTCATCTCCTGAGCATCACAAAATGCCCATGAGTGTGAAATCTGCTGAACAGCAACTATCTGTTCTTGCTTCCTTTGTGGCATCATATGAGAACTACATCCAGGGAAAGATTAATGATCCAGCAATGTTTGATGAGGATTATGATCAGGTTGACCCTGAGGATCTTGAAGAAATGGACCTTCAATGGCAACTAGCTATGATATCTAGAAGGGTGAAAAGTTTCTTAAAGAGAACTGGACGTAGAGTTGTAGGGAATCGACCTGGTTTTGACAAGTCTAAAGTTAAGTGTTATAACTGTCAGGGTTACGGACACTTTGCTAGAGAATGTCAACGACCAAAGGTTGATGTTAATAGACAAGACTCGGGAAGTAATCTAAATTCCAAAGTCTTAGTCGTTCAGCAGGTCGATGGTTCTTATGATTGGACTACTCAGTCTGAGCAAGCGCTTATGGCTGATGTAGTTGATCAAGAGAAACCTGCTGAATCTATATCATACCTTCCTGAAGACATGGATTCTCAACCTACAGGGCAGGTTCAGAATGAAGTAAGAGTCGCTGAAGATGAAGATGTGCTATATCTTGACTCAACTGACGAAATGAGTCCTGATGAGTTTGTAGCACACATGGCAGATATTCAGACTGACAAGAAAAGGGTATGTCTTAATATTCTTACTCTTACTGATGTTTGTTACTTAGTTACTGACTTACAAACACAGGTTAGTGTATTTGCTGAATCGAATAGAACCTTAACTTCTGAACTAGACTTAGCTAAAAGTGATGTTAGGAGGTTAAGTGAAGATAAACTAGCATTAAAAGATAAGATAAAACTTGAAAGTGAAGATAGGAAATCTCTAAGTGACATTATAAATGAACAAAGTGTCAAGATAGATGGTTTATATCTTAACTTAAATGAGTTAAATCGGAACATTGCTAGTAAAGATAAGGAACTTTCTGAGACTAAAATGAAGTTAGTTGAGCAGAATCGTAAGATTGAAGGTTATAGAACTTCCTCTTTGACCTTAAATAATATAATTAGCTCACAACGTAGTGTAAAGGATAAGACTGGTGTAGGTTACAATGAGGTTCCTCCACCATTCAATTCAAATTACTCTACAACTTCTGTGGACTTAGAAATGCCTGATGCAGACACTAAACCTGATGATATAGTAATTAAACAGTCTGAATTGTCTGATACAATGAAGGATATTGTTAAAGATCCATCATGTGAAATTAGTAAGACTACATCACTCTCTAAAGTACAATTTGTCTCGAGAGAAGTGATTGCTGATACTAATTTAAATGATGAGGATATTAAACAAGATCAACCTTCAGTGTTTTCAGACCAAGCCAAATGTGAGGGTAAAAAGGTGGCTAAATCACAAAAGAAGTTGTCATGTTTTAAATGTTTTCAAAAAGGACATGTAGCTTCTTGTTGTCCTAACAAGAAGTTAGATGTATCATCTAAACCTTTACTTAAAGATAAGACAACTTCTATCTCTAGTGGAAATGTCGACAAATCGAGTATCAAACCGGGTTTTGGTACTAAATCTGTGAATATTTCCAAGAGAGATAGTTTTCATTGTGTTCCTCCACCGAATGTTTCTAGTATGAATATAGATAGGCCAAATGTCAAACCGGGATTAGGCTCTAGACCTATGAATATTCTTAAAGGAAATAGCTCACACTTTCCCTCACCACCTAAACCTAAAAGGCCTGAACTTAATTATAAACCCAAAGATCAAACACCTTCAAGGTTTAGAACACCAAGTAGAACCAAGAGTCAATATGAGTATGGTTCTACATCACGTGCTAATGAGTTTAATGATTCACATAATTATAGAACTCATAGCTCGACGTCTAAGAGGTTCACAATCAATTCACCTCCTAAGACCAACAATCATCCACAAACTCAAACTTCTTCGGAAATAACCAAAGCTCCTAATGGGAAGAATGGTTACTTCAAAGAACTTAAGTTTGTAGATGATAAGGGACAGACCAAGACCGTAATGGCTTGGGTCCCCCTTGAAGACTAATCCTTTACAACTTGTATGTGCAGGAACAGACTGTGAATAGAGACAATTGGTGGTATGTAGACAGTGGCTGTTCTCGGCACATGACAGGGACACGGAGTCTACTGAAGGACTTCAAAAGCGGGTTGAAGCAGCGGGTTAATTTCGCTGGTGATAAAGGAGGAGTAATCACAGGGAGAGGAACTGTTTCCAATGGCGCGTTAACACTTGAAAATGTTAACTATGTTGAGGAATTGACTCACAATTTAGTGAGTGTTTCTCAAATCTGTGATAAAGGTCACCCTGTTCTTTTTAATAAGACAGAGGCCTTAGTCCTGAAGCCAGGTTTCATTGTACCTGAGAAATGGATACTAATGAGGGCTCCAAGGAAGAAGGACATCTATGCAATCAACATGGATGTTCCTATCTCTTCAATGGAGTCGACATGTCTTCTATCCAAGGCTTCAGAAGCAGATTCTATTCTATGGCATAGAAAGATGGCTCACCTGAACTTCCGAAAGATGAACTATATAACCAAGAATGGTTTAGTTCTAGGTGTACCATTGAAACGTTTCGAGTTTGAGGATAGGTGTGTTTCTTGTTTGAAAGGAAAGCAACATAAGAAACCACACAAATCCAAAACTGAAAACTCAATTTCATTGCCATTTGACTTGCTACATATGGATCTCTTTGGCCCTATAAGCAAGAGAAGCATAGGTGGCAAGTGGTACTGTTTAGTTATCACCGATGATTTCTCTAGATTCTCATGGGTATTCTTTTTGGGGTCTAAAGATGAAACTTCTACTATTCTTATGGAGTTTCTAGATCTAATTGAGAATATCTATAGAACAAGGATTAAGAGAATTCGTAGTGATAACGGGACAGAGTTCAAGAACTCGGTGTTTAATGTCTATTGCTTAAGCAAAGGGATAATTCATCAATTCAGTGCACCATATGAACCTCAACAGAATGGTGTGGCTGAAAGGAAGAATAGAACACTGATTGAGAGTGCTAGAACTATGCTGTCAGATTCAAGGCTTCCTGTCATCTTTTGGGCAGAAGCGGTGAATACTGCTTGTTATGTTCTGAACAGAGTTCTTACGGTTAAGAAACATAACAAGACTTGTTATGAACTTCTAAACAATAAGAAACCTAACTTAAAAGGGTTTGAACCCTTTGGAGTTTCATGCACTCTATTGAAGACAAGTAAACAACCAAAATTTGGTGAAAAGGCTGACGAAGGATACTTCCTAGGTTATGTTCCTAACTCACCAAATAAGAGAGTCTTCAATAAAGCAACGGGACGTGTGGAAATAGTTTATAACATTGAAGTTACGAGCTATACACATGATGTACATAAAGGATTGGATTGGCAATTTGACTATTCTGATCTCTTTAAGTCATTTAAAGTCCCCATCAGTGAATATGTGAGGAATTCAGAGATGCCTGAACATTTATTGTCGGGAGATGAGATTTGTACTCAGTCTCCAGCATCGAATATTCAGCCATCTGAGAATAACTCTACTGTATCCACTGATGACGCATCTACAAGTCAACTCCAACAACCTGTGGATGGTATCTCTCAAGAGCAAGAGGATTGTGAGAACAATTCTGATGTTAATGAAGACTTACCATCAGTGGTGGAAGTTGATTCTAACTTAGAGACTGATATTTTAGTTGAACCAGTAACAACATCAAAAGTTTATAAGAATCATCCAATTGAAAACATCATTGGTGATCCAACTACTGTGGTTCAAACTAGAAATCAATCTAAAGCCACTACTTCAACTCACGAAAATTTGTATGCTGAAATGAACGAGACAGGGATTACAAATCAATGTCTATATTCATGTTTCATCTCACAAGTTGAGCCTAAAAATGTGCAAATGGCACTAAAAGAAAGCTCATGGGTTGAAGCAATGCAAGATGAACTGAGTCAGTTCACTAAATTACAAGTCTGGGAATTGGTTGATTTACCGACTGGTGAATATCCAATTGGCACTAGATGGGTATTTAAGTGTAAGAGAGACGATCGGGGAATCGTGACTCGCAATAAAGCCCGTTTAGTTGTACAAGGCTTTAATCAAGAAGAAGGTATTGATTATACCGAGGTGTTTGCACCAGTGGCTCGGCTTGAAGCAATAAGGCTATTTCTAGCTTTTGCATCTCATAAAGGAATAAAAGTATTCCAATTAGATGTTAAAAGTGCCTTTTTGTATGGCAAAGTCAAAGAGCTGGTGTATGTGTCTCAACCACCAGGATTTACTAATCCTGAGTATCCTGATAAAGTATATCGTTTAGATAAGGCTTTATATGGATTACATCAAGCTCCAAGGGCTTGGTATGAGACATTGTCTACACATCTTCTTGAGAATGGATTTACAAGAGGTGCTATCGATAGTACACTCTTTGTAAAATGGAAGAAGAAGGACTTCTTACTTGTTCAAGTATATGTCGATGACATTATCTTTGGAT
Source organism: Logfia minima (assembly GCA_963921325.1). Classification (NCBI taxonomy): domain Eukaryota; kingdom Viridiplantae; phylum Streptophyta; class Magnoliopsida; order Asterales; family Asteraceae; genus Logfia; species Logfia minima. Next base: position 11,244,555 of record OY992766.1, read on the forward strand.
CATCTGATGAAAAGTTATGTCGTGACTTTGAACAAGTTATGAAGAGCAAGTTCGAGATGTCTGCTATGGGAGAAATGAACTTTTTCTTAGGGTTACAAGTTGACCAAAAGAAGGATGGATTCTTTATTCATCAATCTAAGTATACGCAAGAATTATTAGAACGTTTCAAAATGGAAGATTCTAAAGTATTCAAGACTCCTATACCAGAAAATCATGGACTAGGTCCCGATACATCGAGTGATCTGGATGTGGATCCTACCTTATATAGGGCCATGATCGGATCACTAATGTATTTGACTGCATCCAGGCCTGACATTATGTTTGCAGTGTGTATCTGTGCAAGATATCAGGCTAATCCGAAAGAGTCACATATGCAAGCTGTGAAAAGAATATTTCGTTACCTCAAAGGGAAACCAAAGCTGGGACTATGGTATCCGATTGATGGTAATTTTGATTTCATAGCTTATACTGATTCGGATTATGGAGGATGTAATCAAAATAGAAAGTCTACTACCGGAGGATGTCAATTCCTAGGTGGAAGACTTGTATCTTGGCAGTGCAAAAAGCAGACCTCAGTAGCCATTTCTACATGTGAAGCTGAGTATGTTGCTGCTGGCAGCTGCTGCTCCCAAGTATTATGGATTCAACAACAATTACGGGATTATGGGTTGAACATAACGAATACTCCAATGATGATTGACAATGAGTCAACGATCTCGATAACCAATAATCCTGTAAAACACAGCAAAACTAAGCACATTGATATACGTCATCATTTTATTCGAGATTGTGCAGAGAAACAGCTGATCAAGTTAGCTAAGGTTCCCTCACTGGATAACCTAGCAGATTTATACACCAAGGCATTCGACCGGGCTCGATTTGAAACTTTGGTGCAACTGAATGGAATGAGAAATCCTGAGTGATTAGTCTTCCATAAGATTTTGTAATAATTAGCATCCTTTTATTTCGTTTATTTCTTTTATTTTTCATAAAAAAAGGGGGTATTGGCGTATGGCATTTATTTGCTTGTTACCTAAGGGGAATCGCCTCCGATAAAAGTTAAGTGGTTATCTGTTGGGAAATGATAAGTACATTAGGAGAATAAGGTTAATAATAACATTAAAATAAGTACTAAGGTTGATGTGTTAGTAGATTCCTTTAAGTTACATTAGGGTTACATCTTTACAACCATGACCTTGCTTATGTTTATCTTATTATACACCTTTCTCCACAAGTTATAACTCATCAAGCAATAAATCTAAGTATAGACAGCTTCATTATATGATGTACTGATAGGCAAATTCTGCTATGTTTTCTGAGCACTTAAGAAGCAATAACTCTCATGTATGTTACTTAGTGTGATCTGCTATATGATGTATGACAAATGTCTTAAATGATGAATAACAGTATGACCATACACTGATATCAAAAGAAATATGTTACTCGATGATCTGACAAATAGTTTAACACATGGCTTTTAGTGAAACTACTGGGACTCTGTTGTACTAAGTACAGAACTGACACCATTAGTTTTGCAAAAAGTCTCAAACTTATTTTGTTCATACTAAGGGATCTTATGTTGTACTAAGTACAGATCTAGAACCACTAGTATCTTCAAGATATGTTTGATGTTTGTCAAAATCTATAAAAATGAAGGGTATGTTATATGTTTCGAAAAGAACATCATTTAGTAACCTCTACCCTATAAATAAAAGATGCAGTGGTATGTGTTTTGCTTGAATTCTCATTATATCATATTTTAGATCAACACTGTTTAATATACATACTAATAATAACAATCTGCTTGGAATTCATTGCTTTATTTGTTTATGTGGATCATAATATCAGTAATCGTCTTGAAATGTTTATAAGAATTGAACAACTCACTTTGGTGATTAATTTGTTCTAAATTAATATCAAATGGGTTATACTGTGTGGATTGAGGTAACAAAGTTATAATTTTATAAATATGAGTTAGTAAGTGGCTAGAGTTGTAATTTCTTTGTTACTTATTGTAAATTTCATAAGGTATGTATACTAACAATCTTCTTAGACTTATTAAATTCAATAATTCATATATCTTATTCTTCCTAATATGATCCCGTATCAGATAAACGTTTAACAACAAAAATATGTATTGTTTACTTCGTTTTATACGTTTATTTAATAATAAGGTACAAGGTACCAATATTTTGTTTTACATGATTACTTTAGTTTGCATTGTTCTAATTTTGCATTTTATTTCTTTTCGTTCTTTCTGTTTATCATTTTATAATTGGTGTTAACACAAGTGACAAATTATTTTGGACTTGTATCTTACAAGTAATAAATATTTTTTACTTGTTACCTTCTTTAATTTAGACTTGTATGATTTTTGAATTCTTTTCTAAAAATTATAAGTGAAAATTAATGTTCAATTATTTTGGACTTGCATTATTTTTGTATTTATACAAAAATTACAAGTGAAAAGTAATTGTTAAGTGTTACTTATGTTATTTTTATTATTTTTAGATTTGTTATATTTTGTATGTTTTAAATATACAAAATGTTACAAATTAAAAAAAAAAAAAAAAAAAAAAAAAAAAATTAAAATTAATATTAATGACTTTAATTATATGTTTACTGTTAGTTATGTTTTTCTTATTATATATGTTTGTGAATTTTAAAAAAAAAAAAAAAAAAAAAAAAAAAAAAAAAAAAAAATCTGGTTTCGTTTGGCAAAAAGTCAGTTTGACTAGTTTGACTTGGCCGAATCCAATGATTTGACCAAGTCCAACCCACGAACTCACTCATTTCCACGAACTCAAAACCCCCAAACCGAAAATAACCCTCCCCGTACGAACCGAACCCAGATTTATTTTCACGAATCCAAGTTCACGAAACGAATTTTTGAATCCGTACAACTTATTCAACTTTTCATTACAAACGATTTGAGGTATGATTCAACCACTTTCACCGTATAAATTGTTTGAAATCAAAGTTTTCGTGATATTAGGGTTTTGGTTTTTGGTTTAACTAAATATCACGATTTAGGGGTTTATTTCACTTGAGTTCATTTGGTTTCTCTTGTCTAAACTATTGAGAACACACGAGAATCCTTCGATTTTGTTTAAAATTATTGTGTTGCTTTTATTTGGTTCGGGGTTTCCTGCGCTGTTCTTCGGCCGAACTGAGATCTCATTTGGATTCGGCTGATTGACTAGTCAACCGGACGAACCGAGTTCCAACATTTGGTTTCGTCAACGGCCGAATCGAGTTCAGTTTTAGACTTGATAGTTTGACTAGTCAAACGTTTGGCCGAACCGAGTTGACAACTGTTTTCGGTGAGCAAGTGAGCCGAACCGAGTCAAATTTTCGACTCGTCAAATGCCTTGAACGAACCGAGTTCCCTCTTGGATTCGTTGAGCCAGTTTGACAAGTCAAATGGACGAACCGAATTGAGCTGGATTCGTTGAGCCTGTTTGACAAGTCAAACGGCCGAACCAAGTCAAACTTGTGAATTCGGTGGGCATGTTGGCCGAATCGAATTTTTGGATTCGGTTCGGTTGACTATTTGACCCATTTGACTTTTGACAAGTTTAAACGAATTGAGTTCATTTGACTTTGTTGACCCGTTTGTCTTTGTTGACTTGTTTGACTTTGGAAAATGAATTAAGTTTTGTTTATGTGAGTGACTGATTAACTTGTTTAATAAAGAGTTTGTTTAATAAAGAGTTATAATTTACTCTAAAATTTTATGTTTCGTTTTGACGTGTTACTAGATTTGTCCATATCGACTTACGACCTTTCGATTAACCTGTTTAATAAAAGGATATAAGTAAATATGTTATAAGATTAGACATGTAGACTTTACTGTGAACATGTAAAATCTTATATTTATTTATATACGACTTATGACTTTATAGTAATAAGTGATATATTAAATCTGAAACGTTATGAGACTGATTCATGAAATAGTTAGATTTCCTGTTTATATATATAATTAACGAATATAATTGATAATTAGGATTAATAACCTAATAGTTCAATTACGATTCGTAGATTATATACGTTATTCAATTTCTGTTAAACTAATAATCTTTCATGTTCTGTCTTATTTCTGTTACAGATATGGCTCGCCCATTTGCTGCTAATCACAATGTACTGATCGACCTTGATGTCACTGCTAAGGGAGCTACTCGTGTGGCTAGAATTCTCACTTTTCTGGCAAGATCGAGGATTGAGTATGCTATTACTGCATCTCCAGCTCTCTCAACGGACATATTAACCCAATTCTGGAATAATATTCAGTACAATACGGTGGTAAACCCTCCAGTGATTCAGACGACTGTGAACAATCGTGCTGTAGTCTTTTCTTCCACAGATCTTCGCCAAATCTTGCGTTTGGGTACTATTGAGCAAGAGGATGGTCCCACAGTGTTTCCTTCTGACTTTATTGAAGGAGCACTTCCACGTATGGGATATACAGGTCCTATAAGAGGCCGTCAGTATCTGAAGGCTCTTGTATTTGGGGAATGGAGATTTCTTTGGCATGTAATGGTTACAGTTTTTGGTGCTAAGAAGGCTGGTTATGATGAGCTGAGCGCTTCAATACTTTCTGCTGTTCTGTCTCTGGTTTACAATAAACCATTCAGCTTTTCAGATTTTCTATTTGGAGAGTTTGTGCGACAGATCACGGGCGGTGTTCGAATCCCGTTTCTATTGTATCCACGATTTTGCATGCTGATTATACGCCATAGTATCCCTGACTTGCCAGAAGTTGTTGCTGATATTCAGGTTGATACTCTGAGACTTAGAGCATACAATGCTATGTTCATGCACACTTCGCGTCGATATGATATGCAGCCTCAGCCGACTGCCTTATTTGGGTTTTTGGTAAATCCTCAGTATATGCCACCACCAAACAATGGTTGGCTCGATATTGATGTTGTTGCAGATGTACCTGTACAACAAGCGCAGATTGAGGATGTCCACCAACCTGAGCCACAAGCGATGCTCGATGTTCCGGTTAATCAGCCTGAGCTACTAGAAGATCTTGCTATTGTACCAGTGGTACAAGAGGTTCAAGAACCAGAGGTTGTTCCTGATATTCCACAGGATACAGTTGGACCTTCTGACCCACTAGCAACTGGACCTTCTGACCCGCTAGTTGCTGGGCCTTCTGGTGGTTCCGATAATCTAGAGAAGGATGGTGCTACTGCTTCTGATTCTGAGGATGATCAGCTTCCACCATCTGATTCTGTCACGAGTATTCCCGATGGGATGATCCGACAGGGGTCGAAGTTAGTTATGGATCCAGTATTGAAAGGGAAACGAAAAGTTGATGATAAGGATCCTGATTATGTGTTGATTGATGAGGCTGACGAGGACGATGCTGAACCACTAATTCCTCGACGCAGTAAGCGACCTCGAGGAGGTGATTCTTCTGGGCCGCAATTAATCGCTGAACCTACTGAACAAGAGATGATTCGAACTCTTGTGCGTCCGGAAACGCATCCTACTGCTAAGTCTAGCAGGGAGGCAGCCCGATTATTAGACGATGTCATTACTGAAATAGCCAAGAAGCTACAGCCACCGGTTGCCCCGCCTTCCAAAAAGTCCAAAGCTCCTTCTACCACATCTTCTTCTCAACCGATGACTGATGCTGAAAAGATCATTCGTCTAGAGTCAAGGGTTGAGGAATTAGAGGCTCTCACCGATATTCAATCCTCTCAACTACTGGATATGGCTAAGAATCTGACTAACCAAAATAATGCCTACTTGCTACTGATCAAGACCAAGACCAATATGGTTGATGATATTGCTCGACAGCAAAGGCAGATTGATAGCCTTGAATACCTGGTTCATTCCCTTATTGCGGACAAGCCATCTCAGGGGGAGATACTTATATATAGAGAGTCTTGCAAAGAGGATGAGCTAGCAGAGAAGAAGAGGAGGGATGATTCAGACAAAGATCCCAACGCTCCAAAAAGAAGTGAGCTAGCTGATCCGTCAACGACTAGTCAGCAGACTCAAGTTCAGGGGGAGTCTGCAGGTGGTGAAGCTGGTACTTCAGGTGGAGCTGGAGCCGGAACTGAAGAAGGTTAAAACTATTTTGATTAAGTAGTTAATGTAATTTTTATTTATAAATTGTGTCATGTTTCGTAATATGTAAACAATTTGTAATGTAATATTACTGTTTAATTAAGATATTAAACTTGAATGCATTATGCGTTAATGTTATAATTTGATAATTGACAGTAATGTTTATATATATTATAAGATCTCTTGAATCTTAGATTGACTGAGATCAATTAAAGATTAATAAGATTATATAATATATATAATGTGTGTAGATTATAAGATCTTTTGAATCTTAGATTGACCGAGATCAATAAAAGATTGATAAGAGTATATAATATATATAATTTTAGCATATTATAAGATCTTTTGAATCTTAGATTGACAGAGATCAATAAAAGATTAATAAGATTATATAATGTCAGTATGTTATAAGACTTTTTGAACTCTTAGATTGCTTATGATCAATTAAAGAGTTAGAAGTATATATAATATATAATGCACAAAAAGATTAATAAGAGATTCCTTAGATTGATTCAGAGAAATCAATAAAAGGATTTATTATACTTATGTGTTTTCATATAGGTCTGGAAATGCTGAACTTATCTGATTCTGAGAGTGACATACTAGATGAAATAGATGAAGAAGTCGACTATGATCTAGAGGAGGGTGAATTTTTACCTCCTGAAGATTGGACTTCTGTTCATGAAGTTGAGGCAGACGAAGGTGTAGATCTTGATGTTAATATTGATGAACACATCGTAAGCCCTTCAACTACAAAAGTTGTCATACAGAATGAAAACGGAGAACAGGTGATAAACTTGGATGCAAATCTAAGTGAATCATCGGATTCTGAGTTTGAAGATGATCTTCCAGATAAGCTTAAGGGAAATTCGATGTTTAAGCCGTTAAAGAAAAAGAAAAAGAAGATTGGGATGTCAGAAGTTGACATAACGGGAAAACGTGTACCCCGTAAAGGAATCATCGGTTGGTATTATGATTCTGAGTTAAAACTTTTTGCTATCAAACGTTTTGACGGAGTTCAATACTCTGATAAGAAGCTTAAAGTATTCAGTTCTCTTCCTCGATTTGAGATCCGTGACCTGGCTAGATTGGAGTTGATAAACCCTAGTAATGATCCTTATGCAAACTATGTTGAAAGAATAATTAGAACTGAGGGGAGATCAATGAAATTCGAAAAGATTAAGCCAAGGGTCGGGAAAACGATTAAATTGAAAGAGCGCAGTCAACGTACTGGGCGACGATTAAGGAAAAAGACTTATCCAGCAGTCAAATGTGTACAGCAAATACCTCTGAAAACAATGCCACAGAATTTATTAGAAAATCTAAAGATTTGGCATGTGGATTCAGCAACTGGTGAAGCTGTCATGGTTGAAGCAGATGATGAGGTCGAAGGAGGAGAAAAGGAAATTTTGAGAGTCTATGACCATCGACACTTGATGAATCTGTCGAGGAGAGATCTGTTAAAGTTAAATGAAAACAGAATCTTAACGACTGAAGCATGGGGTGATCTTGCACGAGATTATCAAATGATGGTTAAGACTTGCATTAAAATGAAGATACATATGGGCAGTAAAATTTACAATTGAAAACCAAAGATGAAAATTGAAGATAATAACGCTAGAGCTATTGTCAAGGGGGAGTCTGTTGAGACATGGTTTGTGACAACAGATCTAGCTTGTAATAGGACTAGCACAATTATAATCAAACTTTGTGTATTGGTTTTAATTTGTAAATGTCTATGATATTAGTTTGTTAATATTAAATGTTAAATACATTTAAAGTATTGTATAAATAATATAAACAAACTAAAGTCTAAGTTTGTGAGGAGAGTTATCAAGTCACAATTTATTAAACATGTGAAATGAAGAACTAGACTCACAAATACCACTGGGTTCGGCCAGGATCAGCTGGGTTCGGCCACTGGGTTCGGCCAGGACCAGTTGGCTTCGGCCACACTGGGTTCGGCCAGGACCAGTGGATCCGGCCAGTTGGATTCGCAAAACCCAAAAGCCCAAGCCCAATAACCAAAAGCCCAATATGATCTGACGAAATGAAACGAGATATTTAATTAGGTTTAATTAATTATTTTCTGGGTGAAAAAAAAAAGGTAATTAAGAAAAACATCAACAGAGAACTTACGGCGAGCATTTTTTTTAAGAAAAACCCTAATCACTAACGGCTTAGGTTTTGAAGATTAACAATTAGTTAATATCAAAACAAAGCGATTAGTGATTCGTTTGATTAACTAAAAACTCAAACGTATAAAGGAATTCCGCACCTTTATACGACTAGATAATTGATATAATCATTATCGACCAAGATCACAGGACTTACAGAAAGAAAGAAAAGAGCTTGAAATCTTCAACCCAATACTCCTAGCTTTTCCTTTGTGTGAATCTCAAGATTATGAGATTACAAGAACCTAAAGATGATCAAGAGCTTAAGGAGAGGTGAAAAATGTGGTATAAAAGGTGGTGGTTCATGGTGGTTTGTGGTGGTTTGATGGTGGTTGTGTGGTGGTAGTTCTTGAAGAAAGGATGAAGAAGGAGGTGAAAGGGAGGGATAATTGAGAGAGTTTGAGAGGTAACGTGTGCAGAAAATGTGAAGTGTGTGTGTACGTATGTCTTGTGTTTGCTCTTTTCCTCAAAATGAAGCAAGGGAAATCAAGCAAGTGGGAGGCTTGATGGGAGGTGCTTAGTCCCATCAAGCAAGTAGCAAGGGAGGAGGAAAGTGTGGCTAGGGAATGAGCTACGTAGACAAAGGAGAAAGGGAAGGGAAAATCTGCATTCCAAAGTGATGTCATGCTTAAGTAGCTTGAATTAATTTCAAGGTTAAGCTATGTGCCTTCTTGCTAGTGTAAGGAAATATTAAGCAAGCAAGTAGGAAGGTGAAGCAAGCAAGTAGGAAGGTGAAATAAGAGAAGGAGAAATCTGCACACGGGTTTAAAAGACATGCTTGCCAAGTTGCTTGAATAAATTTCAAGATTGAGCTAGTTATCTAAGCTAGCAAGTAAGCAAGAGGTTTAAAGGAGCAAGTAGGCAAGGAGGAGAAGAAATCGATGGAATCAGTTGACCTACATGTTAGCTTGCTTGGAATTAATTTAAGCTAGTTACCTAGTTGCTTGATTTAATTTGAGCTATGTGTTAACTTGCTTAGATTAATTTAGAGCTAGTTGTCTTGTTGCTTATGATTTTAAGGTGTTAAGAAAGTAAGTAAGTAAGTAAGTAAGTAAGCAAGCAAGTAAGTAAACAAGCAAGGAGGTTGGAACATGTTTAGCAAGTTCTAAAACAATGCGTTAAATTTAGTAAATCTCATATTACTTTTCTTCGTTCGTTTAACATTGAATCGTCGAAGCTTGATTCTTAAGTCTCATGAGATAAACGGCTTCAAGCCTTAGCGTAAGAGTATAGGTAAATAACTACTATTGAATAGCTTTACGTTATTTAGGAAAATCTTATCACCAACGTTCGTGTTTATCGGAATCATCGAGATGCATCAAGCATCATAATTGTGTGCACCAAATTGTGCAAATGTGGGCTTGTGCTAGACTTATCTTGGTTAAATCAAATTTGATTTCATTAAGTAGGGAATTAGCGTAAGAATGCATGATATTAAAGTGTACTGGAAGTACCGATTTTCGAGGGTTGTCACAGAGAGAGATTGAGAGCTTGTAACTGATTGGAAGTATCAATACATAAGCATTTGATTACGAGTTCATATTCATACATATACATACGCATATATACATTCGGATTTCTATCAATTCACGTCCAAATCACAAGATTAGATCCAACATGATCCATTTCTATCATTTTGTTCACATTTGACATCTTGAAGAATGTATACGGATTTGTGGTAAGTTTGTAGTAAAAAGTCAACTAACGTCAAGTTCACTCAAAACACAAATTTCCCTCCAAAAATTCGCGAAAATTTTCCGAGTCAAATTTAAATTTTCTCAAACCAAAGTTAAACAATGGTAAACCTAAATTTAAATTTTTGGTGAAACAATGTATACGGATTTGAGGTACGTTTTTTTTTTTTTTTTTTTCTTTATCGAACTTATGAGAGTTAAGTTTGTAGAGGTCAAACGAACTTGACTTCCAAAATTAACTATTCGAACTTAGACCAAGTTCGATGGCTTCAAGTTCGTATGAACTTACAGCTGTAAGTTCGAAGGATAATTCAAGTAAGTTCGTACGATGCTTTCTAAGTTCGTACAAACCTAGAACTGTTGTGTCGTACAAGTTTGAACAAAAAGGTAAAAACCGTACAAGTTCGAACGAACGGCTGTTGAACGAACTCAGATCCAAAAATCTCAGATCTGGGTTCCTTTCAACCTGCAACTTCGAATCCCCTTTGCACTAAGTGATAATACACAACTTTGGAAGCTTATAACAACAATCTAACTCTACAAATCTTTTGTAATCTCTCGTTTCCTTAAAGTTTCTTTACCCCAAACCAAATCAAACGAATTCGAAGGCTCTGATACCACTTTGAAGGTTCTCGTGACCTAGATCTACAAGGTAATATGATATAATCGAGTGCGGAATCCTCGATTATACTAAACGATAACAAACGAGTAATAACAAATATGTAAAGATCACTTTTATTGAATGTAAACAAGTATTACATTCGAACAAACACGGAGTATTCGAACCTACAACTGACTTCGAACTTACAACTCCAAATAACCTCTCTTTCTAAAACTTTCGGACTTGTGTATATATAGGCACCTAAGTTCGTACGAACTTAGGCACCTTCTAAGTTCGTACGAATTTACTAAGTTTGTACCTACTCTAAGTTCGTACGAACCTACCAAATACACATACATATTTATAGGTAGGTGCCTCATATCCATCGCTGATGTAGATCTTTATTCTGACATCGTTATATTTAGCAAATGATTCAAAACGATCCTTCCACCAAAAGTAGTTTTCTCCTTTAAGGAGTTTCGGTGGAGAGGCGGATTTCCCCACCTCGTGGTCCATTTCTGTCATTTTATTTAAACTAGACATTTTTGCGAAAAGTCAATAAAAGTCAATAAAAGTCAACCAAGACAAGTTCGTACGAACTTAGATTAATTCGAACTTAGAATTAAGTTCGAAGACTACCTAAGTTCGAATGGTCAAACGAACTTGACTGCCCAAAAATTTAAACTGTTCGAACTTACTAAGTTCGAAGGCTTCAAATTCGTACGAACTTACAACTGTAAGTTCGAAGGCTATTTTCAGTAGGTTCGTACAATGCTTTATGAGTTCGTACGAATCAATTTGTTGAACATAATTTTGATCTAAAACTCAGATCTAGTTCGATTCAACCGATAAATTCGAAAAACTCTTGCACAATACGAAACACTAACACTAATGGAAGCCAAAAGTACAACTTATATCTTCCAAAACACTTGCACACTTGTTTACTTTGCGTTTTTAATCCCGAACCAAATAATCAACTTGTAAAGCTCTTATACCAATTGAAAGTCCCCTTGAACGGATCCAAACGGGATTACTATGTGTATTAGAGTGCGGAATCCTTTAATACACCTAAATAACAATTAAATGAGTGTAACGAAAGTGTTTATAAGCTTTTATCAATGTAACTTCGAATGTATTCCAACTAAGCAGAGAATTACAAAGTATTCGAACTTAAACTTAGTTAAAAAGCGTACAAATGAATATTTTCGAACTTATATTTATAGACAGCCAAGTTCGTACGAAATTAGCTACTCCTAAGTTCGTACGAACTTACCTGCAAGTTCGTACGAACCTACAAACATACTTAACAAAATATTCAATTAAATTAAACAACATAAACAAATTACAAACCAACTATTACAAATATGAAGTTGTTGTCACATTTCATGTACTAACATTATGTATAATTCTCCAAGTTTGATTATCTTGACAATTGGTTTTGTGAGAAACACTCTTGAATTTACAATAATCACTCTGGATCATTTATGGCTTTAAATAATAGTAAAGATTGATCTATAATTGACATTAAATAAATAATGTTTAAACACTGTAAAATGAGACTAACTTGTGCTTTAATCGTACGAGGGCTCTTCTCAACTCTTTTAAGAATGTTGGTGATGATGAATTCCTAGTTGACATTTGTATGAAATTAATTTTGTTTATTATTGGTTAATTTAGATGGGATCTTCTCCAAATGGTTTCGGTCAATATGTCTTGGTAGAGCATTGAAGAAAATAGTATGAGATGACATCAACAATGAATGTGGTAAGTCGTTAGTGAAAATTTAGTGAAATTGTTATTCATTTAAAGTATATTAGTTAGTAACATTGTTGATTTTGTGTAGGCTAAATATTATTATGCGAATGTGATTTTAAAGACCCGTTTTAATATTATCCTAGATATATTGAAGGAAATGGGAGATTGTCAAAGAGTATTTAGTAGAACATGTTTTGGGCATTGGTTTTTCACATCAGATTGTACTCAACAACCCGAGTTGTTTCATTTTATGCTTTTAAACTTTTTGGGGGTGAATAAGGATAAAAAGGTTTTGATTTTTTGATATCGTTGGTATCAAATTACATTTTGGGCCGGAGCAATTTTGCTTGACGTCAGGGATGGAGTTTGGTGCTTTACCACGAATACCTGGAACTGGCAGCGGTTCGTTTAGAGAAAGAGTATTCTGGAAGATTGTGAAACGAACAAGTTATGTGTGTGTGCGTGATCTCCGTTATTGTTTTAGAAACCTACTTTATAGCCATACAGATTTGGATGTTGTACAAATTTGTTTATTAGAGTTGTTGTATATCGGATTTATTGATAGGAATGAGTACTTTGTTGTTGATGACGAGTTACTACGATTGGTAGAAGATTTAGATGCTTGGAATAATTTTCCCTGGGGTTCCTATGTTTGGCGTCCTACGTACGATTCACTTTGTAAAGATCTTTGTTAGATATAAAAATAGGATTTGCATTCGTATCTGTAAACTGGTTCTGCGACACTAAGATAGTGTCGCAATAACTCAAAGTGCGACTTTAAGAATAAAGTCGCAGTCACAATTAAAGTCGCAGGAACAAAGTCGCAGGAGCATATTAGTATAAATACAGGACTTAGTTTTTCATTTCAATAGTTGTTGAAATCAGAGAGATTTGTATGTGCGTTTATGTATCTGATTTACAGAGAGTCTGAGAGCTTGTAATAGTGAATTGATTAATCAATACAAGAAGCATTCAATCTATTCATACATACACATATACTTACATATACTTACATTCGGATTTCATTCAAATCACGTTCAAATCACAAAATAAGATCTAACAATTGGTATCAGAGCATTGGTTGTAGGATTTGGAAGTGATTACACGGTTCAATTGCAAGAATCAAGCTCAAATTCGAAGAAAATTGCAAAATAGGTATTTGAAGAAGAACATCCGGTGGTGCTCAATTTCTTGGTGATAAGCTAGTTTGTTGGACTTCCAAGAAGCAAAATTGTGTTTCAACATCCACAGCTGAGGCAGAATATGTTGCAGCTGCTGTTTGTTGTTCACAAGTTTTGTGGATGAGGTCTCAACTCATGGATTTTGGTTTCAAATTTGAAAAGATACCTATCTATTGTGATTCTCAAAGTGTGATTGCTATTTCTTGCAATCCGGTACAACACTCGAAAACAAAACCCATAGATATTCGGTATCATTTTATCAAAGATAACATTGAAAAAGGGCATATCGAGTTATTTTTTGTCAAAATAGATTATCAACTGGCCGACTTATTCACCAAACCTTTAGATGACAAACGATTTCATTTTTTGGTGACTCAGTTAGGCATGCTTTCACTTAAGCAATAATCTGTTTATTTCAACTCGAAATGCAAAATACTGTCATATCGGAAATCATGTGTTGATTTCTGGTATTGAAGGAGACATCATGGACCCAGTGATGCAATGCACATATACACTCCTAACCACTCAAGAATTTCTTAACAAATTCTTGTTTTATTATTCTCACGGAGATTTTTCACATAATCTATCGACAACTCTGTTGGAGTTTGTTGATATTGAAACAAGAGGATAGTCTGCTCTAGTCCCTGACATCATTAATGCACTAATCGAGTCTAGAGCCTGAAAAGAATTTAATTTTAGGACACATGTGTATTATTACACTCTATGTCTAAGTGACATCATGCATATCTATGTGATATTGCCGGAACATTCATAGTGATACCTAAAAAGGTATTCCACAATGATTGAATGGAAATCCTACCAATGCTAACATAAAAGCCAACATTGAACGTAGGTCACTCAATTGAAACATTTAATTGATTCAATTGTTGTGCTAACTAGTAATCTATGTGATCCAGGAGTTATAGTATTTTCATAAATGTGTTTTCTGATTATACAATCAACTTTTCTGAGATTACATCAAATGAATCGTTGTTTACCTTGGTTACTAAAACGAATGAGAAAAACACTCTTCCAAAATCACGTGTTCGAAGATATTCAGGCTGTATCACAATTATTATCAAGGAAGAATGATTGAATTTACAAGCTCAGGTGCACTGAAAAGAAAAGAAATAAAGAAGATATTTTGTCAAAGATAAAGGTCAAAAGCTCCAGAAGTTCAGATATACTTTTAAGGGGGAGCTAGAGCTAGAGTTAAGAGTCAAGAAATAACGTCAAAAGAAAGTTCAAAGAAAGAGAAGATTGCTGAAAATTTATCAATTTCAAAGAATCTTAAAAGGAAAGAATACACAAGAGAGGAAGTTCAAAGTCAACAAAACGTATGTGAAGAAAAGATTAAAGAGGAAAGAGAAGACTAAAACTCAAAATAAAGTTCTATTTCTCCATGTCAAAGACATACAAATAAAAGATTTAAGACAAAAAGCTGAATCAAAGAAAATAGAAAGAAAGGTCTTCAAAGACTTCAAAAGAATATTAGCTTCAACGAAGATATTCAAGAAAAACAAGATGCTAAATCCTAGGGGAGATTGTTAGATATAAAAATAGGATTTGCATTCGTATCTGTAAACTGGTTCTGCGACACTAAGATAGTGTCGCAATAACTCAAAGTGCGACTTTAAGAATAAAGTTGCAGTCACAATTAAAGTCACAGGAACAAAGTCGCAGGAGCATATTAGTATAAATACAGGACTTAGTTTTTCATTTCAATAGTTGTTGAAATCAGAGAGATTTGTATGTGCATTTATGTATCTGATTTATAGAGAGTCTGAGAGCTTGTAATAGTGAATTGATTAATCAATACAAGAAGCATTCAATCTATTCATACATACGCATATACTTATGTATACTTACATTCGGATTTCATTCAAATCAAGTTCAAATCACAAAATAAGATCCAACAATCTTAACTCCCGATTAACGTATTCTCCAGAGAATAAGAAAAAGGCTCCAAAGTATTCACTTAGAGGTTTCATGTTTGCTTTCAATGTTCCAATTTATTTGCGCTATTATTCTATTAAGCGTTATTAGTACCAATATACGAGTTGTTATTAATTTTGTATATTGTGATTTAATAGACATGGATTTAAGAAGTGCTACCGTGTTCCAGAATGCTTTATGAGAAGGAAGAGTATTTACGTGTATTAAGAGGTATTGCTTGGACCAAAAAGAAAGATTTTGATTGGTTCGTTTGTGTGAAGTTCGATATGATATCTAGGGAGGTATATGTTGATAACTTTTTTACCGACATTATAGATAAGTTATTTGAACTCGTTTACTTAGTGTTATTTTAATCCCAACGGTTGTTGGATTTTTGAACTTTTTAGGCCAAATTTACACTGACAGATATTAAGGTGACTCCTTTTGGGACTCGAAGGCCTTGGTATCAGGATACAATGCAGTTCCTTCAGGGCCCAAAGGAAGATGTTGGTTCATTATTGGAAAAGTTTGAAAGGCATTTCAATGATATGGGGGGTAGTCAAGAAGAGAGACGGTTTGGAAACATCGAGGAGCTACTTGAGGTATGTGATATGTCACCTACGCGCTGAATATATTTATAATTTAATGACTTTTGACGGAAAATATATATTCTTCTATATAATAGGTGTTGTGGAAGAAAGCATATCCAGATTATAATATGCATAATTTTGATTTTACTGAAGAAGAGCTCGATGTTGGTGGTGAATAACGGGTTATTAGTAATGTACACCAGTAACTAGTAATGAACAACTAGTTTTTAGTAAAGAGCAACCGGTTATTAGTACACAAGAATTACTTAATAAACCTGATGACCAGTGGACTGACAAAGATACGATTAGGTGTCTTGAAATTTGTGACGATGAAGTGAGTATTTTTTACATATTTAACATCATTTTTTAAGTATGTTGTGTTTTTTATTTGATTTTACTTGTAGGTAATGATTGATGAGGATGTCAGAACAAGTTGGAATAAGGTAACACACCATCTGCAACGCACGTTCGTGAGACCGTTTTAGAACCAACGACACGTGAGTTCCATCAACGCGGGGTTCAAAATGGAAATCCCATCGACCATTATTTATTTATCACGGGTTTTCCCTACCACTTGGATTTGGACTTTTGGGGTAGGCTTTTGAATCTCTCTTGTGATGGTTGGCTAGAAAATGAAGTACGACTTGATGAGTTTTAAATTATGAATTTTTTTATAAATTTTATGTGTACCCCCTTAAATTGTGATGTATTGTAGCACATTCACATTTGGTCAAATATGGTGGCTTTATCACCCCGCAAGGATAACAATGTGGTATTCTTCCAGTCGATTTTCATTACATATTGCACGACTGTCAAAGGATATATGAGTTGGCTAATGGCACTAAGGGACCTTGTTCTCCTTGGTGGACTCTTGATAGGGTTAGCAATATATAAACACAGTTAACTTTATTAATAATTGTATAAAATAAATATTCATTAAATTAACTATGGTTTGAAGGTTCTTTTCCCATTAAATCAACGTAGTCAACATTGGATGCTTGTAGAGCTAGATCTCATTGCTTGCAGAGCAAGATTTTGTTTGACTCAACACTAACAAGTCCGAGGATGACCTATTTGCACGGGATCCATGATAAATTGCAACAACTCATTCCATTAATTTTAGACAAGTTAGATTATTGGAGTAAAGCAAGTATTCAACGAGTGCATAAGTTACAAATTAACATGCATTATCCTGGGATTGAGGCCCCTTAACAAAGTGATAGTTCTTGTTGTGGGATTTATGTTTGTCATTTCATTGAGAAATTAGCACATCATCAGCCAGTTCATATACAATGCTCTGAAGAGATCTTTGAAGTGAGTTATAGGCAGTATCTCGCTGACAATATTTACGCCACTAGATGTGGTTAAAAAAATATGTAAATTGATCTAGAGATAATGAAGAAATATTTTGAGCTGCGTATTCAAAATGGTTAACCACGGGAAAATATAGGTAGCACTTGATATTAGACATAAATAACAACATAGATAATAATTCTTAAAAATAACGATAAACAAACTACTGGTTGATATCACCCATACATTACGCCAACCGACCTAATGAAATAACCTTCTTCTTGAACATGAACCTTCATTCCCATTTGTTTTGCTATTCATGTATATAGTTGAATCGACGTTAATTGAAGTGACTTCAATACATGAGACATAAAATTCAATCTCTCTGGTCATTCCTCCGATGTGCATCAACATTTCAGTTGTACCATTAATTTCATCACGCAACGCTTGGAGTCTAAAATCTAAGTGTACATTAGGAACCTTCAAATAGTAAAATTTTGCAAAATTGTCATGATAACCTAGTTGAGAGTGTATCTGATCCATTTGCTCAATACAAAATGTTAAAAAATGCAAACAATCAACATAAGTTACCACACCGTTATCATAAGTCTTATTTGGGGGGGTTGAAAACGCTCTATAGTGGTGAAGCTTTATGGCGAACAAAAGAGAGTTTTTCTTGCATTCAAAAATTAGTTTATTGGTATTGTGTAATAATCAATACATGGTTAAATAATACGATTTAAAATACATTTACTTACGATATCTCTTGACAATGAATTTAGGCTCACATGGCGATCTAAAGAAGTGTTGATACATTTTGTTCTTTAAAGTGAGGATATCTAATGAGATAAGTTAGTCTGCAACGTTATATAGATAAATGTGAATATCATAATACGTATAACAATTCCCGCTGGAAAATTGAATTGTCTTGTCACTTGTACTAATTCCCGCTAGAAAGATGAATTGTCATGTCACTTTTGTAAATTCCCGCTGGAAAGTTGAATTGTCATGTCACTTTTACAAATTCCCAATACATACGTGAACAAGTTGTATTTTTAAAGTCTCACTATAAATACACAACACAAATTCATAAGTGATCATCCATTATCATTTCTCTAAGTTTTAAATATTTTTATAATGTATTAATTTTCTTAACAAGATGCATGATTTGTACAATATATGTAAATCGAGGATTATATAAGAAGCAATATTTTGTAGTAGCGTATGTAGCCACGGGCCTTGGAATCACAATAACCAAAAAGAAACAAACATTTTACACTATAAATTAAAAATGTAAGTGTTATAAAGCAATAACCAAATCTCACAAGAATTACAAAGAAAATTTAATAAATGTCTAATAATGGGCACGCAGGCCTCAAAATGGGAAACCATCATAAGGGAACTGCGGCGGCTGCTGATCAGAAGTGCCCGTTGCATCGGTCATGTCATGGTCATAATAATGTGTCTGATGCTAGCACTGGAGCTCATCTAGGGCTGTATCTGGATCATATTGGGGAGGTGGGAAAGATGCACTAGGAGTACCCCAGTGTGGCGGCTGCTGAAAGTAAGTCGGGTGGAAATCCTGTTGTCGCGCGTAAAAATGTTCCTGATTATGCTGCGACCAAGCCAGCTCAGATTCTACGCATGCCTGACGATATGCATACTCATCTCGCCACGAATGCAGTACCCTTACATCCTACTGTATACGATTAATAGAAGTTTGCAAAGTATCAAATATCGTCCCCATATCACGAAAATCGGATGTAATTTCAGCCATATAGTCCGGCTGAACCGGTGGTGGTAGCATACCCTGATGAGCATGAGGAAGATGATCCTCATGCTACTGTTGTGGTGGCGGTGATGGAGACCGGCGTCGGCGAGGGTGAGGGTTCGGGCGGAAGGGGATAATATTGCCCTTATGAATGGAGAGTACCTGGCAGGACTTGTACAATGAAGTACTGACTACAGTGACCGGTAGGTCTAAGCGAGTTAACGAAGAGGGAGGGGTGAATGTGACCCGAAGATATTGAGAAATCAATGTGATATAGTGTCGTCCGCAAATCGGGCTTTGGGGTCGAAGACCTTTAGCCGCATGTGATAGATAGTGGGCCACACCAAAGGGAATGTTAACATTACGGTGCTGGCGGATGCAGTCTAGATACCAAAGGTCGACAAGAGTAACCTTTTCGGTACTCTCTCGGCGTTGGGCGAGCGTATGGGCCAAGAACCGTGGGAACATACGAAGGGTAGTGCTGGTGATATCTAAATAAGAGGACGTCCTGGAGATAAACCGAGTAGTACTGATCTCCTCCCAAATATCCTCAGGAATAAACATATCATTATCTACATCAATCCTACCCTGTAACACCCAGATTCTTTTTTTTTTTTTTTAAAACTAACTTCATTCAATAACGTAAATAACACTTTTCATATATATATATATAAACGACACATTGTTTACAACTATTACAAACATGTGTTTTCTCTTTCAAAAGACTCCCCCAATATCCGACCATGATTTAACGAGAGTAAACACTTACTACCAGTAATAGTAAGCACACCACTACTCGCGCTGCGGCTCCTTCCCAAGAACCTCTTTCCCTTTACTTGACCTACCCGTATTAAACAGCAACAACAGAATAGGTAAGCACACCATCTTGGTAAGTAACATAATCACATCAACAATTTAAAATAAGAATCTCATAAAACACTATAATCACTTGTAATCACTTTGCCCAATT
This sequence comes from Logfia minima, assembly GCA_963921325.1. Classification (NCBI taxonomy): domain Eukaryota; kingdom Viridiplantae; phylum Streptophyta; class Magnoliopsida; order Asterales; family Asteraceae; genus Logfia; species Logfia minima. The sequence goes on from OY992766.1 coordinate 11,264,606, forward strand.
ACGACTCACGTTCACACTATTAGGCCGTTTATGATCACTCAACATAAAGAGGGCTAATAACAACCCAGCTAAGCCATTTATGATCACTCAGCATAAAGAGGGCTACTATTAACACGGCTAAGTTATTTATGATCACTCAGCAAAAAGAGGGCTAATAACAACACGGCTAAGCCATTTATGATCACTCAGCATAAAGAGGGCTAATAACAACACATCACTCAGCATAAAGAGGGCTAATAACAACACGGCTAAGCCATTTATGATCACTCAGCATAAAGAGGGCTACTATCAACACGGCTAAGCCATTTATGATCGCTCAGCATAAAGAGGGCTAATAACAACATCGCTAAGCCATTTTTTATCACTCAGCATAAAGAGGGCTAATAACAACACGGCTAAGCCATTTATGATCACTCAGCATAAAGAGGGCTAATAACAACACGGCTAAGCCATTTATGATCACTCAGCATAAAGAGGGATAATAACAACACGGCTAAGCCATTTGTGATCACTCAGCATAAAGAGGCCTAATATCAACACGGCTAAGCCATTTATGATCACTCAAGTACTCCTGCAATCTGGACATTCTCATTCAATTTATATCCTTCTATTACTTACCTCGAGAATTGTGTGGTTGAGGGTCCTCGATTATCACATATGGAACACCGGTTTGTACACCACATATAAAACAATTAACTCTTTTTATAATTTTAGCGACACTTCATTAAAGTCGCCACAACACATCATACAACACTATCATCAGTGTCTCAAAACAAGCCTCTGTGACTTTATCACTAATGTCGCAACACCTCAAATTCGCACATTGCGACTTTAGTCGTAGTCCAAAGTCGGCTTAGTGCGACACTACCACTAAAGTCACATACTGCGACTTTATCATTAAAGTCGCACGACGAACAGATTTGACCCCAAATCCGAATTTCTCAAATTCAGTCTTGATATCACCAAATTAATCCGTTCCAATCCGTTCAAATCACGTAATATCAATTATAATACATAATAATCGAAGCCTTACCTTGAATTCATGGTTCAATTGCTTCACTTTTGATTCCAAACTTGATTTTTACTTCTTTCTCTTTCTTTTCTCTGTTTTCTCTTTTCAAACCGACTCAGAAATTTGCTAAATGTTTCTAGAAACGTTTAGACGAGATATATATATATATACGTCATAGTTTGCACTTTAGCTCCTCAATTAAGTTCATCCAAATCCGATCTGCGACACTATCAGTAGTGTCGCACTGACACTACCTGCAACTTTATCCTTAAAGTCGTAGCCCATACTAAAACTTTTAAACTTTAAATTTTTCAACTATTTTTGGGATGTTACAACTCTCCCCCACTTATTTAGGATTGTGTCCTCACAATCCAATTTTGATATAGAGCCGGATAATATCGAATGATTTTACTTTCGGGCTCCCACGTAAACTCTTACCCTTTACGATGTTTCCACTGAACTTTCAACATTTTTATCTCTTTATTTCTTAACTTCTTCACTTTCTCATCCATAACATTACCGGTTGTTCCACATAATTTAATTTCTCATCTACCTCAATCTCTTCCAACGGAACATAAGCCGTTTCATCTGCCAAGCACTTTCTCAAATGTGACATATGGAAAGTGTTATGAATTCTCTTCAATTCTTTGGGTAGTTCTAGCCGGTACGACAAGTTGTAAGGTCGCTACATCTTGGTTCGATAACGGATTATCTTTAAGGTATTGAGGTGCGGAATCCCTCAATACTTTAGGTTTAGGCTTATATAACTTTGCTATTAATTAACAAGCTTCGTTTTGATATTAACTAGGTTAAACACTCAAAACCGAGCCTATATAATAATAGCATTTATATCTGCACGAAAAACGAGGAGAATAATTAAATATTTGTTGTGTGTAATAATGGCACGGATACCCATAAATGAGCAGCAATAAAATATATATATCTAGTTCAACTCGCAGGCCATGGGCTTTGCGAGTTGACTCAACTCGCAGCCCTTGGGCCTTGCGAGTCCAGATAGCTGCTAGCCCAGATCTCAGCTCGCAGGAGTAAGTCTTGCGAATCCAGATCAGGCTGCGAGGTGAGATCTCAACTCGCAGGTCAAACCTGCGAGTTGACTTCTCATTTTGCACCTTTGACTTTAACTTGAATTCAATACTTGTCTAATAACATTTAAAAAATAATAATAACAAGTTAATATCATATATTTACAAGTCTAAACCAATTATACAAATTTGACAATAAATACACTAGTCCTATTACAAGCTAGATCTGTTGTCACAGTAACATGTCCCAACAGACTCCCCCTTGACAATAGCTCTAGCGTCGTTATCTTCATCATTGTCCTTGGTCTTTACTTGTAAATCTTGCTACCCATATGAATCTTCATTCTAACACAAGTCTTCACCATGATTTGATAATCTCTTGCTAGATCACCCCATGCTTCAGTCGTCAAGATCCTGTTTTCGTTTAACTTCAACAGGTCCTTCTTCGACAGATTCATCAGGTGTCGATGGTCATAGACTGTCAGAATTACTCTCTCTCCTCCTTCAACTTCATCATCAGCTTCAACCATGACAGCTTCACCAGTCTCTGAATCCACGTGCCAATTCAGAAGATTTCCCAGAATATTATGTGGCATTGTCTTCAGCGGTATCTGTTGTACACACTTGACAGCTGGATAAGTCTTTTTCCTTAATCTTCTTCCAGTTCTTTGACTGCGTTCCTGTAATTTGATTGTCTTTCCGACTCTTGGCTTTATCTTTTCAAACTTCATTGAACGACCCTCAGTCTTGATTATTCTTTCAACATATCTTGCATATGGATCATTACTGGGGTTCTTCAATTCTAAGCGTGCCAAGTCTCGGACTTCAAATCGAGGAAGCAACAACCCTTTCTCCATCTTCTTCCTGGATGACCACTTTAGTTGTAGATGGGCTTACGATGTGTTCATCAATATCAGCAACGAGATCTACACAGTCGTCTGCCCCAACTTCAAAACTAGAAGTCCAATCCTCAGGAGGAACAAACTCTCCTTCTTCAAGGTCAAAGTCAATGTCCTCATCTAATTCATCTGGCATGTCGCCTTCAGAATCTGATAAGTTCAACATTTCAAGACCTATAGAAATATGTACACAAATATATTAATATCATAAGTTCTTTCATTGATTTCCCTGAATCAATCTAAGATTTTTCTTATTAATCCCTTTGTGTATTTAAAATATATTATATATACACTTATTCAAATCTTTCATCGATTATCATAATCAATCTAAAATTTGAATAAGTCTTATAATATACGAACATCATACATTATATGATATCATAACTCTTTTATCGATGATAGTCAATCTAGAATTACAAAAGGCTTATAATATACACACATTCATAATTATAACATTTAAACATTAATGTTTTACACATTCAAGCTCAAACATCTTAATTACAGAATTATATTAGAAGTACAAAATTACAATGTATTAATAATTACAATCAGTCTATATTAATACAAAGCTTCACCTTCATCAGCTTTACCCTTATCAGCACCAGCACCAGCTCCACTACCACTTGCTTCAGCAGACTCCCCCTGAATTGTAGTCTGCTGACCAGTCGTTGAAGGACCAGCCAGCTCACTTTCTTTTCCAGCTCCGGGATCATCGTCTTTATCATCTCGGCTCTTCTTAGCCAGCTCATCCTCTTTACAAACTTCTTCAAATGCAGCCTTCTCAATTGCAGCTTTCTCCCCTTGAGATGGCTGGTTCTGTTCTAAGTAGGTAATACGACGAGAGAGACGGTCAAGTTGTCGTTGCTTCTCAGCCACGTCATCTACCAGAGTGTTGTTGGTCTTGAGCAGCAGTGAGTAAGCATTGTTCTGTGTAGTGACATTGTCTAACAATTGTAGAAGCTGTGTGGCAAAAGTGTTAGTAACTATCTGCAACTCTCGAACCCTAGACTCCAAGTGTGTAATACGTTCAACATCAGTCTTTGGTGAGGTTGAAGGAGCAGCATCAGTGGTGGTTGGCGGTGTGGGAGCGGACGGTTGCATTTTCTTTGCTATCTCTGTAGCAACATCGGTCAAAAGACGCGCCGCAACCCTGCTGGATTTGGTGGTTGGGTGTGAAGAAGGTCGAACCAAAGCAGCAATCATATCAGCCTCAGAGGGCATAGAACGTGATTGTGTAGGAGCTGCAGAGGTTGAAGCTGTTTGCCTGTACAGCTTGCGAGGTCGAGAGACAAGCCTCTCCTCCTCTTCTTCTTTATCTTCGTCCTCATCCACAAGAATGAAATCGGGATCTTGTTCCATGGCTTTTCGTTTCAGTTTAAGTGCCGGGTCCATAATCAGCTTTGATCGTTGACGAATCATCCCACCAGGGATCCCAGATACAGACCGAGATGGTCTAGGCTCATCATCATCATCATCGGAATCAGACTCAGAAGCAGAGGCAGCTTCTCCGTCTCGTCCCGATGGTCCAGCAGCATCAGGTGCCTCAACATCTGGTGCCTCAGTAGCTGGAGGTGGTCCAGAAGTACTTGGACCTTCAGCCGAAAACTGATCTATCTCTCAAAAGTCCGGATCAGTTGCGTCATCATGTTGGACCAAAACCTCTTCCACCAGCTGTGCAGCAACCTCAGTATCCAACTGTTGACCAGGCTGGTTTACCTGATCCAGAACCTCCTCAATTAGCTCTTGTGGCTCTGGTGCACGTTCAGCCACATCAACATCAATCCAACCGTGATTCGGTGGAGCTTGATAATTAGGATCGATCAGTGAGCCAAATAGCTCAGTCAGCTGGGGCTGCATCTCAAACCTTCGTGAGGTTTGCATGAACATGGCATTATAAGCTCTTAGCCCAATGGTATCCACTCTAATATCTGGTTGAACAACCTGCAGATCAGGGATATTGGCATGAATGATCAACATGCAGAATCTTGGATAGATCATAAACTGGGATCTAACTCCCACCAAGATTTGGCGAATGATTTCCCCAAAGATGTAATCCAAAAAGCTGTATGGTTTATTATAAACCAGTGACAGTAAAGCAGATAGGAGAGAAGAGCTCAGCTCGTCATATCCTCCCTTCTTCGGTCCAAAAATAGTTACTAGAACATGCCATAAGAACCTCCATTCCCCGTATACTAGAGCCTTGAGGAACTAACGTCCTCTTTTTGGTCCTACATATCCCATACGAGTCAGTGCACCCTCGATAAAATCCGAAGAGAACTCAGTGGGTCCATCTTCCTGCTCGACAGTGCCCAACTGTAGTATGTTTCGAAGATCGGAGGCAGAGAAGATAACTGGACGATCATTAATCCTCGTCCGAATGACTGGAGGATTTACAGCAGTATCATACTCAATATTAGCCCAAAATTGGGTTAAAAGATATCGAGACAACGCGGGGGACGCCGTGATAGCATATTGGATCCTTGATCGGCCCAGAAACGTAAGAATCCGAGCAACCCTAGATGCACCACGTGCATTGACGTCCAAATCAACCAGAACATTATGATGTCCAACGAATTGTCGAGCCATTTCTGTAATATCAAAAATCACACAAATGTTAGACAATAAGTTTTTATATAATCTACGACCCATAATTGAACTATTAAGTTATGAAACTTAATTAACAATTATAGTTGTTAATTATATATAAAATCAATAAGTCTAACTCTCTATTTAAACTGCTACACGAATATATTACTTATTACAGAAAGTCATAAGTCTTATATAATAAGTATACGATTTTACGTGTTCACATTTAAGTCGACACGACAACCGTACAACATTTTAAATAATAAATGCTTAATTAGTTAAACTAATCTAGATATCGTAAATGAAAATTAAGACAAACAAACATTTCAACTCGCAGAACAAGTCAAAACAAGTCAACTCGCAAGTTCAACTCTCAAGTCAACTCGCAAGTTCAACTCGCAAGTCAACTAGTCAACTCGCCAGTTCAACTTGCAAAGTGGACTCGCAAGTCAACTTGCAGGTTGGACTCGCAGGAGTGGGCTGCGAGTTGAGTCTGGATCTCAACTCGCAACATGAACTGTTAAAGTGACATCATCTTTTAATCTCAGATCAAGCGAGTTTTAATGCAATTAAAGTATGCCATTGTGTTCAATATACTCCAATGATCATAAACCTTAAGGTTTCTTGTCCATTTGAGCAATATTTTAATGATTTATGTAATTTTAAAAACCAAAACCCTCATTTTAACAAAATGTCGATTTTTGAGTTAATTACGCGGTTAAATCGCTTGAATTTTACCTTAATATGTTCACAAATCAAATATGTAAAATATCTATGAAGTCAAAGGTCCAATCCTCAAACAAAAATTTCGAAAATAAAAGAGAAGAGGTCTCGGTTCGCAAGGGGATTTGGGTTCGCAAAGAAATGTGAGTTCGCAGGACTGTTGTCTTGTGAACTCGCAACCCGTATATACTCCGTTGACTCGGCTCGCAAGTTCTGCTCAACTCGCAGCCCAGGTCAACTCGCAGAGTTGACCAAAATTTTATAAAATTTTATTTTTATTATTATATTATTAAACTAATAAACTAATAAATAAATGTATAATATTAAGTAAACAAGTATAAAATAATTAATATTTTTCACTTGTTTTGTAATACATTAAATCAGCAAAAGCGAATAAATGCTTAAAATAAATAAAACAACAACGATTCATAATAAACATTGGTATCAAGTACCCTTGTATTTAATGAAACAAATCGACGAAAAGTGAAATACAATAAAATAAAATACATCCTAATCGAGGGCGTTAAGAAATTATCGACGGCGGGATCATATTAGAAGGTAACATCTGAACCAATTTATGAGGAAAAATTCTGAGAAGATTGTTAGTATTCATACCTCATGAAATTCACAATAAGTTACACAAAATCTCACAACTTAACCATTTATCAACTTATTATTTATAAAAGTGTAACTTGGTTACCTATTTCCACAGAATATATTATTCACATCAAAACGAAGTGATTAATCATCACAGACAGTTCAAGACGATTACCGGTATTATAATCCATATAAACAAAATCTACATTGATTTCCAAGCGAACTTTTATTGTTTGTATGTGTATTACCTAATGTGATCCAAAATATGACATACTGAGAGATCAAGTAGAACACATAACACTGTATCTTTCACATGCAAGATAGAGGTCACTAAATGATGTTCTTTTCGAAACATATGACATACCCTTGAGTGAATATAAAATGTGACAAACATCAAACCCATTTTGTAGATGTTGAGACATGTTTTGTGACAACAGATCTAGCTTGAAATTAGTCTTTCTAGTTTGTAATAGGTCTTGTATTAATCGTAATCGAGTTTGTACATTGGTTTTGAGTTGTAAATGAAAAAACCGTGGTTGGAAAACATTTTAGAGTGAAAAATCAAAAAGCTGAAAAATGTTGACCAAGGTTGACCGCGAACCGAGTCAGTTCGCAGGTCAAACTTGTGCTGCGAACCGAGTCAGTTCGCTGGGCCTAAATGGGCTGCGAACCGAGTCAGTTCGTAGAAGCCCATGACCCGCGAACTGAGACGGTTATAAATACAAATTAGGTTTCAAACCTAATAAACTCTTGCCAAAATACCCATACGAACTTCCTGAGTTTTCCAGAGCAATTAAACCTTCTAAAGGCTAGGTATTGATCGTTTAACTGAGATTAATAATCAATACGAAGCAAATTAGATACCCGATTCACTATAATTGTGAAACAATTTGTTATAGATCCTATAACTAAGTATTGATGGATTCCGCACCTTAATACGTTAGATAACCTCGTTATCGATCCGAATAGACACGGACTTACAATTGGTATCAGAGCTTACGGCTAGATACGCGTAGGTTCGAGGTTATTTGGGATAATAACGATTGATTTGGGTAAATAACGTTTGATTTAGGGTTGTTTTACGTACAATTTGTGCGTATTTTTGACCAAAATCAGTTTCTGGAAGTTTTTAGGTTCGTGTACGTTCGAAATCTTAGGGTTTAGACGTTCAAAAACCTAAAAATTTATGTTTTTGGAGATTACAGCCGTTTCTGCGAAGTGAGATTAGGGTTCTGCGAACCGAGTTTGCGAACTGAGATTTCAGACTGCGAACTGAGTTACGCTGCGAACTGAGATTTCAGACTGCGAACTGAGTTACTCTGCGAACTGAGATTGGTTCTGCGAACTGAGTGAGGCTGCGAACTGAGATTTGCTGCGAAGTGACTATACCTGCGAACTGAGATTGGTTCTGCGAACTGAGTGAAGCTGCGAACTGAGATTTTCTGCGAACTGAGTTCTCACCCTGCGAACTGAGTTTCTGTTTTCGTGATTTTTGAAAGTTTTGTGATTTGCAAAGATGTCATACCTAAGTAGAATGATTGAGATGGATCATGAGATTGGAAAATCGAATGTTCCACCTAAATTGCTCAGACTAGAAAATTACTATGGATGGAAAGATAGGTTTGAATCCTATTGTAGATTCCATGATTTGGTAATTTGGGAATGCATCAAAAATGGATACACTGCTCCTACCCAAGTCGTTGAGAATGTTACTGTGGCTATTCCTTATAGCCGGATGAACGATGAGCAAAAGAAGGAATATGAATCTGAGAACAAAGCTCATTCGTCGATCAAGATGAGTCTTCCAAGAGAAATTAATCATCAACTCAAATCTTTTCACACTGCTAGAGAGCTCTGGGTAGCTCTTGAGAAAAGATGCGAGGGTAGTCCACAGGTAAAAGAAGGTAAAAGGAGTCTGTTGAAGAAACAATTTACCGTCTTTAAAACCTTGAAAGGAGAAGACTTAGATGCTTATGTTACTAGGTATTACCATCTCCTTAGTGAATTGGATGACCATGAGATTTTCTGTACTGATAGGGAGAAAACCGACAAATTCCTTGAGGGTTTGCCTCCTAATTGGGAAATGTACGGAGTGATGATTAAGGATAATGAAGAAAGATACTCTAAGATGACCCTAGAGCAGGCTATTGACAAGCTCCGAGGGTATGATTTTACCAAAAAGACGAGGGACACGGATTCTGATCAGGTACAGGATCCTGGGCTATACCATGGAAAATCCAGCCTCTCAAATTCTTCATCTGCATCAACTTCTGCATTACTGGTTGGTGGAATAGATGATAAAGGTGAAATCCTAACTGAGGATCTATGCTTTATTGCTTCGGATGGAAGTGATAAACGAAGCAAGTCTGCTACTGAGAAGTCACCTCAAGGGCAACACAAAATGCCAATGAGTGTGAAATCTGCAGAACAACAACTGTCTGTTCTTGCTTCGTTTGTTGCTTCTTACGAGAATTATATCCAAGGGAAGATCAACGACCCCGCTCAATTCGATGAAGATTATGATCAAATTGATCCAGAGGACTTAGAGGAAATGGATCTCCAATGGCAACTAGCCATGGTATCAAGGAGAGTCAAAAATTTCCTAAAGAAAACTGGAAGAAGAGTGGTGGGAAATAGACCAGGCTTTGACAAGTCCAAAGTGAAGTGTTATAATTGTCAAAATTACGGACACTTTGCTAGGGAATGCCAAAGACCCAAGATGGAGCAAAATACAAATCCTGTAAGACAAGGCACTTCGTTAGCATCAAAAGCCTTGGTGGTTCAACAGCTTGATGGTTCTTATGACTGGAGTGCTTTATCTGAAGAAGCACTTATGGCTGATATTGAAGATCAAGATAAAATGGTTGAATCTACGTCTGAAGAGTATCAGGTGGAAACACAAGTTACTGAGATGTCAACAGTTGATGATGATGTGCTGGACTTGGGATCTACTGAAGATCTATGTCCTGAAGATTTTGTGGCACATATGGCGGATCTCCAAACCGATAAAAAACGGGTATGTCTTGATATTCTCACTCTTACTGAAGTATGTCAACTTGTTGCTAGTTTACAGTCCCAAGTAAATGTTTATGCTGAATCGCATAGGACTGTTACATCTGAATTAGAACAAGTTAAAAGTGATGTACGTAGGCTAAGTGAGGATAAATTAGCTCTAAAGGAAAAAATTAAGTCTAATATGGCAGATAAGATTGCTCTTAGAGATACTATTAATGAACAAGCCATTAAAATAGACGGTCTTTATCTAAACTTAAGAGACTTGAACAAATATGTAGCTAATAAAGAGCTCGAGCTATCTGAGTCCAAAATGAAACTAGTTGAGTTGAATCATAAGATTGAAAGTTATAGGACATCCTCCTTGACTTTAGATCATATAATTAGTTCTCAACGGAGTGTAAATGATAGATTTGGACTAGGTTGCCATGATGTACCTCCTCCTTTTAATTCTAATTACACTAAGGCTCATGAAGACTTAGAAATGATAGATGTGCCTGTTAACTCTGTGAAAACTTCAATAAATAAGTCAGAGATATCTGAGTTAGAGAAGCCTGTTATTAAAGACCTAACATCTAACGAGTGCAAAACTAAATTAGATGTTGAGGATATTAAAGGACAGGAAAGTAAAACTTCAGTAACTCAGAAAATTTCTAACTTAGAAAAGGAAAAAGAAGTTAAGTCTAAGAAGATAATGTCGTGCTTCAAATGCCATGAAAGAGGACATGTGGCTTCTTGTTGTCCCAATAAGAAGTCAGAAGCAAAACATAGACCAGTTGACAGTGACATGTCACTGGGTACTTCTAAGATGGATGTAGACAGGTCGAGTTCTAAAAATGGGTTGGACAATCAATCCATATCTAAACCTGTGAACATTTTGAAAAGGTTAGGAACACACAGTGTTTCTCCACCTAAACCTAAACGGTTTTCTAATGATAATACTTTCAATCATTCTCGAGACCAAACACCGTCAAGGTTTAGGACACCTCATTACAACCATAGTCATTTTGAGATTGGTTCTACTTCTCGGAACCATAGTCATTATGAGAGTGGTTCAACCTCACGTACACATGGGATTAAATATAATTTTAATTATAATCGTAATCAAGGACATCAATCCCAAGGTAATGTGTCAGAGAGGCCTGTTTCTCATTCACCTCATAGACCCAAGACCAACGTTCCTCAACAAACTCGAACTCCTTCGAAAGTAATTCAGGCCCCAGATGGGAAAAAGGGTTACTTTAAAGAAGTTAAGTTTGTTGATGATGAGGGACGATCCAAGTCTGTTATGGCTTGGGTCCCTCTTGACGACTAATTGTGTACAGCTGTCATGTGTAGGAACAAACTGTGAACGGAGATAGCTGGTGGTACGTAGACAGTGGATGTTCAAGACACATGACAGGAGATAGAAGTCTACTGATGGACTTCAAAGGAGGACTGAAGCAGCGAGTTAATTTCGCTGGGGAGAAAGGTGGAATCATCACTGGGAAAGGAAAAGTTTCTAATGGAACTTTGACTCTTGAGAATGTGAACTATGTTGAACAACTGGTTCACAATCTAATGAGTGTTTCCCAAATCAGTGACAAAGGTCATCCGGTATTATTTAATGATACAGAGGCCTTAGTCCTGAAGCCAGGTCTGGTTATTCCAGATAAATGGATTCTAATGAGGGCTCCAAGGAAGAGGGATATCTATGCTTTTAACATGGGTATTCCTGCATCTTCAATGGAGTCGACATGTCTATTATCCAAGGCTTCAGAAGCAGATTCTATATTGTGGCATAGGAAAATGGCACACCTGAATTTTCGAAAAATGAATTATATAACCAAGAATGGGTTAATTCTGGGTGTACCTTCTACGCGTTTCGAGTTTGAAGACAAGTGTGTTTCTTGCTTAAAAGGAAAGCAACATAAGAAACCACACAGGTCTAAAACTAAAAACTCCATTTCCATGCCATTTGAATTGCTACATATGGATCTTTTTGGCCCAATAAGCAAAAGAAGCATAGGTGGCAAGTGGTATTGCTTAGTTGTCACAGATGACTACTCTCGATTCTCGTGGGTATTCTTTTTGGGGTCTAAAGATGAAACTCCAGGAATTCTTATGGAGTTCTTAGACTTAATAGAGAATGTCTACAACACGAGAGTGAAGAATATTCGTAGTGACAATGGAACTGAGTTCAAAAATTCTACGTTGAATGTATATTGCTCAAGCAAAGGCATACAACATCAATTCAGTGCACCATATGAACCTCAACAAAATGGTGTTGTTGAAAGGAAGAATAGAACTCTCATTGGGCAGAAGCGGTGAATACTGCATGTCATGTTCTAAACCGGGTTCTTACTGTTAAAAAGCATAACAAGACCTGTTATGAGCTTTTGAACAATAAGAAACCGAATTTGAAAGGGTTTGAACCCTTTGGTGTCTCATGTACTTTATTGAAAACTAGTTCTCAACCAAAATTTGGTGAGAAGGCTGACGAAGGATATTTCCTCGGTTATGTGCCTAACTCACCAAATAAACGAGTTTTTAATAAAGTTACGGGACGTGTGGAAATAGTTTATAACGTTGAAGTTACGAGCTACACACATGACTCACATAAGGGATTAGATTGGCAATTTGACTATTCTGATCTTTTTAAGTCATTTAATGTCCCATTGTGTGATTACACGGTTGATCCTGTACTTACTGAACAGTTATTGTCAGGTGATGGAGATATTGGCTCCATTTCAACATCGACTGCTTCTATAGATCCTAATCATACAACATCAAGTGCCACAGAACAACCTCCGGTGGATAACACTCAAGAGACTGACACGTCACCAGTAGTTACCGATACGATAACTTCTGATGAGATGTATAGTACTGATGAGGATATGCCACCTTTGGAAGAAATTGGCACCAATCTTTATGATAATATGGTGATTGAGCCGATAATAACCACAAGAATTCACAAAGATCACCCAACTGAAAATATCATTGGTGATCCAACTGCATCGGTTCAAACCAGGGCTAGTACTTCTGAGTACTCAAGCCTTTTTGTTGCAATTATGGAGACTGGGATTATCAATCGATGTTCCTACTCGTGCTTTATCTCACAAATTGAACCTAAAAATGTTCAAATGGCATTAAAGGACAATTCGTGGGTCGAGGCAATGTAGGAAGAGTTGTCTCAGTTCTCATAGTTGCAAGTCTGGGAATTGGTTGATTTACCTGTTGGAGAATATCCAATTAGAACTAGATGGGTCTTTAAGTGCAAGAAAGACGATCGGGGAATCGTAACTCGCAATAGAGCTCGCCTAGTGGTTCAAGGGTTTAATCAACAAGAAGGAATTGACTACAATGAGGTGTTTGCACCAGTGGCTAGGCTAGAAGCAATAAGGCTATTTTTAGCATTTGCAGCTTCTAAGAAAATGAAAGTTTTCCAGCTGGATGTTAAGAGTGCCTTCTTGTATGGCAAAGTCAAGGAAACGGTGTATGTTTCTCAACCACCGGGCTTTACTGATCCTAAGTATCCAGAAAGAGTATATCGTCTTGATAAGGCTCTATATGGATTACATCAAGCACCGCGGGCGTGGTATGAAACACTGTCTACTTATCTTCTTGAGAATGACTTTACAAGAGGAAGAATAGACAGTACACTTTTTGTCAAGTGGAAAGAGAGAGACTTTCTACTTGTTCAAGTTTATGTTGACGACATCATCTTTGGGTCATCCGACGAAAAGATGTGTCATGAATTTGAACAAGTTATGAAGAACAAGTTCGAGATGTCTGCTATGGGAGAATTGACGTTTTTCTTAGGATTGCAAGTCGATCAAAAGAAAGATGGGTATTTCATTCATCAAACAAAGTATACAAATGAGTTGTTAGAAAGATTCAAGATGGATGAAGCCAGACTATATCATACTCCGATACCGGAAAATCATGGACTTGGACCTGATACATCGAGTGATAGAGACGTGGATCCTACTCTTTATAGGGCCATGATTGGATCACTAATGTATCTTACTGCATCGCGGCCGGATATAATGTTTGCAGTATGTGTCTGTGCACGATATCAAGCCAATCCTAAAGAGTCTCATATGCAAGCTGTTAAGCGAATTCTTCGTTACCTCAAAGGGAAGCCGAAGCTGGGACTTTGGTATCCGACTGATGGAGACTTAGACTTTGTGGCTTACACTGATTCTGATTATGGAGGATGCAATCAGAACAGAAAGTCTACAACTGGTGGATGTCAATTCCTAGGGTGTAGACTGGTTTCTTGGCAGTGCAAGAAGCAAACCTCAGTCGCCATTTCTACATGTGAAGCTGAGTATGTTGCTGCTGGCAGCTGTTGTTCCCAGGTTCTGTGGATACAACAGCAACTGCGAGACTATGGGTTAAATTTAACCAATACTCCAATGATGATTGACAACGAATCCACCATGTCAATTACCAACAATCCTGTAAAGCACAGCAAGACAAAACACATTGACATACGTCATCACTTTATTAGAGACTGTGCAGAGAAAAAGCTTATACAGTTAGTCAAAGTTCCCTCAACTGATAACTTGGCAGACTTGTATACAAAAGCTTTTGACAGGACGCGTTTTGAGACATTGATTCAACTAAACGGAATGAGGAATCCAGAATTATTTGTCTTCCAAAGGAGTATGTCATACTTAGTAGTTTCTTTTATTTTTCTGCATTTTTCTTGAAAACATTATGGTTTTATCTGCTGGGAAATGATACTACATTAGAAGAATATGCTTAAATAACAATAAGTATAAGTCTTTGGATAGATGTGTTAGTAAATTCTAGGTAGTTACATTAAATCTACATCTTTAAAACCAGACATTTACTTATGTTTATTTTAGTATACACCTCTCTCCACATGTTATCCTTTGCTTAGAAAATTGAATCTAGACAGCTTCATTATATGATGTACTGATAGGCAAATTCTGCTATGATTTCTGCGCATATAATAAGTAATAATGCTTCTGTATGCTATCTAGTGTGATCTGCTATATGATGTATGACATAAGTCTTAATTGTTGAATGATAGTCTAACCATGCACTGTTATCAAGGATCTATGAATATATGTCAAGACAAATAGTAAGAATTATGGCTATTAGCAAAACTACTGGTGACTTTGTTGTACTGAGTACAGACCTGACTCCTTTAGTTTTGCCAATGGTTTCAAACTTATCTTGTTCATACTAAGGGATCTTATGTTGTACTAAGTACAGATCTAGAACCACTAGTATCTTCAAAATAGCTTTGATGTTTGTCAGATTTTAAAATAACTCAAGGGTATGTTATATGCTTCGAACAGAACATCATTTAGTAACCTCTACCTTGAATCCGAAAGATACAGTATTATGTGTTTTACTTGATTTCTCAGTATGTCATATTTTGGATCACGTTAGGTAATGTACATACCAACAATAAAGGCTTGCTATGAAATCATTGTAGACTATGTTTATGTGGATCATAATATTGGTAATCGTCTTGAACTGTTTATGATATTTGAACATTTCATGATTGATGAATCATCTGTTCTCAATGAAGGTATGATTAATGATCGTGATATATATTGTGGAGATAGGTAAACAAGTTATACTTTTATAAATATAAGTTGACAAATGGTTAAGTTGTACTTATGTGTAACTTTCTATGAATTTCATTTGGTATGTATACTGACAATCTTCCAAGATTTTTTTTTAAATCTTAAAGTCCTGCGTATTCTGTCTAATCTGATCCCTGAGCAGATTTAACTATTAATGTTAAGCATATGTAATAGTTTTAGTTTCGTTATTTCATCAATAAAATAGTACTTTTGTTTGAATCACTGTTTGTTTGTTTCTTTATTGCTTTTAATCCTTTGGAATTCAATAAATTCTTTAGTATTCCGTGTTGTTTCAATGTGACAAGATTGCATTTGGTTTCGACTTAATTATCATGCTTAGATGTGTCGACTTAAATGTGAATACATAAAGGCATATGTAAAATATACGACTTATGACTTTCGGTAATAAGTTATATATATCTTTTAATTTGAGACTTTATGTTACAAATTAACGAACACAGTTATAATTATTAACTGTATCTATGTCATTATTGATTATAATTGATAATTAAGTTTCCAAACTTAATCGTTCAATTACAATTTGTGGGTTATAATTTTTGACTTAGAATATATTAAAACTCAATTTGCAATTTGAGATTAGAATATTGAAAAGACCACAAGTCAAAACCTGCGAACCCACCTGCGAACCCAACTTGCGAACCCACCTGCGAACCCAACTTGCGAATCCAAAGTCTGCGAACCCAAATCTGCGAAGTGAGATTTTCAGTATAAAACACCAAGTCAACGAGTCCACATCTCACTTTTCCAAACACTCCTGCGAACCCAAATTCAGCGATCCGAGAATCTGCGAAGCGAACCAAGTTCTTACTTTGATTTTTAATTTCACAAATCAAGGATCAGTTTTTCACTCCGAGGATTATTTACAACTACTTATTGCGCATCTATTGAGGTAAGATTCAGTCCTTGTGTGTGTGTATTTCTTATTTAATCCTCATTTTGTGTTTTTAATGGTTTTGGTTGCGGTTTTCATGGATTCTTTACGAAATTCATGAAAA
The DNA here is from genome assembly GCA_963921325.1 of Logfia minima. Lineage (NCBI taxonomy): Eukaryota > Viridiplantae > Streptophyta > Magnoliopsida > Asterales > Asteraceae > Logfia > Logfia minima. The sequence continues at coordinate 11,281,103 of OY992766.1, forward strand.
TTAATACATAAAACTTAGTTAATGGTTCACTGGATATATATTAAACATGTACTATTGATTGATTTCATTTTTACGGTTTGGATCTTAGTTTTTAATATATCTGGGTTCGTCAGCACGATCCTGCGAACTGAGATCCAATCTCAGTTTGCAACCCCTGATTGCGAAGTGAGCAGCATACGCTCCTGCGAACTGAGTTTAAATCTCAGTTCGCAAACCCCTTTGCGAAGCGAGTTCTTAGGTTGACTTCCTTTGACTGCGAAGCGAACCCAAAACCGGGTTGACTTCCTTTGACTGCGAAGCGAACCCAAAACCGGGTTGACTTCTGTTGACTGCGAAGCGAACCCAACAGGGTTGACTTAGTTGACTGCGAAGCGAACTCACATTGTTTGACTTTGTTGACTGCAAAGCGAACCCAAACCAAGGGTTGACTTAGTTGACTGCGAAGCGAACTCACATTGTTTGACTTTTGTTGACCTGCGAAGCGAACTGAACTGTTAACTTTGCTTGATTGACTTCTTTGCTCTGTTTAAATTTTAATATACTTAGACTTATTCTCGATTTGCGACATTTATGTTTACAAATAATTTATAAGTCTGGTATTGTTACTTTTTCATAATACGTTTCGACTTAAGAGCTTTCGCTTATAAGTAAAATACGTATTCGTGACAGCATATTTTCTATTCTATCATGTCGAAAGACTTCCGACTCAAATGTAGTCGTGCGGCGTGTCCCGATATTCGATCGGCGGTATGACTGTTCAGGATATGCTTTATAACTAGCGAACTATATATAATTTAGAGAATATAATTGAAAATTTAAGTCTTGTACGCTTAATCGTTCAATTAAGTTCAGTAAATTACGTTAGTAATTAATAGTAAACTTGGATGTTTGGTGACAATCGTTGTTCACAATACATCAATGTTTAGAATTAGTTACTGTTCGTTACGGCATTTTATTTTGATGGGGTATTTACCATTCGTGTAACTCTTTTGATTACAGAAATGGCTGCTCGATCATTTGCTCCGGGTCATAACATTCTTGTTAATCTTGATGTCAATGAGGGTGGAGCTGAACGCTTCACTGAGATTCTAACATATTTGGCACGTTCGAGAATTCGATATGCTGTTACTGAATCTCCACCTCTGTCGCGTGACCTGCTGACTCAATTCTGGAATAATATTGAGTTCAATGCTGCTACAAACCCTCCAGTCATTTGTACTAGGGTTAATGGTCATCTAGTTGTCTTCTCTGCTGACGATCTGAGACAGATTCTAAATCTGGGTACCGTCGAGCAGGAAGCTGGGCCATCCGTGTATTCTTCAGATTTCATAGAGGGTGCACTCGGTCGAATGGGTTATTCTGGCCCTAAGCGTGGACACCAATTTATCAAGGCCTTTGTTCTTGGCCAATGGAGGTTCCTGTTCCATATTATTGTGACAATCTTTGGGAACAAGAAGGGCGGATACGATGAATTGAGCCCCGAGTTGTTATCTGGTTTACTGTCACTGGTTTATAATAAACCATACAGTTTTTCCTCATACGTTTTTAGCTCTTTCATTGGGCAGATCACTGGAGCTGTTCGCTCTAAGTTTATGCTCTATCCACGTTTTTGCATGATCATTATACTTCAGCGCCTTCCTGGATTGCTGAATATTCAGTCAGATTTGCATGTGGATCGGATCGGACTTCAAACTTACAACGCTTGTTTTCTTAATTCTTCTCGACGTCCGGATCAGATCAAACCGGAAGCTTGTGATCTTTTTGGTCATCTTCTTGATGAACATTATTTAGCTCCACCCAACAATGGATGGTTGGATGCCGATGCTCCACTGCAACATCAACCACCCCCTCCAGCACAAGTTCCAGCTCAGCCGGCAGTTGCTGCTCCACAGCCTGGCCCGCACGAACTTATTGAGGATGTGTTGAACCAAGCAGCTCAACCTGATGTTGCTGCTAAAGTGTTACATGAGGTTCTTATTCAGCACGATGATGCCACTGATCCACTCTTACTTGAGGTGGAAAATTTTCAGGCAATCGAAACCGTCGACCTAGAGGTTGTTCAACCTGAGGGTGAACGGGTTTCAGCTGATCAAGATGCTGGACCGTCTAGTGCTTTTAGCAAGGATGGTGCCACTGCATCTGATACTGAGGATGAGGATAGTGATGATGATCCTTCTCCTTCCTTTTTGACGGGAATTCCGTCAGGAATGGTTCGTCAAGGTTCAAGACTAATCATGGATCCTGCTTTAAAAGGCAAACGCAAAATTGAAGATCGTGATCCTGATTACAGTCTGGTTGATGAAGATTCTGAGGAGGACGATGCTTTACCTCTTCAAACCAGCCGCCGCAAACGCATTCGCTCTTCAACTGCTCAATGGACTATTGGCGATTTATCTCGTCCTGCGGTTCGGACAACACCATCACCGCCACTAATGCCTACTTTATCGCTTTCTCCTGTGCCAAAGCCTGCTGCTTCGGAGCCTCTTATTCTTCAATCTACTAAGGCCAGCCTTATCACAGCACGGTTGTTATTGGCTGATGTTGCTGCTCTCATTGGTAAACATCTTCCCTCATCTGATACTGCAACTGAATCAGCAACTGCCATTCCTCTTCGGACTTCTGACTGTGTCCCTACTTTGGAACTACGGGTTAAAGCTTTGGAATTTCAGAATCTCAAACTTGCAGCTCTCCTTAGTACTCAAAGTGCTTCAACGACTCACTTGTTGAGATCACATGCGCTTCTATTAAGTGAATCTGCTGATCAACAGCGACAGATTGACCGTTTGGAACGTATAGTCAACCGTTTGTTGACGGGACAGCCGTCTCAGGGGGAGATTATGGCGTATCAAGTTGCCAGAGACGAAGATGAGCTGATAAGGAAACGGCGTCATGAGGTCTGTAAGGATGATGAAGAGCTAAGAAAAAGGCGAAAGGACACAAATGATGATCCCAACTCACAAGATGATAGAGAGCTGACTGGTCCGTCAACGACTGGTGAGCTTCCTATAATTCAGGGGGAGTCTACTAAGGCAAGTGGAAGTGGTGCTGGTACAAGTGCACAAGAGGGTGGTGCAACTGAAGGTGAAGTTTACATTAACTTAGATTAAGTTGTAATTTCATTTCAACCTCTGTAATTTGTAACTTAAGAATATTTTGTCATATATATATTAGACTTGCGATTTATTTTTACAAGTTAAATATATTTAGTCGACTTGAGATTTACAATAACAAGTTAATTAAATAAGTTACAATTAATAAAAATTGTGTGGAATTTTGATCGAAAGTCTACCGACTTACAATAGTCGTGTGGCGTGTCCCGAGTTAGTTTCGGCGGTCAATCTTTTACTATAATCTTTGCATTTTAGACTTGAGAATCGTCAGACTGACAAGTTAATTATGCAGAAGAATTAATTAATGGTAAGCCTGAATGTTTGGTGATCATTTCACAATACATTAGTGTTTAAATTTAACTAATATTCTGATATTATAAGACTTTTGAAATCTTAGATTGATTGTAATTATACGTTAAGATCAATGAAAGATTTATAAGTTCATATAATGTATTCGAGATACACAAAGAAATTAATAAGAAAATTCTTAGATTGATTCAGGGAAATCAATAAAAGAATTTATGATATTAATTGCTATTGATTAATATGGAAATCCTTAGATTGATTCAGGGAAATCAATGAAAGGATTTAGAATATTAATGATTATTTGTGTATGACCTAATATAGGTTTGGAAGTGCTAGATCTATCCGATTCTGATAATGATATACTTGATGAGATAGACGAAGACATTGATTATGATCTAGAGGAGGGAGAGTTTGTACCTCCTGAAGATTGGTCTTCTGTCTCGGAGTCTAGGCTAGATGAAGGTGTAGATCTTGATGCTGACATCGATGAACACATAGTAAGCCCCTCAAAGACAAATGTTATCTTTCAGGATGAGGATGGAGAAAGAGTTTTGGACTTAGATGAAAATCTAAGTGAATCAACTGATTCTGAATCCGATGATGAACTTCCTGAGAAATTGAAGAATAATCCGATGTTTAGACCTTTGAAAAGAAAAAGGGAAAAGACATGGATTAAAGAAGTAGATATCACTGGAAAACGTATACCTAAAAGGGGTATAATAGGATGGTATTACGACGCTGACCTAAAGCTTTTTGCAATTAAAAGATTTGACGGAGTTCAATATTTTGAGAAAAAGCTAGCAGTCTTCAGTTCATTGCCACGTTTTGAAATCCGAGACTTGGCTAGATTAGAAATGATTAACCCCAGTAATGATCCTTTTTGACGTTATGTAGAAAAGATTATCAAGACTGAGGGTCGTTCTATGAAATTTCAGAGAATAAAGCCAAGAGTTGGTAAAACTATCAAACTTAATGAAAGAAGCGATAGAACTGGAAGACGTCGAAGAATGAAAGTATATCCAGCTGTTAAGTGCATGCAGCAGATTCCTTTAAAGACATTGCCTCAAGATATCTTAGGCAAATTGAAGAGATGGTCTGTTGATTCTGTGACTGGAGAAGCTCTCATGTTTGTACATGATGATGAAGTGGAATATGAAGAGAGCGAGATCTTAAAGATTTATGATCGACGACATCTGATGAACTTATCAAGGACGACATCAGATGTCGTCGATCATAAATCTTTAAGATCTCGCTCTCTTCATATTCCACTTCATCATCATGTACAAACATGAGAGCTTCTCCAGTCACAGAATCAACAGACCATCTCTTCAATTTGAGGCATGGTCTTTAAAGGAATCTGCTGCATGCACTTAACAGCTGGATATACTTTCATTCTTCGACGCCTTCCAGTTCTTTTGCTTCTTTCATTAAGTTTTATTGTTTTTCCAACCCTCGGCTTAATTCTTTGAAACTTCAATGATCTACCCTCAGTCCTGATAACCTTCTCTACGTATCGTCCAAAAGGATCATTACTGGGGTTAATCATTTCCAATCTAGCCAAGTCTCGGATTTCAAAACGCGGTAAAGAACTGAAGACTGCAAGTTTCTTTTCAAAGTATTGAACTCCGTCATATCTTTTTATTGCGAAAAGCTTTAAGTCGGCATCGTAATACCATCCTATTATACCCCTTTTAGGTATACGTTTTCCAGTGATATCTACTTCTTTAATCCATGTCTTTTCCCTTTTTCTTTTCAAAGGTCTAAACATCGGATTATTCTTCAATTTCTCAGGAAGTTCATCATCGGATTCAGAATCAGTTGATTCACTTAGATTTTCATCTAAATCCAAAACTCTTTCTCCATCCTCATCCTGAAAGATAACATTTGTCTTTGAGGGGCTTACTATGTGTTCATCGATGTCAGCATCAAGATCTACACCTTCATCTAACCCAGACTCCAAGACAGAAGACCAATCTTCAGGAGGTACAAACTCTCCCTCCTCTAGATCATAATCAATGTCTTCGTCTATCTCATCAAGTATATCATTATCATAATCGGATAGATCTAGCACTTCCAAACCTATATTAGGTCATACACAAATAATCATTAATATTCTAAATCCTTTCATCGATTTCCCTGAATCAATCTAAGGATTTCCATATTAATCAATAGCAATTAATATCATAAATTCTTTTATTGATTTCCCTGAATCAATCTAAGAATTTTCTTATTAATTTCTTTGTGTATCTCGAATACATTATATGAACTTATAAATCTTTCATTGATCTTAACGTATAATTACAATCAATCTAAGATTTCAAAAGTCTTATAATATCAGAATATTAGTTAAATTTAAACACTAATGTATTGTGAAATGATCACCAAACATTCAGGCTTACCATTAATTAATTCTTCTGCATAATTAACTTGTCAGTCTGACGATTCTCAAGTCTAAAATGCAAAGATTATAGTAAAAGATTGACCGCCGAAACTAACTCGGGACACGCCACACGACTATTGTAAGTCGGTAGACTTTCGATCAAAATTCCACACAAATTTTATTAATTGTAACTTATTTAATTAACTTGTTATTGTAAATCTCAAGTCGACTAAATATATTTAACTTGTAAAAATAAATCGCAAGTCTAATATATATATGACAAAATATTCTTAAGTTACAAATTACAGAGGTTGAAATAAAATTACAACTTAGTCTAAGTTAATGTAAACTTCACCTTCAGTTGCACCACCCTCATGTGCACTTGTACCAGCACCACTTCCACTTGCCTTAGTAGACTCCCCCTGAATTATAGGAAGCTCACCAGTCGTTGACGGACCAGTCGGCTCTCTATCATCTTGTGAGTTGGGATCATCATCTGTGTCCTTTCGCCTTTTACTTAGCTCTTCATCATCCTTACAGGCCTCATGACGCCGTTTCCTTATCAGCTCATCTTCGTCTCTGGCAACTTGATACGCCATAATCTCCCCCTGAGACGGTTGTCCCGTCAACAAACGGTTGACTATGCGTTCCAAACGGTCAATCTGTCGCTGTTGATCAGCAGATTCACTTAATAGAAGCGCATGTGATCTCAACAAGTGAGTCGTTGAAGCACTTTGAGTACTAAGGATAGCTGCAAGTTTGAGATTCTGAAATTCCAAAGCTTTAACCCGCAGTTCCAAAGTAGTGACACGGTCAGAAGTCCGAAGAGGAATGGCAGTTGCTGATTCAGTTGCAGTATCAGATGAGGGAAGATGTTTACCAATGAGAGCAGCAACATCAGCCAATAACAACCGTGCTGTGATAAGGCTGGCCTTAGTAGATTGAAGAATAAGAGGCTCCGAAGCAGCAGGCCTTGGCACAGGAGAAAGTGATAAAGTAGGCATTGGTGGCGGTGATGGTGTTGTCCGTAACGCAGGACGAGATAATTCGCCAATAGTCAATTGAGCAGTTGAAGAGCGAATGCGTTTGCGGCGGCTGGTTTGAAGAGGTAAAGCATCGTCCTCCTCAGAATCTTCATCAACCAAACTGTAATCAGGATCACGATCATCAACTTTGCGTTTGCCCTTTAAGGCAGGATCCATGATTAGTCTTGAACCTTGACGAATCATTCCTGAAGGAATTCCCGTCAAAAAGGAAGGAGAAGGATCATCATCACTATCCTCATCCTCAGTATCAGATGCAGTGGCACCATCCTTGCTAAAAGCACTAGACGGTCCAGCATCTTGATCAGCTGAAACCCGTTCACCCTTAGATTGAACAACCTCTGGGTCGACGGTTTCGATTGCCTGAAAATTTTCCACCTCAAGTAAGAGTGGATCAGTGGCATCATCGTTCTGAATAAGAACCTCATGTAATACTTTAGCAGCAACATCAGGTTGAGCTGCTTGGTTCAACACATCTTCTATAAGCTCGTGCGGGCCGGGCTGTGGAGCAACAACCGCCGGCTGAGCTGGAACTTGTGCTGGAGGGGGTGGTTGAGGTTGCAGTGGAGCATCGGCATCCAACCATCCATTGTTTGGTGGAGTTACATAATGTTCATCAAGAAGATGACCAAAAAGATCACAAGCTTCCGGCTTGATCTGATCCGGACGACGAGAAGAATTAAGAAAACAAGCGTTGTATGTTCGAAGTCCGATCCTATCCACATGCAACTCTGACTGAATATTCAGCAATCCAGGAATGCGTTGAAGTATAATGATCATGCAAAAACGTGGATAGAGCATAAACTTGGAGCGAACAGCTCCAGTGATCTGCCCAATAAAAGAGCTAAAAATGTATGAGGAAAAACTGTATAGTTTATTATAAACCAGTGACAGTAAACCAGATAACAGCTCGGGGCTCAATTCATCGTATCCGCCCTTCTTGTTCCCGAAGATTGTCACAATAATATGGAACAGGAACCTCCATTGGCCAAGAACAAAGGCCTTGATAAATTGGCGTCCACGCTTAGGACCAGAATAACCCATTCGACCGAGTGCACCCTCTATGAAATCCGAAGAATACACGGATGGCCCAGCTTCCTGCTCGACGGTACCCAGATTTATAATCTGTCTCAGATCGTCAGCAGAGAAGACAACTGGATGACCATTAACCCTAGTACAAATGACTGGAGGGTTTGCAGCAGCATTGAACTCAATATTATTCCAGAATTGAGTCAGCACGTCACGCGACAGAGGTGGAGATTTAGTAACAGCATATCGAATTCTCGAACGTGCCAAATATGTTAGAATCTCAGTGAAGCGTTCAGCTCCACGCTCATTGACATCAAGATTAACAAGAATGTTATGACCCGGAGCAAATGAGCGAGCAGCCATTTCTGTAATCAAAAGAGTTACACGAATGGTAAATTCCCCATCAAGATAAAATGCCGTAACGAACAGTAATTAATTCTAAACATTGATGTATTGTGAACAAAGATTGTCACCAAACATCTAAGTTTACTATTAATTACTAACGTAATTTACTGAACTTAATTGAACTATTAAGCATACAAGACTTAAATTTTCAATTATATTCTCTAAATTATATATAGTTCGCTAGTTATAAAGCATATCCTGAACAGTCATACCGCTGATCGAATATCGGGACACGCCGCACGACTACATTTGAGTCGGAAGTCTTTCGACATGATAGAACAGAAAATATGCTGTCACGAATACGTATTTTACTTATAAGCGAAAGCTCTTAAGTCGAAACGTATGATAACAAAGTCAGACTTATTAATTATTTGTAAACATAAATGTCGCAAATCGAAAATAAGTCTAAATCATGATAAAATGTAAACTAAACAGATTAAGCAAAGTCAATAGTTTAGTTAGCTTCGCAGTCAACAAAGTCAATCGGGTGGGGTTCGCTTCGCAGTCAACGAAGTCAACCAAGTGGGTTTGCTTCGCAGTCAAGCAAAGTCAATCAAGTGGGTTCGCTTCGCAGTCAACAAAGTCAACCCTGTTGGGTTCGCTTCGCAGTCAACGAAGTCAACACCTGGGTCACTTCGCAAGAGGGATCTGCGAACTGAGATTGGATCTCAGTTCGCAGGAGCGTATCCGAGCCCAATCAATTTCAAAATCAAAAATTAACTCGTGTTTGTGCAATCAGATGTTAGCAGCATGTTCAACAGAGATCGATTTAACAAGATTAAAGAATTTTATACGCTAATTATCACAGTGTTGAAATTAATTAGGGAAAGCAAAACCGAAACTTATAAAATCCAATAATCGATCGATTAATCATGAAATACTGAATGAAATCAAGTGAAACATACCTTAAAAGATGCGCAAGAAGAAGATGATAATAATATACGGAGTGAAAAGCGGATCCCTGTTTGTAAAGTTCCAAAATCGAAGAAAAACTTCGTTTCGCTTCGCAAGAACTCGAATCGAAAGTTTTGGGTTTGCAAATTGAAAAGTGAGATATGGACCCGTTGACTCTGACTTTTATACAGTAATTCACTTTGCCGATTTCGGTTCGCAAGAGTGTGGGTTCGTGGATTTGGTTTCGCAGATCTGGGTTCGCAGATCTGGGTTCGTGGATTTGGTTTCGCAGATTTGGGTTCGCAGATCTGGATTCGCAGTGGACTTTTACCTTTTGTATTTTTGTATTTCAAGTTTAATTTGCAACTTTGACTTGTCAACCATGCAAATTAAATTTCAAATATAACAAACAAAAATTGTCCATTCTATTAAATCCACAAATCGTAATTGAACGATTAAATGTACGAACTTAATTATCAATGATAATCATTAAAGTCTCAAATTATAACTTATCACATAAAGTTAATAATTATCCACAAAGACAGTTAATAATATAACTGTGTGCTTTAACTTGTCACATAAAGTCTCAAATTAAAGTATATATAACTTATTACCAAACGTCATAAGTCGTATATTGTGAATATGCTTTTACATGTTCACATTTAAGTCGACACGTCTAATCATGTTAGCTTATAACTAATTATTAAAATAATAATCCACAGTTCTTAAGCTGTAAACGAAACCAATTGCATTTTTGTCACATCGAAACAACACGGAATACCACGGCATATTTAAATTGAATTCCAAAGGATCAAAAATAAGAAAGACACATGAACATAGGTATCGAGTACCATTTTATTAATGACACAACTATTACAAATGCAGAACATTAATAGTTAAATCTGCTAAGGGATCATATTAGAAAGAATACACAGTACTTTAAGATTTAAAAAGTCTTGGAAGATTGGTAGTATACATACCATATGAAATTCACGAGTAGTGACACTTAAGTACAACTTAACCATTTGTCAACTTATATTTATGAAAGTATATCTTGGTTACCTATCTCCACAACATATATCAGGTTCATTAATCATACATTTACAGTAATTGAGAACAAATGATTCATCAATCATGAAAATGTTCAAATATCACAGACAGTTCAAGACGATTACCGATATTATGATCCACATAAACAAAGTCTACAATGATTTCATAGCAAGCCTTTATTGTTGGTATGTACATTACCTAATGTGAGTCAAACTATGATATACTGAGAATTCAAGTAAAACACATAACACTGTATCTTTCAGATTCAAGGTAGAGGTTACTAAATGATGTTCCTTTCGAAGCATATAACATACCCTTGAGTTATTTTAATATCTGACAAACATCAAAGCTATTTTGAAGATACTAGTGGTTCTAGATCTGTACTTAGTACAACATAAGATCCCTTAGTATGAACAAGATAAGTTTGAAACCATTGGCAAAACTAAAGGAGCCAGGTCTGTACATAGTACAACAAAGTCACCAGTAGTTTTGCTAATAGTCATAATTCTTACTATTTGTCTTGACATAGTTTCATAGATCTTTGATAACAGTGCATGGTTAGACTATCATTCAACAATTAAGACTTATGTCATACATCACATAGCGGATCACACTAGATAACATACAGAAGCATTATTACTTATTATAGGCTCAGAAATCATATCAGAATTTGCCTATCAGTACATCATATAATGAAGCTGTCTAGATTCAATTCTTCTAAGCAAATGATAACATGTGGAGAGAGGTGTATACTAAAATAAACATAAGTAAATGCCAGGTTTTAAAGATATAGATTTAATGTAACTACCTAGAATCTACTAACACATCTATCCAAAGACTTATACTTATTGTTATTAAGCATTTTCCTCTAATGTATTATCATTTCCCAGCAGATAAAACCATAACGTTTTCTAAAAGAAAGAAATACAGAAAAAATAAAAGAAACTACTAAGTAGAACATACTCCTTTGGAAGACAAATTATTCTGGATTCCTCATTCCATTTAGTTGAAGCAATGTCTCAAAACGCGTCCTGTCGAAAGCTTTGGTATACAAGTCTGCCAAGTTATCAGTTGAGGGAACTTTGACTAACTGTATAAGCTTTTTCTCAGCACAGTCTCTGATAAAATGATGACGTATGTCAATGTGTTTCGTCTTGCTGTGCTTTACAGGATTATTGGTAATTGACATGGTGGATTCGTTGTCAATCATCATTGGGGTATTGGTTAAATTTAACCCATAGTCTCGCAGTTGCTGTTGTATCCATAGAACTTGGGAACAACAACTGCCGGCTGCAACATACTCAGCTTCACATCTAGAAATGGCGACTGAGGTTTGCTTCTTGCACTGCCAAGAAACCAGTCTACCCCCTAGGAATTGACATCCACCAGTTGTAGACTTTCTGTTCTGATTGCATCCTCCATAATCAGAATCAGTGTAAGCCACAAAGTCTAAGTCTCCATCAGTCGGATACCAAAGTCCCAGCTTCGGCTTCCCTTTGAGGTAACGAAGAATTTGCTTAACAGCTTGCATATGAGACTCTTTAGGATTGGCTTGATATCGTGCGCAGACACATACTGCAAACATTATATCCGGCCGCGATGCAGTAAGATACATTAGTGATCCAATCATGGCCCTATAAAGAGTAGGATCCACGTCTCTATCACTTGATGTATCAGGACCAAGTCCATGAGCTTCTGGTATAGGGGTATGATAAGTTCGAGCTTCATCCATCTTGAATCTTTCTAACAGCTCATTTGTATATTTATTTTGGTGAATGAAATACCCATCTTTCTTTTGATCGACTTGCAATCCTAAGAAAAACGTCAGTTCTCCCATAGCAGACATCTCAAACTTGTGTTTCATGACTTGTTCAAATTCATTACACATCCTTTCGTCAGATGACCCAAAGATGATGTCGTCAACATAAACTTGAACAAGTAGAAAGTCTCTCTTCTTCCATTTGACAAAGAGTGTACTGTCAATTCTTCCTCTTGTAAAATCATTCTCAAGAAGATAATTAGACAGTGTTTCATACCACGCCCTCGGAGCTTGATGTAATCCATATAGAGCCTTATCAAGACGATATACTCTATTTGGATACTTAGGATCAGTAAAGCCCGGTGGTTGAGAAACATACACCGTTTCCTTGACTTTGCCATACAAGAAGGCACTCTTAACATCCAGCTGGAAAACTTTCATTTTCTTAGAAGCTGCGAATGCTAAGAATAACCTTATTGCTTCTAGCCTAGCCACAGGTGCAAACACCTCATTGTAGTCAATCCCTTCTTGTTGATTGAAACCTTGAACCACCAGACGAGCTTTATTGCGAATCACGATTCCCAGATCGTCTTTCTTGCACTTAAATACCCATCGAGTGCCAATTGGATAATCTCCAACAGGTAAATCAACCAACTCCCAAACTTGCAGTTTTGAGAACTGAAACAACTCTTCCTGCATTGCCTCGACCCACGAATTGTCCTTTAATGCCATTTGAACATTTTTAGGTTCAATTTGTGAGATAAAGCACGAGTAGGAACATCGATTGATAATCCCAGTCTCCATAATGGCATCAAAAAGACTCGAGTACTCCGAAGTACTAGCCCTGGTTTGAACCGATGCAGTTGGATCACCAATGATATTTTCAGTTGGGTGATCTTTGTGAATTCTTGTGGTTATTATCGGCTCAATCACCATATTATCATAAAGATTGGTGCCAATTTCTTCCAATGGTGGCATATCCTCATCAGTACTATACATCTCATCAGAAGTTATCGTATCGGTAACTACTGGTGACGTGTCAGTCTCTTGAGTGTTATCCACCGGAGGTTGTTCTGTGGCACTTGATGTTGTATGATTAGGATCCACAGAAGCAGTCGATGTTGGAATGGAGCCAATATCTCCATCACCTGACAATAACTGTTCAGTAAGTACAGGATCAACCGTGTAATCACACAATGGGACATTAAATGACTTAAAAAGATCAGAATAGTCAAATTGCCAATCTAATCCCTTATGTGAGTCATGTGTGTAGCTCGTAACTTCAACGTTATAAACTATTTCCACACGTCCCGTAACTTTATTAAAAACTCGTTTATTTGGTGAGTTAGGCACATAACCTAGGAAATATCCTTTGTCAGCCTTCTCACCAAATTTTGGTTGAGAACTAGTTTTCAATAAAGTACATGAGACACCAAAGGGTTCAAACCCTTTCAAATTCGGTTTCTTATTGTATAAAAGCTCATAACAAGTCTTGTTATGCTTTTTAACAGTAAGAACCCGGTTTAGAACATGACATGCAGTATTCACCGCTTCTGCCCAAAAAATGACCGGAAGCCTTGAATCGGCAAGCATTGTTCTTGCTGCTTCAATGAGAGTTCTATTCTTCCTTTCAGCAACACCATTTTGTTGAGGTTCATAAGGTGCACTGAATTGATGTTGTATGCCTTTGCTTGAGCAATATACATTCAAAGTAGAATTTTTGAACTCAGTTCCATTGTCACTACGAATACTCTTCACTCTCGTGTTGTAGACATTCTCTATTAAGTCTAAGAACTCCATAAGAATTCCTGGAGTTTCATCCTTAGACCCCAAAAAGAATACCCACGAGAATCGAAAGTAGTCATCTGTGACAACTAAGCAATACCACTTGCCACCTATGCTTCTTTTGCTTATTGGGCCAAAAAGATCCATATGTAGCAATTCAAATGGCATGGAAATGGAGTTTTTAGTTTTAGACATGTGTGGTTTCTTATGTTGCTTTCCTTTTAAGCAAGAAACACACTTGTCTTCAAACTCGAAACGCGTAGAAGGCACACCCAGAATTAACCCATTCTTGGTTATATAATTCATTTTTCGAAAATTCAGGTGTGCCATTTTCCTATGCCAAAGTATAGAATCTGTTTCTGAAGCCTTGGATAATAGACATGTCGACTCCATTGAAGATGCAGGAATACCCATGTTAATAGCATAGATATCCCTCTTCCTTGGAGCCCTCATAAGAATCCATTTTTCTGGAATAACCAGACCTGGCTTCAGAACTAAGGCCTCTGTATCATTAAATAATACCGGATGACCTTTATCACAGATTTGGGAAACACTCATTAGATTGTGAACCAGTTGTTCAACATAGTTCACATTCTCAAGAGTCAAAGTTCCATTAGACACTTTTCCTTTCCCAGTGATGATTCCACCTTTCTCCCCAGCGAAATTAACTCGCTGCTTCAGTCCTCCTTTGAAGTCCATCAGTAGACTTCTATCTCCTGTCATGTGTCTTGAACATCCACTGTCTACGTACCACCAGCTATCTCCGTTCACAGTTTGTTCCTACACATGATAGTTGTACACAATTAGTCGTCAAGAGGGACCCAAGCCATAACAGACTTGGATCGTCCCTCATCATCAACAAACTTAACTTCTTTAAAGTAACCCTTTTTCCCATCTGGGGCCTGAATTACTTTCGAAGGAGTTCGAGTTTGTTGAGGAACGTTGGTCTTGGGTCTATGAGGTGAATGAGAAACAGGCCTCTTTGACACATTACCTTGGGATTGATGTCCTTGATTACGATTATAATTAAAATTATATTTAATCCCATGTGTACGTGAGGTTGAACCACTCTCATAATGACTATGGTTCCGAGAAGTAGAACCAATCTCAAAATGACTATGGTTGTGATGAGGTGTCCTAAACCTTGACGGTGTTTGGTCTCGAGAATGATTGAAAGTATCATTAGAAAACCGTTTAGGTTTAGGTGGAGAAACACTGTGTGTTCCTAACCTTTTCAAAATGTTCACAGGTTTAGATATGGATTGATTGTCCAACCCATTCTTAGAACTCGACCTGTCTACATCCATCTTAGAAGTACCCGGTGACATGTCACTGTCAACTGGTCTATGTTTTGTTTCTGACTTCTTATTGGGACAGCAAGAAGCCACATGCCCTCGTTCATGGCATTTGAAGCACGACATTATCTTCTTAGACTTAACTTCTTTTGCCTTTTTTAAGTTAGTAATTTTCTGAGTTACTGAAGTTTTACTTTCCTATCCTTTAATATCCTCAACATCTAATTTAGTTTTGCACTTGTTAGATGTTAGGTCTTTAATAACAGGCTTCTCTAACTCAGATATCTCTGACTTATTTATTGGAGTTTTCACAGAGTTAACAGGCACATCTATCATTTCTAAGTCTTCATGAGCCTTAGTGTAATTAGAATTAAAAGGAGGAGGTACATCATGGCAACCTAGTCCAGATCTATCATTTACACTCCGTTGAGAACTAATTATATGATCTAAAGTCAAGGAAGATGTCCTATAACTTTCAATCTTATGATTCAACTCAACTAGTTTCATTTTGGACTCAGATAGCTCGAGCTCTTTATTAGCTACATCTTTGTTCAAGTCTCTTAAGTTTAGATAAAGACCGTCTATTTTAATGGCTTGTTCATTAATAGTATCTCTAAGAGCGATCTTATCTGCCATATTAGACTTAATCTTTTCCTTTAGAGCTATTTTATCCTCACTTAGCCTACGTACATCACTTTTTACTTGTTCTAATTCAGATGTAACAGTCCTATGTGATTCAGCATAAACATTTACTTGGGACTGTAAACTAGCAACAAGTTGACATACATCAGTAAGAGTGAAAATATCAAGACATACCCGTTTTTTATCGGTTTGGAGATCAGCCATATGTGCCACAAAATCTTCAGGACATAGATCTTCAGTAGATCCCAAGTCCAGCACATCATCATCAGCTGTTGACATCTTAGTAACTTGTATTTCCACCTGATACTCTTCAGCAGTTGATATGTAAGACGTGGATTCAATCATGCTATCTTGATTTTCAATATCAGCCATGAGTGCTTCTTCAGATAAAGCACTCCAGTCATATGAACCATCAAGTTGTTGAACCACCAAAGCTTTTGATGCTAGAGAGGTGTCTTGTCTTACAGGATTTGCAGTCTGCTCATTCTTGGGTCTTTGGCATTCCCTAGCGAAGTGTCCAAAATTTTGGCAATTATAACACTTCACTTTGGACTTATCAAAGCCCGGTCTATTACCCACCACTCTCCTTCCAGTTTTCTTTAGGAAATTTTTGACTCTCCTTGACACCATTGCTAGTTGCCACTGGAGATCCATTTCCTCTAAGTCCTCTAGGTCAATTTGATCATAATCTTCATCAAATTGAGCGGGGTCGTTGATCTTCCCTTGAATATAGTTTTCGTAAGAAGCAACGAACGAAGCAAGTACAGACAGTTGTTGTTCTGCAGATTTCACACTCATCGGCATTTTATGTTGCCCTTAAGGTGACTTCTCAACAGTAGTCTTACTTCGTTTCTCACTTCCATCCGAGGCAATGAAGCACAGATCCTCAATTAGAATTTCACCTCTGTCATCTATTCCACCAACCAGTAGTGCAGAAGTTGATGTAGATGAAGAATTCGAGAGACTTGATTTTCCATGGTATAGCCCAGGATCCTGTACCTGATCAGAATCCGTGTCCCTCGTCTTTTTAGTAAAATCATACCCTCGAAGCTTGTCGATAGCCTGCTCTAGGGTCATCTTAGAGTATCTTTCTTCATTATCCTTAATCATCACTCCGTACATTTCCCAATTAAGAGGCAAACCCTCAAGGAACTTGTCGGTTTTCTCCCTATCAGTACAGAAAATCTCATGGTCATCCAATTCACTAAGGAGATGGTAATACCTAGTGACATAAGCATCTAAGTCTTCTCCTTTCAAGGTTTTAAAGACGGTAAATTGTTTCTTCAGCAGATTCCTTTTACCTTCTTTCACCTGTGGACTACCCTCGCATCTTTTCTCAAGAGCTACCCAGAGCTCTCTAGCAGTGTGAAAAGATTTGAGTTGATGATTAATTTCTTTTGGAAGACTCATCTTGATCGACGAATGAGCTTTGTTCTCAGATTCATATTCCTTCTTTTGCTCATCGTTCATCCGGCTATAAGGAATAGCCACAGTCACATTCTCAACGACTTGGGTAGGAGCAGTATATCCATTTTTGATGCATTCCCAAATTACCAAATCATGGAATCTACAATAGGATTCAAACCTATCTTTCCATCCATAGTAATTTTCTAGTCTGAGCAATTTAGGTGGAACATTCGATTTTCCAATCTCATGATCCATCTCAATCATTCTACTTAGGTCTGACATCTTTGCAAATCACAAAACTTTCAAAAATCACGAAAACAGAAACTCAGTTCGCAGGGTGAGAACTCAGTTCGCAGCCTCACTCAGTTCGCAGGCTGAAATCTCAGTTCGCAGCCTCACTCAGTTCGCAGGCTGAAATCTCAGTTCGCAGCCTCACTCAGTTCGCAGGCTGAAATCTCAGTTCGCAGCGTCACTCAGTTCGCAGGCTGAAATCTCAGTTCGCAGCCTCACTCAGTTCGCAGAACCCTGTAGGATCCCAGTGGGGCTGACCTTACACACTGAATCAATATTACACAATCTAAAGAGCGGAATTCAATAGATTATGCTTGAACGTTTAATAGACAAATGTAAAACAAAACACAAGAATTGCTTTAACACATAAATGAATTGCTATTACTTGATCACGAAAATCACAGAGGCTGCAGAGATTATCTGATGTCAAAAGCCGAAAATAGCAAAAAACTCTGTGACAAATGAAACCCTAAACAAATTTATATAATTATCTATTTTAGGCAACTAGGCGATATTGACAATATCGCTTATGCGATATTGGCAATATCGCTTGAGCGATATTGACAATATCGCATGAACAGTAGTTGATCTAAATAATTACAACTCGAAACTTAGACCAAGTGACAGACACACTAAATGCACCAACAAACTCCCCCGTGTCTTCAGCTTGGTCTTCAAAAGGTTTCAGTCTTCAAACCCATCCAGCGGGAAATTTTCCACCAGCGTGGATTCCATGGGTGACGCAGATATCGACAATTTTTTGGAATTGTTGAGCAAGCTTTTCATTCGTCGGATTACCTCTGTAATACCTTATCTTGTTGTCGAACAGCTTCCTCATATCCTCCTTTGATAGATTTATCAAGCTCATAGGATCAAAAACTCTAAACTGCGTCTTTTTCAACCCATAGAGAGAAGCCTTCTCAGGTTCAACACTTTCTGGTACAAATACCAGTACAGCTTCTCCAGTCTGGCTGTCAAATTCCCAATAGTGAAATCTTCTTAGAAAATTTAGGGGAATTGATTCCAGAACGATCCTCTTTACACAATCAGCTTTAGGATAGCGCATTCTGATTAAAGGCTGATTTGTAGCAGGATCTAGCCGGTTCTTGTAATAGATTCGTTTACCCAACGTCGGCTTTATAAAACTGTATCTCTTAGTACGGATTTCTCTTTGAATTGTACTCTGGATGAAGTCTGCACGAGTATTTCTGTCTGGATTTATCAACTGTAACTGAGCAATCCTATTTAATTCTCCTTTAGGCAGGGAGCTCAGTTTCTTGAATGAAAACTTGAAATACTGAACGCCATCGGTTCTCTTGATTGCGAACCTCGAGTCCAGAACCTTCCAGCTCTTGATTAATCCTTTATATCTTCCCCTAATCTTATAAGACTTGCACGTGACAGGTGCAATCTTTTCTTTTCCTTGTGGCCACCAGGAAGCCAGACGAGCCGCTCTTTCTTCAGCGGTTTCAGTAACCTTTGGAGATTCAGGCATTTCAGCCTGAGGTTCCGTTGAGTCATCAGTTGATTCATCATCTTCTTCTTCGGATGAATCAGACTCAACAATGGGAGCACCATAATAAAATTCATCTTCATTGAAAGCTTCATCTTCAGTCTCACAATCTGAATCTGCTTCTGGTGTATCCTCCCTTTCAAACTCAAATCTGTTGACCATTCGTGCAAGATAAGTCAAATCTGCATCCGAATAGTCAACAGCCAGTGGTCTTGGTTGTCCAGGTATTTCCTCAAACGAGAAATAATCTAAACGTGGTGCCGTTTCATTACCTGATTCAACATTTACATTTTCTGTTTCAGGGGGAGTTACATTTGGTCTTTCCCTATCACCTATCTCCCCCGAAACGACCACTTGTGACTCCAAAAGAACAACCCTAGACCTAAGAGTCTCATTCTCTTTTTCCACTGCTGCAAGTCTTGTATCTTGTATTTGTATCACGGCAGCCTGGGAGTCCAGAGTGTGTTGCATAGCATCCAGCCTTTTCATCAATTCTTGGATGACCGAGGGGAGTGGTTGAACCGGAATGTCTACCCTCGGTGCATCCTGTGGCGTTGAGGATGTAGCAATTTCCCGAGCAATCTTCGACTTCTTGGGAGGAGGAGGCACATACTCTGTTTCAGCATCAGGTCTCACTCTTTTATCTTTAAGAGGAATATGCTGCCTCCCTTCAGCGACACGTCTCTGAATCCTCAAATATCGTTGAGGATTGATCCCCCTCAGACGTTCAACTTCGTGAGGAGGCGGGACCAAACCCTCAGAGTCACTCTCGGTTATGCCACCAGGAGGACCAGAAGACGTAGAGTCAGACGACCCTTCTGATGTGTCCCCGTGGACATGTAATCGATGTAAGTCACCTTGTGATGTGACACTTACATAAACACCCGCAAGAGGGTCTTCTGTAGCTTGTACAGGGACGTCTGCAAGATTTTCATCAGAGAATTCAGATTGACGAACCACCGGATCTAAGTATCCGTCGTTGGCCGGTGGTTGATAGTTCGGGTCAAGAATATGACCGAACAAAGGCGTATCAGGGGGAATTGGAACCCCCTTTCCATTAGAGCTCATGACCCCAAATATCCGATTGGACATCGGAGTCTGTCTGTATATGCGGGTGGCATCAGTCGCCAATCCCGGAAGCTCATGGTTGATGATCAGTTGTAAAAAGCGGGGATACATATACCATCTGTTATCCCCTAGTTGAGCATTATCAACCATAGACCTGAAGATATAGCCCGAATAATTATATGGTTTGTTGTAGATTAGGGCCAGCATTGCAGAGATCGTGCGAAAGCTAGCACCATCGTACCCAACTTTGCGATTGGAGAGGCACAAGATAAAAATGTGCATAAGCCACCTCCAGACACGCGTCAGATTTCCCTTGCGATACTGATCTGAATGTGGACCAGCATATCCCATACGATCCATTGCACCCACAATAAATTCGTGCGAGAACTGGATCAACATATCGGGATGATCCTCAAACTGAAGAACATCACGAATCAACTGTTCTGAAATAATGATTTGACGTCCGTGGACCGTCGAAATCAGTCTTGTATAGTCCAAATCACTGTTCACGGCAGCATTCCGCCAAAATTGACCGATATGGTCTCTGTATATGGTCGTGGAAGCCGAAATAGCAGTAAATATACGTGACCTTCGTAGAAATGCGATCATAGGCCGAAAAGGCTCAGCAGAGTCTTTGGATCCGTCTAGAAAAGCAGTAATATTGTGACGAACGTCACACTTGATATCAAACTGCGCGAAATCTTCCATGTCTGCAAAACAAGTCAATAAAAAACTCAAAAGCAGTGAGTAATCGGATCGAGAACAGGCCACAAATTCAATTAGACCGGAAAACTGGACCAGTTCAGCAAAAGTTTGGGCCAGGCCCAATAAGCCCTTTCTGATTTAGGCGATATTGACACTGATATCGCATAAATTGATTTATGCGATATTGAATTCAATATCGCTTAAATCAGACAAAATTGACAAAGTCTGATTGAAATCGGCGATATTGGAAATGAATCCAAAAGGAGCGATATTGAACAATATCGCGAATCAATTTCAGCGATATTACAATATCGCTGAACAATATCGCTAAAATTAGAAAAATTGGCATGATATCGCTAAAATTTAACAGTTTGGAAATTAATCCAATTTAAGCGATATTGGGGCCAATATCGCTAAAATCAAAACCCTAATTTTGGCGATATTGCAATATCGCCCCACAATATCGCTGTGACATCAGCGAAGGGCAAAAATCAAAATTTTCACACAAAACGAACGATCTAAACCAGATAAAACATGCTAACAGTATGTATGATAAATAGTGAATATGTTAGAACAGTTTTTACATCATTTTGCAACAGATACTTAAAAAATACGAATCCCACAGTAACCGCATACACTTTGAACATAAACTGGTATAAAAACGAAAAAACATATAATGGGAGCATACCAGATGATGTAATAATCACAGACGAACACAGAAAAGCGGTTTGATTTGGATTTGGAGTGAAACCGAAAGAGAAATCGATGAAATTCACAATATCGCTAAAATCGCTCTCAATATCGCACACAATATCGCTTGTATGATTTTGAAAACGTATCGAATAGTGTGACAGATATTTGGTTATATAAAATTAGAATTTCAGCGATATTGCAATATCGCTAGACAATATCGCTGAAATAAATATCTGAATCAGCGATATTACAATATCGCTAAAATGCATCAATATCGCTAGAAATCAGCAATATCGCTAAAATTAAAACAATATCGCTAAAAATTAAAACAATATCGCTAAAAACAGAAACAAAATCAGTAATCTGTGACAAAAATAAAATAAGATAAAAATAAAATTTAAATAAACTTTTTTAAAATTAAATATAACACACAGAGCATACGGTTCAAACCTTTTTTTTTTTTTTTTTTTTTTTTTTTTAAATAATAATACGCAAGACGAAATAAAATTATGTCGTATTTAGGAATCATATTAGAAAGACAAATTCGCAAAACAATTTTAAAATGTTAATTTGATTATCAGTATAGAGATCCAAATTTAAATTTATCACATACTGTTAACTAGCCAAGGAGACAAGCATGAACAGGACGATTATCGGTAATTCACTTAAACATGTAACATACTCAAATCTCAAAGTTAACAGTTATTATTAGAGTGAATAAAGCTCCGTGAATCTCACATAGATATACCCTTAGTATCCAGTCATGCTCAAAACTTCGATTGATTAGAGAAAGCATTTTAATTCAACATTTTTAAGAATCAAGCCAGCGGTGACAGGTCTGTACTTGCGTACAACAAAGCGACATACACTTGATTCAGGTGTTTGCAAAACCAAACTTGGTCAAACCATTTGGCGACCGCGTAAGCAATCTTTGATTTTATAAGATTTGAAAGTACTTTTGACTTAAGTTTGCAGTGTTTTTGAAAGAATACTGACTGAGACCAGGTCTGTACAAACGTACAACAAAGGAAACAGACAGCGTAAATCCCCAAATGTTGTCATATACAAACTCAAGTTAATAGAAGCATGGCAAGCTGACACATAAGAATTAAGACGCATTGTCATACATCATATGATGATCATCACGAAAGATCATACACAGATTAAGAGATTTCTTAGATGATGAAGAATGAGTATGATAATGTCTACCAATACATCGTGCAAGTAGGTTGATGTCTAGAAGAACAAGTATAACATATACATGAAAAACCTACTGATACATCAAGGATAACACGTAATATTGTCAATTGAAGAGTGTCTCCTAATGTACTATCATTTCCCTAGTTGTTTACAGACACAACTAAACATCTTTTATAAATGTTGCAATAATGCTTTTCTTTAGTGTTAAGAAACATAAAGAGTGGCTATTGCCAGATGAACAGCTGTATGCAGAATTAAAGAAATAAGCAACAGAAAAGTTTTGTCACAGTTTACAGTTTGTCCTGAAAGAAGCGCAACCCAATCATGTCAATCAGTTGGTCAAATCTAGTTCTAGAGAAGGCCTTGGTAAACAGATCAGCATTTTGTTTCTCAGTTTCAATTTGAACAAGGTCTATCAAATGCTTTTCAAAGCAATCCCGTATAAAATGAAACCTAATCTCTATGTGTTTGGTTTTAGAGTGTTGTACGGGATTTTTGGTGATACAGATAGCAGCAGTATTATCAATAAATAAAGGAGTCATGGTTAAGAGTAAACCGTAGTCACGAAGTTGGTGTTGTATCCACAGAATTTGTGAGCAACAACTAGCAGCTGCTACATATTCAGCTTCCGCTGTGGAAGTTGAGACTGTAGTCTGCTTCTTGCATTGCCAAGAAACAAGACGTGAGCCTAGAAACTGGCATCCTCCGGACGTAGACTTCTTGTCTAAACTGCAGCCACCATAATCACTGTCTGAGAAAGCTGTGAGAGAAAATGTCTTCTCTGTTGGATACCATAGACCTAGAATAGGTCTATTCTTGAGATATCCGAAAATCCGTCTGACCGCCTTCAGATGTGAAAGCATGGGTTTGGACTGATATCTTGAACATAAGGAGACAGCAAAAACTATATCAGGTCGGGATGCAGTAAGATACATTAAAGATCCAATCATCGACCGATATAACTTTGCATCACAAAGTTCCTCATCTTCATCTGGTCCAAGATTGTGGTTTATAGGAATAGGAGTCCCATATTCTCTACAATCATGCAAATCATATCGTGTTAACATATCGTTAACATACTTAGATTGATGAATGTAGGTTCCCTTTGAGGATTGATCAACCTGAACCCCAAGAAAGAACTTCAACTCCCCCATCGCACTCATTTCGAATTCCGATTTCATAATCGCTTCAAAGTGACGACATAAGGATTCATCAGTTGAACCAAAGATTATGTCATCCACATAAACTTGAACTAGCAATTGACTTTTGCCAGTTCTCTTGATGAATAAAGTGCTGTCGATGGTACCACGCTCAAATCCATTCTTAATAAGGTGCGTTGCCAACCTTTCATACCATGCACGCGGAGCTTGATGAAGACCATAAAGAGCCTTATCAAGCTTGCACACAAAGTCTGGATGGTTAGAATCTTCAAAACCGGGAGGCTGTCGAACATATATTTCTTCAGCCACCTTTCCATATAGGAACGCACTCTTTACGTCTAACTGATAGACGCGAAACCCCTTAAAAGTGGCGTAGGCTAGGAATATACGAATAGATTCCATCCTGGCAACAGGTGCAAAGACTTCATCATAATCCAAACCTTCTTGTTGTGTATACCCTTGCACAACAAGCCTAGCCTTATTGCGAATGACCACTCCCCTATCATCACGCTTAACACGAAACACCCAACGAGTTCCAATTGGGTGTACACCTTTGGGAAGTGGCACTAAATCCCAAACCTTTAGCTTCACGAATTGTTGCAACTCCTCTTGCATAGCAGCAACCCAATGTGAATCTTTTAGAGCCTGATCGATCTTTGATGGCTCCATTTGGGATAAGAAGCATTCTTCAATATCAGCTTTTAAACACTCAAGATCATCAGAATTTGATGGATCTTCAGAGGAGACATCTGCATCCAGATCTCCAATCACTGCTGATGAACTTCTTGTCTTAATACCTGAATCCAGATCTCCAATAATATTCTCAATAGGATGATTCTTGTGAATCCGAGAGATGGGTATTGGATCAGGTGTGAGGTTTGTTTCCAAATTGTTTAGCTCAACCTCTTGAGCGATAGGATCTTCTTCAAAATTAGGAAGAGAGACGTTCATATCATCAACACCAGCAGGAGAAGCTTCAGGCGGTTGATTATCAGAAGAATTCTCAGGAACAGCCGAAGGAGAAGATTGGTGAGGTTGAATTGTATCCGGAGTCACACTGGAAGAAGGTGTATATGAAGAGTTATCAGGACTAAGATGTAACCCATGAAGAAGAGTTACAACTTGGTCCACTTCAACTAATTTAGGAAGGTTGAATGAGTTAAATAAATGATCATACTCAAACAACCAATCCGGACCTTTTCCTTTAGGAGACTCCGTATACTTTAAACATTTTACCTCAAAATGTTCCTCAATCTTTCCAGTATCCTTGTTGAAGACCCTCTTGTTACGAGAATTAACCGAGAAACCTAAAAATAGACCATCAAATGTCTTTTCACTGAATTTGGAAACCTTGTCCTTTGTTATCATAATAGAGCAAGGACATCCAAAAGGTTCCAAAAATTTAAGGTTCGGTTTCCGGTTGTTAAATAACTCATAACAAGTTTTATTCCTTTTCTTGTTCATCAGTACACGGTTTAAAACATAACACGCTGTGTTTACTGCCTCTGCCCAGAAAGTAATTGGCAGATGAGAATCCGACAGCATAGTGCGAGCAGTTTCAATGATAGTCCTATTCTTTCTCTCAGCCACTCCATTTTGTTGTGGAGTTCTTGCTGCACTAAACTGATGAACAATCCCTTTACGTAGACAGTATAGTTCAAGACATTTATTCTTGAATTCCGTTCCATTGTCACTACGTATCTTCTTAATCCTTAGACTGCACAGGTTTTCAAGACGGTCGAAAAGATAGGTCAGATGATCTGATGTCTCATCCTTTGTACGCAAAAAGAAAACCCATGAATAGCGAGAGTAATCATCTGTTACTACCAGACAATACGACTTACCCCCAATACTCTTCGTGCTAACAGGTCCAAACAAATCCATATGAAGTAATTCCAAAGGTGCTTTAATGGAATTAACTTGTTTGGATTTGTGAAACTTTTTGTGCTGTTTACCCTTTAAACAAGACACACAATCATCCTCCAAAGCAAAGGTTTGCTTAGGAATGCCCTCAACAAGATTGTGTTTCACCAGATAATTCATTTTCCTAAAATGAATATGACCCATCCTCCTGTGCCACAACAATGAATCCTTCGAAGAGGCCTTGGTTAGAAGACAGGTGTGTTCCTCAGCTTCCACTGTCCTCATGTCCAAAATGTAAGAGTTCTTCACTCTCGGTGCTCTAATCAAGATCCATTCCTTGGGAATCACAAATCCCGGCTTCAAAATTAAACATTCCAAATCTGTAAACACAGCAGTGAACTTCTTGTCGCAAACTTGAGAGACGCTTATCAAATTGTGATTCAGCTCCTCGACAAAATTTACATCCTCAAAGCTCACTAGTCCATTTGTAAGAGTTCCAACTCCTGTAATGGTACCTCCAGAATCACCAGCAAAGGCAACATGTCCCCCATTGAAAGGTTTAACATCAGAAAGCAGGGAGATATTGCCTGTCATGTGTCGTGAACAGCCACTATCAACGTACCACTTGCTATTTTGACCTGATGACTGTCACAACACAAATAAAAAGAATGTTAGTTTGAAATGGAGACCCAAGCCTTTATAGACTTGGGTACTCCTGAAACCTCATCAAATATTATCACATCAGTTAAGATTTTGTTTTTCATAAAATCTTTATCTTTTAAAGATGTGACAATATTAGTTGAAGATTTATTTTCTACAACTTTTTCTTTCCAAAATTTTGGAGAGACCAACGGTTGCTTTTTGCTAACGTCAACCTTTCTAATTAAAGATTTAGTAGGTGTAACGTTATTAGCTTTAGAGATTTGAGCATTTTGAAATAATCCAGTTTGTTTTGATTTTTGAACAGTTCGAACTCTGGATTTTTGTGGATTATTTCGCGATGCCCATTTCTTAGCAAGCAATGGACATTGATTAATGAGATGACCTTGCTTCTTACAGTAGAAGCATGATCGTCTCTCCTGAAAAGTTCGATCCGAGACAGATAGTGGTTTTGGTGAAGAAGAAACTGTACGAGGTTTACTCTCAGATACCTTTACTACACATGAGCACTCATGTGAACATGTTGGGGTAAAAGCTTTTACCTTTGAAGTAATCTTTGGAGAATGATTTTTGATTAAAACTTTATCATTATAAGAGTTCTCCTGGATTACTGATTTCCTTTTAGAACACATTGCATCTCTATCTTCATTAGTAAAAATGAAGTTTTCAGGTTTAAAATTATTCTTTTTAACCTTTTGATTAACCTCATAAGTTACATCCTCAACCTCAACCACTTCTTCAACATTTGTTGAAGAAATAAACTTAATTTGTTCAATTTTAGGCTTAACAAGTTTAGCCTTCTTTGAACTCACAACTTTAAGCGGTTCAGTCCGCTTACCATTAACATCCTTAAGAGTGACAGATTTTTCAACATCAGCCTTAAGAGATTTGGGCTGATTATCACTGTTAACATTAACTGGTTTAACAACAGAATCATTTTCCTTCTTAAGGATAGAAGGAACATAGTCTTTGATTTCATCCTGACACAGAATAGGCTGATTCAGATTTGAGGGAGGAGGTTGATTGTGATAACCAATTCCTACCTTACTTTTCGTATCAGTCCTCTGATTTTGCAGGATATCAGCAAAGACCATTGAAGATGTTGATATATTTGCAAGCTTACGTTTTAAATCAACATTTTCAGCCTCTGTTTCAGCTAGTTCTCTTTTAAGATGAGTAATCAGTTTTAAATAACTGTCAATTTCATCTTGTTTGTTATAAATCATAGCCTTTAACTCTTTCTTTTCTTCAAACATGGTTTTTTGATTAATTACAAAGACTTTTTCATTTTGTTTTAAAACGTTGTTTGCTTCAATGAGATTGGTTAAATCTATATTTAACCGATCATTATCCACAATGAGCCTGTTGTTTTTACCAGTTAACTTTAGGCAATTATCACAGAAGAAGGAATCACATTCTACCTCATTTTGAATACCCGCCATAAGAGCTAGGTTTTCTTGGTCACTCATGGCAGAAAAATCATAAACATCTTCTTCTTCTATCATAATAGCAGCCTTGGCCACTTCGGTGTCTTTCTTATAAGGTGAAGGTTTAGTGAAACCAGAAGGTGGTTGTCTAATCTTCTCACATTCTTTTGCAAAGTGCCCAAGATTTTGGCACTTATAACACCGGATCTTTGATTTATCAAAACCCATGCTGGTTTTGTCAGACACATCTTCCAGAGATCTTTTTCCAGTTCTTCTCAGATATGTCTTAGTCCTTCTAGTTAGCATGGCCATGTTCCAACGTAAATCCACTCTCTCCAACTCGTCTGGATCTACCTGAGCAAAATCCTCATCGGTAAGATCTACCGAACTAATTCTCTTAGAAAGAAAATCATCATAGGATGAGAGAAATGCATTGAAAATAACTGCATGCTCATTTTGAGAAGGAGTTGCTGATGAGGATGACTGAATTGGGAGCGAAGAGAATGTTCCAGTTGAATGATTTCCAGAAACATGAGATGATTTAGTTCCGGAAGTAGATGGCCCTGATAGAAGTGCCGTACTACCATACCCAAAGTTGCTATTATCAGATACCAGAGAACCTGACCGTGTGCTTTTCTTCTGAATGTCTAAAGCACAGGTTTCCAATTTTCCAATAAGCTGATCCAGAGACATAGCAAGGACATCTGGATCATTCTCCATCATCAAAACTCTTGTTTCCCAATGAGAAGGCAAAGCATTTAACAACTTCTTGTTAACCTCTATAGTACTAAACTTATAACCTCCTTCAGTCAATTCATTTACAAGACGTGAGTATCTACAGAAAAGATCCTTCACTGTCTCATTCTTTAGAATATCAAACAGATCGTATTGTTTCTTTACTAACTCAAGTTTACTCTGTTTGTATTCAGTAGTACCTCCACACCGTTCAGCTATCCCGTTCCATAAATCATAAGCTATGTCATGTTGTTTGAACATTTTCATAGCATCTGCAAGTAGTGCCATGGTGATAGCCGAGTGAGCCTTTCTCTCACATTCCCATGCTTTACGTTCATCTACAGACATGGAACGAATTGGCTTTGGTGGAGGAATACCAACATGCTCTCCACTTGAAACGGGTCTTACGTATCGTTCGAGAAGTGGTATCTCCATCTCGGGATCGGTGAATGCCACAAAAGATAGGAAACGACCACGCCATTCAGAATATTCCATTCCCGGAGCAAAGAATGGAGGTTTATTTGCTGACCCAACCTCTGCATTGTGTTTTAACATTGCATTGACTGCTTGCAAAGTAGACATCTTAGAAAGTATTAAATTTGATTAACTTTTGAAAAATAATGAGAAATTAATTTAAGACTCTAAAGCGATATTGACAATATCGCTTAAATCAATTAGATAAATGAGCGATATTGTTGATATCGCTAATAATATCGCTAATTAAAGCAAAAGTCAAAATCAAACAAGAACAGGCGATATCACAGGCGATATTGCAGTAATGTCGCACAAATCAACCAGGCGATATTGGGTTAATATCGCTAAAATCAACTAGGCGATATTGAACTAATATCGCTTAATGATATCGCTCAAATTAATGAGTAATGTCGCTTATAATGTCGCAGTAACCCTAATGGCGATATTGAGTTCCAATATCGCTAAAACGGCTGTAAACCCTAAAAACACAAGTTTCGAAGATCAAAATAAGTTTTAGGATTGAAACCAATGAACAAAGATCCAGAAACTTAAACACAAGCACTAAATGATTAGTTTAACACTTAAAGACACTCAAAAGGACAGAATTTTTTTTTTTTTTAAATTAAACATAAACGAATATTGATTCAAACCAAATAATCCAATGATTAAAATGGCTCTGATACCAATTGTAGGATCCCAGTGGGGCTGACCTTACACACTGAATCAATATTACACAATCTAAAGAGCGGAATTCAATAGATTATGCTTGAACGTTTAATAGACAAATGTAAAACAAAACACAAGAATTGCTTTAACACATAAATGAATTGCTATTACTTGATCACGAAAATCACAGAGGCTGCAGAGATTATCTGATGTCAAAAGCCGAAAATAGCAAAAAACTCTGTGACAAATGAAACCCTAAACAAATTTATATAATTATCTATTTTAGGCAACTAGGCGATATTGACAATATCGCTTATGCGATATTGGCAATATCGCTTGAGCGATATTGACAATATCGCATGAACAGTAGTTGATCTAAATAATTACAACTCGAAACTTAGACCAAGTGACAGACACACTAAATGCACCAACAAACCCTAATCTCACTTCGCAGAAACGGCTGTAATCCCCAAAAACGTAAATTTTTAGGTTTTTGAACGTCTAAACCCTAAGATTTCGAACGTACACGAACCTAAAAACTTCCAGAAACTGATTTTGGTCAAAAATACGCATCAATTGTACGTAAAACAACCCTAAATCAAACGTTATTTACCCAAATCAAACGTTATTATCCCAAATAACCTCGAACCTACGCGTATCTTGCCGTAGGCTCTGATACCAATTGTAAGTCCATGTCTATTCAGATCGATAACGAGGTTATCTAACGTATTAAGGTGCGGAATCCCTCAATACTTAGTTATAGGATCTATAACGAATTGTTTCACACTTATAGCGAATCGGGTATCTAATTTGCTTCGTATTGATTATTAATCTCAGTTAAACGATCAATACCTAGCCTTTAGAAGGTTTAATTGCTCTGGAAAACTCAGGAAGTTCGTATGTGTATATTGGCAAAAGTTAATTAGGTTTGAAACCTAATTTGTATTTATAACCGTCTCAGTTCGCGGGTCATGGGCTTCTGCGAACTGACTCGGTTCGCAGCCCATTTAGGCCCAGCGAACTGACTCGGTTCGCAGCCCAAATTTGTCCTGCGAACTGACTCGATTCGCGGTCAAACTTGGTCAACATTTTTCAGCCTTTTGATTTTTCACTCTAAAATGTTTTCCAACCACAGTTTTTCATTTACAATTCAAAACCAATATACAAACTCGATTACAATTAATACAAGACCTATTACGAGCTAAAGAGCCCTTTTACAAGCTAGATCTGTTGTCACAAAACATGTCTCAACAATTCTTGATAACAGTGTATGGTCAGATTATCTTTCATCAATTAAGACTTATGTCATACGTGATATAGCAAATCACACGAGATAACACAGAAGATTTATTGCTTATTACATGCTCAGATTCAAAGCAGAATTTGCCTACCAGTACATCATATAATGAAGCTGTCTAGATCTAAAGTTTTCAAGCAAATTATAACGTGTGGAGAGAGGTGTATACTAAAATAAAGATAAGTAAAGGTCTGGTTTAAGAGATGTAGAAATGATGTAACTTACTAGAATCTACTAACACATCTAACTCAAGACTTTTGCCTGCAATTATTAAGCCGATTCCTCTAATTTACTATCATTTCCCAGTTGATAAAGACTTAACCCTTATCGGAGGCGATTCCCCTTAGATAACAAGCAAATGAATGCCATACGCCTAACCCCCCCCCCCTTTTTTTTTTTTTTTTTTAATAATCATAAACAACTAATAAATAAGAACAGCTAATTATTACAAAATAACTCTATGGAAGACTAATCCTCTGGATTTCTCATTCCATTTAGTTGCACCAATTTCTCGAATCGAGCTTTGTCGAACGCTTTGGTGTATAAGTCTGCTAAATTGTCCACGGATGGAATCTTAGCTAACTTTATCAGATTCTTCTCAGCACAGTCTCTAATAAAGTGATGTCGAATATCAATGTGTTTAGTTTTACTGTGCTTGACCGGGTTATTAGTTATAGAGATCGTTGATTCATTATCAATCATCATAGGAGTATTTGTTATACTCAACCCATAATCAAGCAGTTGCTGTTGTATCCACAGAACTTGAGAACAACAGCTGCCAGCTGCAACATACTCAGCTTCACATGTAGAAATGGCGACTGAGGTTTGCTTCTTGCACTGCCAAGAGACTAGTCTACCTCCTAGGAATTGACATCCACCGGTTGTA
The DNA here is from genome assembly GCA_963921325.1 of Logfia minima. Classification (NCBI taxonomy): domain Eukaryota; kingdom Viridiplantae; phylum Streptophyta; class Magnoliopsida; order Asterales; family Asteraceae; genus Logfia; species Logfia minima. The sequence goes on from OY992766.1 coordinate 11,312,846, forward strand.
GACTTTCTATTCTGATTGCATCCTCCGTAATCAGAATCAGTGTAAGCCACAAAATCTAAGTCTCCATCAGTCGGATACCAAAGTCCTAGCTTCGGTTTCCCTTTGAGGTAACGAAGAATTCGTTTTACAGCTTGCATGTGAGATTCTTTAGGAGTAGCTTGATATCTTGCACAGACACATACTGCAAACATTATATCAGGCCTTGATGTTGTTAGATACATTAGTGATCCAATCATGGCCCTATAAAGAGTAGGATCCACGTCTCTATCACTCGATGTATCTGGACCAATACCATGAGCTTCCGGAATAGGAGTATGAAAAATTCTAGATTCTTCCATTTTGAATCGTTCTAGAAGCTCATTCGTGTATTTAGTCGGATGAATGAAATATCCATCTTTCTTTTGATCGACTTGCAATCCTAAGAAAAATGTCAATTCACCCATAGCAGACATCTCAAACTTGTTCTTCATAACTTGTTCAAATTCGCTACACATATTTTCGTCAGATGACCCAAAGATGATGTCGTCAACATATACTTGAACAAGTAGAAAGTCTCTCTTTTTCCATTTGATGAAGAGTGTACTATCTATTCTTCCTCTTGTAAAACCATTCTCAAGAAGATAAGTAGACAGTGTTTCATACCACGCTCTCGGAGCTTGATGTAGTCCATATAGAGCCTTTATCAAGAGGATATACTCTATTTGGATACTTTGGATCAGTAAATCCCGGTGGTTGAGAAACATACACCGTTTCTTTGACTTTGCCATACAAGAAGGCACTCTTAACATCCAGCTGAAAAACTTTCATTTTCTTTAAAGCTGCAAATGCCAAGAATAACCTAATTGCTTCAAGCCAAGCCACAGGTGCAAACACTTCATTGTAGTCAATCCCCTCTTGTTGATTGAAACCTTGGACAACTAGACGAGCTTTATTGCGAATCACGATTCCCCGATCGTCTTTCTTGCACTTAAATACCCATCTAGTTCCAATTGGATATTCTCTAACGGGTAGATCAACCAACTCCCAAACTTGCAATTTTGTGAACTGAGACAATTCTTCCTGCATTGCCTCGACCCACGAATTTTCCTTCAAAGCTATCTGAACATTCTTAGGTTCAATTTGTGATATAAAGCATGAATATAGACATAGATTTGAAATCCCTGTCTCGTTCATTTCAGCATACAAGCTTGAGTGAGTAGATGTACTAGCTTTAGTTTGATTCCGAGTCAGAACAGGAGAATTTGGATCACCGATGATATTATCAATCGGATGATTCCTATTCAATCTTGTTGAAGTAACAGGTTCGACTGGAATATCATCCTGTAAGTTAGCACCAATTTCCTCCAAAGGTGGTATACCATCATTAGTAGTTGATATCCTTAATTGCCTCAGAGGAGTGAGAATATCATCCACAATCCTTTGAGAAACAATTTCAGGATCTTCACACTCTTGAGGTATATCCACTTGAGGTTGTTGTGACTCAATATGTGAGACTTCATCAGAATCAACAATAGTCCTAACATCAGACGTTTGAGCGTTCGATGTTGGAGAAGGAGTAGGATCCTCATCTGTTGATGCATCTTAGAGTGTCTGTCAGTTGGTCAAGTCTGTACTGTGTTTGTAAATGTAATAGGCTTAGTGAAAATTACATTTTCTGTATTCTGCGACACAAGGCTTGTGTCGCATGAGTTGTAGTTGCGACACAGTGTTTGTGTCGCAATAGTGATCTTTGCGACACAAGGCTTGTGTCAAAAAGCGGCCAGTTTGTTTAGTATAACTATCAAAGTTAGAGATATTTAGAAAAAGACTTTCACACACATATTATTCTCTGTATTTTGGCTGCTACATCTTTGAGAGAATACCTTGAGTATAGAAATATAAAGTTTTATTCCTTTTGTTCTTCATTGTCTAAACTTTATATTCTTGTGATTGTCTCCTCCATGCGATTTGATTAAAAGATTCAAGATTGGGATCCACAATTGGTATCAGAGCCACAATCTTTGATTATTGGTGGTATCAAATCATTTGGGTAAGTATTAAATACTTATTTTGATTATTTAACATTTGTTTTGGTGTTAGATCTTCATTGTAGGTATTTTGGAGCTGAAGTTTTGGTGTTTTTGAACCTAAAAATCTCTGTTTGTACAAGATTTTTCGATAAAAAACGTTTAGGTTTCGAAAATTTTCGTTTTTGAGGTTTTTCGCACTGACAGCGCAAAGGTTGCGACATAGTTCTGCGACATAACAACTGTGTCGCTGTTTGTTCAGTTGCGACATAATTCTTGTGTCACTTCTAGTCCTCTTGCGACATAACTCCTGCGACACAACATTAGTGTCGCATTATTAAGTTTTTCAGAATTTTTGAAAAGTCTCTCGAGCCCATTACCATGTCTGCTTCTACATCAACATCACTTCAACAGGTTGGGGCAATGTTAAAGCACAATAGTGAGGTGGGTTCTATGAACAAACCACCGATGTACACTACTGGTATGAACTATTTAGACTGGCGTCAACGGTTTGAAGCGTTTGTATCGTTCAACGATGCTGAGATGCTGATCTATTTAGAGGAACGATATGAACGCCTTGTTCGAACTGGTATATTTAATGGACCTATTCCTGAAAAGTCCATTAAATCAATGACTCCTGAAGAACGTAAGGCCTTCGATACTGAACGAAAAACATATTCTGCAATTACCATGGCTTTACCTCGACAAATATTGAGACAACTACGCCATCACAAGACCGCTTATGATCTATGGAAGGGGTTCTAAAAGAAATGTGGTGGTAGTGACCAGTACAAGCGAAAAAAACTGGATCTCGTTAAGAAACAGTTTGAGGTCTTTGACATGTTACCTACTGAGTCTCTGGAGGATATGTGTAATAGATACTCCCAGCTCGTAAGTGAATTAGTCGAGGGTGGTGTAAATCTTGACAAAACCGATGTAAACAAGAAGCTTTTGGGTTCCTTACCCAAGAAGTGGAATACTCGAGTGCTGCTGATGGAAAAAGACGAGGATATAATGGATATGGAGCTTGATGATCTGATCGGACAAATTGCTGCTGATCTCCTGGATATGCAGAAGAAGGAGACCAAGGCTACTGCACATATTCAGAATCCTATGTTATATGGTGTGGATGTTCCTGCTGCAGCAACTCAAGCTGCTGGGGCTGCATTCTTTTCTGGGGGTTCTGGTGCTCAAAATACATCTACTGGTTTTGGATATACTACCACCAACTCTTCTAGTGAGGGTGGTGCTTACTCCAACTTTAAAGGAGCATCTCCTGCAGTTGCTGAAGAACATGCAGCTGTCTTCACAGCTTTCTTGTCAGCTTATGATGACTTCCTATCCAACAAGAACAGCACCGTGAATATGACTGAAGAAGATTTCAGTCAAATTGATCAAGAAGAGCTTGAACGAATGGACTTGAAGTGGAGCATGGCTATGCTCACAAGACGCGTCAAGAATTTCTTAAGGAAGACTGGGAGGAAGAATGTCACTGATCCGGAAGAGAAGGGTCTTGGATTCAATAAGAGCAAGGTGAAATGCTACCAGTGTCACAACTATGGACACTTTGCTCGTGATTGTGACCGAAAGAAGAATCCACCTTCCGGTTTATCCAAGCCCTCTCAGTCCAATTCATCTGAGAAGACCAAATCTGAAGAAAAGGCGATGGTTTCCGCTGCGCTACTGCTTTCCAACAATGCTTGGGAATGGTCTGACCCAGATGAAGATGATTCAGAACGGGCACTGATGGCTGAAGTGCATGAGGTACATGATGAACCATTATCTTGTGTATCATGTGTTAAATTAACTAACCAGCTAAACAGGTATAGAGAGGATACCACACGCCTTAACACTGTCATCGAAAATTTAAATGAAACAAATAGTATGTTACGTGACAATGATAAGGCCAGTGATCAAAAGTTAAAAGCTGTTTTGGAAGAGAAAAAGGAACTAAAAGCTAAAATTTTTGAACAACAAGATGAAATTGGTAGCTATGTTGACATGCTATCATCTGTTAAAAGGGAACTTGTTGAATCTCAAACTGAGGTTCTAAATTTAAAGAAAAAGCTTTCAAACTTTTCAACATCCTCTCTAGTCTTTGATGAAATCCTACAGGCACAGAGGACTGACACTAAGAGTAAGGCAGGACTTGGTTTTCATCAAGTCCCACCTCCTAAGGATTATTTACCTATGCCTGTTAGGGATAATGTCAATGATATGATGCCTATCTTTACTAAGATAGATGTTAAAACTGTCAAACCTACTGTGAGCATCAATATAAGTAAGTCTGAGCTAGTTAAGGCTGAAAATGTCATCATTGCATGTGACCAACCTAAAACTAGTAGGCCCGAGCCAGTTAGGGCAAATACTAGTGAGTCTGAAACAAGTAAGACTCAAAAGGTTGAGAAAGTTAAACCTATTAAGGCCAAGATTCATCAGACTGAACTTATTAAATCTGAAAATATAGTTGAGCCTAAATTAGGAAAGACTCTTTCTGTGCTTCCTCGTATTATTGAAGAGGAAATTGAAATTGAGGATATAACTGATCAAGAGTATCGACCAGTTAAGAAAAACGTCAAGCCTGAAAATCATATAATTACTATCGAACAAAATGAACAGGCTATAACAAAAGGAAAAGGTAAAGCTATGGCTGAACCTCAAAAGAAGATTGTTTCTAAAACAACTATATTAAATAAATCTTCTAAAAACTTTTCTAAAGCATCTCTTGCTGAATGCTCACGTAAATGTGACTGTTCAACACATGCTTCTTTTGGTCGAGCTCATCGGTTTATTCCTCAATCTCAAATAAGTGTTGAGCATCGATCCTGCTTCTACTGCAAGAAGCAAGGTCATTTGATAAATGTTTGTCCCGTGCTTGCGAAGAAACAGTATGGGAAACAGGTTTCGCGAGTCTCAAAATTTAAGAATCCTTCAAAGAAGTCTATTTCAATGAAAGGCTCAAAGACTTCTGTCCCAGTTGTCAAAATCAACAAAGTTGAGCAAAATACTTTGCAAAACTTGAAGCTCAAAGGTGTTGACTCGCAAGCATCCAAACCAAAGCAGGTTTGGAAGATTAAAGAATCTTGCAAAGATTCTACATCCAACAATACCTCATCAGTAAAACATTCTAAACTTTTTGAAAACAAAGTTTTGACTGATGTGGTCATTGTTGATGATGTTACTGGAGTACCCAAGACTATAAAGGCTTGGGTCTCCATTTCTAACTAATTTACCTTGTTTGTAGTGCCGCAGCAACCTGAATCTGTAAAGAATAGTAAATGGTATATCGACAGCGGTTGTTCTCGGCACATGACCGGTGATGTTTCCCTTTTATCTGAGGTTCATGCCTACAATGGAGGATATGTGGCCTTCGCTGGTGACAAAGGGGGAGTTATTTCTGGTCAGGGTACGCTTACTAATGGAATGGTAAGCTTTGAGAAGGTGAATTTTGTAGAACAATTGCAACACAATCTTCTCAGTGTCTCTCAAGTGTGCAATAAAAAGTACACTACTACTTTCACAGACACTGAGTGTTGCATTTTGAAGCCGGGATTTGTTATCCCTGAAGAATGGGTGCTTCTAAGGGCACCACGGGAGCGAGACACGTATATTCTTGACATGAGTACTGTGGAAACTACACAGCTCACATGTCTTCTATCTAAAGCTCCTGAGAAAGAATCGTTATTATGGCACAGGCGTATGGGACACTTGCACTTTCGCAAGATGAACTACCTGATCAAGAATGATCTAGTGCGAGGTGTCCCTAAGCAATCCTTTGGACTGAATGATCATTGCGTCCCTTGTCAGAAAGGAAAGCAACACAAGAAGTCTCACAGACCGAAGCTGGCCAATTCAACTGAGAAGCCCTTGGAGCTGCTTCACATGGATCTATTCGGGCCAGTCAGAAAGAAGAGTTTGGGAGGAGCTTCGTATTGCCTTGTTGTGACGGATGATTATTCGCGGTTTTCTTGGGTTTATTTTCTGAAGACCAAGGATGAAGTGCCTGAGATTCTCATCTATCTATTCGACAAACTGCAAAATCTTTGTGAGTTGAGAATCAAGAAGATAAGGAGTGATAACGGTACAGAGTTTAACAACTCGATTATAGAGCTGTAATGTTTGAGCAATGGTATTGAACACCAATTCAGTGCCGCAAGGACTCCACAGCAAAATGGGGTTGCAGAACGTAAGAATAGGACTTTGATTGAGGCTGCACGTACGATGCTATCTGACTCTAAGCTTCCAATCACATTTTGGGCCGAAGCTGTAAATATGGCTTGCTATGTTCTGAATCGGGTGTTAATGGTTAAGAAGAAGAACAAGACATCCTATGAATTGTTCAACAACAGAGAGCCTAATCTACAGTTTCTTGAACCATTTGGCTGCCTATGCACCATTATGTACACCAAGAAACGAATTGCTAAGTTTGGTGAGAAATCCTGTGAAGGTATTTTTCTAGGATTCTCTAATAACTCACCCAACAAACGTGTGTATAACTTAGTGACCAAGCGTGTGGAAGAACATTTTGAAGTCACCTTTTTCCATTACACTGACAACCCTCAGGGGAAGGGACCCGAATATTTGTTTGATTATCAAACACTGTTTGATTCTTTCAATATTCCTGAGGAAAATGAAGAAGAGGATATAGTGACACTACTTCATGGGCTGGACATCGCTTCTGAAACACCACCCATCTCTGTTCCTCCACCACCTACAGGAACACCAGCAACTGCTCCTGCTGCTACTTGTGAGACTCCACCTCCACTCGTTACTAAGAATGTTCCTGATCCTACAAATGATGAGGAACAAATGTTTGAGGATTCTGTTCAATCACCTGCATCTGACCTTGAAGTTTACCTGCACTTCAACTCGAACTTGAAGCTGACTCTACAAACCTTGATTCTATCATCGTTCCAGCTGCAATTCCGAGTTCTCGGATCAATGTGTCACATCAGCTGATGCCATTCTTGGTGATTTAAACAAAGGTGTTTTAACGAGAAGACAGATTGCTGCTGCTGAACAATCTGTGTTGACACCGTCTCCTGTTACCGTCACTGATCCTGTTTGTCTTGCTTTGAAAATTGAAGAATGCTTTCTCTCCCAAGTAGAACTGAAGAAGACAGCTGATGCGTTAAAGGATCCATACTGGGTTGAAGCTATGGAGGAAGAGCTTCAACAATTCAACAAGCTGCAAGTATGGACTTTGGTGCCTTTACCTAAGGGTGTTCATCCTATTGGCACTCGTTGGGTATATCGTGTGAAGAAGGATGATCGGGGCGTGGTAATTCGCAACAAAGCACGTCTAATGGTCCAGGGCTTCACTCAAATTGAAGGTTTGGACTATGATGAAGTATTTGCTCCGGTTGCTCGTTTGGAATCCATCCGCATTTTCCTGGCGTACGCTTCATTCAAAGGATTTCGGGTTTACCAGCTTGACGTTAAGAGTGCATTTCTGTATGGTCAAGTGGTTGAAGAGGTCTATGTCAAACAGCCGCCTGGATTTGAAGACTCTGTTCATCCGAACTACGTCTGCAAGCTGGACAAGGCATTGTATGGTCTTCATCAAGCTCCTAGAGCTTGGTATGAGCGGCTTGCGACTCATCTTCTGAAGAATGGTTTTGTACGAGGAACGATCGACAGTACTCTCTTCATCAAGCATGCAGGGGAGGACTTGTTATTAGTACAGGTTTATGTGGATGACATCATCTTTGGTTCCACCAAGGATGAACTGTGTCGCGACTTCGAGCAGATCATGAAGTCAGAATTTGAAATGAGTGCAATGGGGGAGCTGAACTTTTTCTTGGGCGTACAAGTCTAACAATCTGCTAAAGGGATTTACATTCATCAGTCCAAGTACGTCAATGATATGCTTACGCGGTATAACTTGACTGACTGTAAATCCTCTGGGACGCCTTTAGAGCTGAATCATCACCTTGGTCCAGCGGAAGATGAAGATGATTGTCCGGAAAAAGATTACCGATCTATGATTGGTTCTCTGATGTATCTCACTGCATCGCGTCCGGACATTGTCTTTGCAGTCTCTCTCTGTTCCAGGTATCAGGCTAAACCGAAGGTGTCTCACATGAAGGCAGTTACGCGAATCTTCGGTTATCTCAAATGTAGACCAACTCTTGGTCTCTGGTATTCTAATGAGAAAACCTTCGCGCTCACTGCTTACTCGGACTCGGATTATGGGGGATGCAATATGGATAAGAAGTCCACTTCTGGTGGATGTCAGTTTCTTGGACCTCGGCTCGTATCATGGCAGTGCAAAAAGCAAACAACTGTTTCTACCTCAACCGCAGAGGCTGAATACATTGCTGCTGCTAGTTGCTGTTCCCAGGTTCTTTGGATACAACACCAGTTGCGCGATTACGGTTTACTCTTAACTATAACTCCTATTCATATAGATAATACTGCTGCTATATGTATTACTCGTAATCCTGTCCAACATTCTAAGACCAAACACATAGAAATTAGGTTTCATTTCATTCGTGATTGTTATGAAAAACACCTAATTGATCTGGTCCAAAAAGATACCCTTAAGCAGAATGCCGACCTGTTCACCAAAGCCTTTTCCCGTGCTCATTTCGATGAGCTAGTCAACATGATAGGGTTACGTTTCTTTCCCATTCAAAAGTAATATTTGTGACCTTAGTCTGTTATGTTCTTATTATTATTATTAAAAAAAAAAAGGGGGGGGGGGCGGTAATGCAATAGCCATTCTTTATGTTTTTTAACATTTAAGAAAAGCAATGTTGCAACATTTGTTAAAAGACGTTTAGTTGTGTCTGTAAACAACTAGGGATATGATAGTACATTAGGAGACACTCCTCAAACGACAATCTTAAGTTTTATCCTTGATATATCAGTAGGTTTATCTTGTATATGTTATACTTGCTCTTATAAACATCTGATTACTTGCACGATGTATTGGTAGACATGTTCACACTCTTCTTTGAGCAACTAAGAAATACTTTAATCCGCGTTTACTCTTTTGTGATGACCATCATATGATGTATGACAATGTGTCTTAAATTCTTATGTATTAGCTTGCCATGCTTCAATTAACTTGAGTTTGTATCTGACAACATTTGGGGATTTATGCTGTTTGTTTCCTTTGTTGTACGTCCGTACAGACCTGGTCTCAGTCAGTATAATTTCAAAAACTAAGCAAACAAAAGTCAAAGTACTTTCAAATCATATAATATCAAAGATTACTTACAAGGTCGCCAAATGGTTTGACCAAGTCTAGTTTTGCTTACACCTGAATCAAGTTTATGTCACTTTGTTGTACATATGTACAGACCTGTCACCGCTGGCTTGATTCTTAAAAATGTTGAATTCAAACGCTTTCTCTAACTAATCGAAGTTTTGGGCATCTCTTGATACTAAGAGTATATCTATGTGGGAGTCACAGAGATCTATTCACTCTCACAATAACTGCTAAGCTTGAAGTTGTGTGTGTTACGTGTTTAAGTGGACAAACAATACTGATAATCGTCTTGTTTCAGACTGCGTCTAAGGCTTGATAACTTTCTTGATAAACTTAAAATTGGACAACTCTACTGATAATCGAATTAAAGTTTGATATTGTCTTGTGAGTCTGTCTTTCTAATATGATTCCTACAATGACACATCTCAAACTGTTCTTTTCTGTTTTTATTTTTTATTTATTATTTATTATTCTGATATTTGGTTTATTTACTTCGTTCACTAAGTATCACAAATACAAAATATCTTAAAAACGTTAACTCTTGATTGACTCCTGCGACACAAGACTTGTGTCGCATATTTGTGTAGCCAACCCTGCGACACAAGCTTTGTGTCGCACGTTTTGTGCCCAGCGACACAATTATTGTGTCGCCTATTGTTCTGCCCACACAGCGACACAACGCTTGTGTCGCTTCTTGTGTCGCTGCCTTGTGTCAGGGGTATAAAAACCCTCGTGTCGCTGTAATTAATATCTAATTACCAGCGACACAACATTTCAAATCCAGCGACACAACAGGAACCTGCGACACAAGCATCCCGATTCAATTTTCGTTTTTTCTTGAGCTTTTCTGTGAATCTTTGCGTGTTTCAACTTTTGAATCGTGTCCCCTTATCATTCCACAACCATAGGTACCATTTTTCACATTTTTAATTGCGTATTGTATCTTACATTTAACTTTAAAACATTCGGTTTTTAGGTTTTATATGTTTTGGTTAAATTGCGTAATTTGTGGTGTTAATTAGTGAATATAAATTGTTTACTTATGTTCCTGCTATGTTGGTACACCGTCGGACATGATTAAAACACGAAACCCCCAAAATCTGTTCAACAGAAAATCTGGGTTTCAAAGTGTTCATCTTTGCGACACAATACTTGTGTCGCTGTCTTATGACGCTGCTCATTGCTGCGACACAACACTTGTGTCGCTGGTTTATGACACTGCTTACTGCTGCGACACAATTGTTGTGTCGCTACATTATGTCGCTGAATTCTCTGCGTCACAACTTCTATGTCGCCGTTCTAATTGTGCGACACAACCCTTATGTCGCTGATTAGTCATTAAATTGATTTAATTGCAAAACTGCGACATAACTCGTTATGTCGCAGTCAAATCCTGCGACACAAGGCTTGTGTCGCAAGACATTTTTTAATTCAAAAATGTCAATGTTATTTGTTGAAACTAACGGCTTCCAAGTTTCTCGTGTTCTTACAGATATGGCAGATATAAATGTGAATGCTCTATTTTGGGAACCACGTAACAATGTCACCGCATTTTTAGACGATGACAAGGAATCGGCCGCGCCATATCGACCGATGATTGCCTTCCTTCGCCGCTCCAGGATATACAAAGCAATCACGGCCACCACCGCTATTTACCGTGATCATGTCACGGACTTTTGGCTCAACGCGACGATTAACTCAGATCTCCCGTATACAAGACTTATATCAAGAGTTCACGATCGTGAGATCATCGTATCTGAACAGACTATCAGGGATTTCTTTGAGTTTCCGGATGATTCAGAAATGCCGGTTACTTTCTCGAATGCCTTTAACTCTGGAGGCATGATCCGTCTAGGCTATCCTACTATACCCAGAGATCAATATCGCAAGGCTTTTCTTACCAAAGTCTGGCGGTATTTGATGCATATCATGATAGTGTGCCTTTCAGCACGCAAAGCCGGTTTCGATGGCATTAGCCATTCAACTGCGTCCGCAATGTTGGCTCTCGTTTATAACAAGCCTTATAACTTTTCGGGCTACATTTTTCGAGCAATGGTGGACCACGCTCAGGCAGGCGAGGGTCAGTGGGCTTTGTACCCACGTTTCGTTCAACTACTCATCAATCATTTGCTCCCGGGTTTACCGGTGGCCCCACAACACCAATTTCGCCCGACACCGATGAATACCCGAATTTTCGTGGTTTCCGGTCAATACGCTAAGGGTGCACCGGTCCCGCCTGACGTGCCACTTTTTGGCCATATTGTGGATGAGGCCTATGTGCCTCCGGAGGGTGACGAATTCGCCGATCCGGCTCCTATTCCTAGGCCACTGTCACCTCCGCCACAGGCACCGGTTCAACACCAACAACAACAACAACAACAAGCTATCAATCCCGATCCTCAATTTGAAGATCTCATGAGGGATATTGATGACATATGCCCCTCTCCTCCCAAGTCGACGGGCAAAAGGCCCCGTGAGGATGTCACTTACCTTGTCTCTGAAGATATTCCAACATCCAGTCGACCTCGCACCTCTTCGTTTGTAGGGCCTTCAGAAATTCAGACTCCAGTGCACCCTCATCGGGATATTATAAAGCAACTTTTGGAACGGATGGTGGAAATGCAGAAGACTGTGAACGACCAGGCTATTATCATTCAGTCTCAAGCTGCACTTATCGAGGCTCAAACTTCTAGAATTACGACCTTAGAGGATAAGTTTAGGGAGTTTGAGACCCGGTCTATTGGTCCGGGGGAGTCTGTTCCCTCTGGTCCAACTATAGAACCAATAGGACCAGGGTCTGAGTCTGTAACTGAAGATGTACATATTGAACAATCTAATGAAATGCCCACTTTAGAGTATTTTCCTGTGCACCGGATTCCAGGCCAACCAAGACCATTGGCTGTAGACTATTCTTGTGCAGACCTCTCGTTTATTCAACGCATGATAAACGAAGTCAATTCTGATAATGAGAGTGAAAATTTTGAAGAAGATGTTGATTTTGAAGTTGAGGAGGAAGAACTTAATGATGATGAGTTCTATGATGATGCTCCAATTATTGAGTCAGATTCTTCTGAAGACGAAACTGAAAATACTTCTGAGACTCAAGATGAAGGAACATCGGAGACTCCTATTCCTGATGATGAACCGATTGAGACGAAGGCTGAAAGACTTGCTAGATGGTGGCCGCACGGAAAAGATAGAAAACAAGTGCCGGTCACCTGCAAATCATACAAGGTCACTGGAGTGTATACTGGACTGATAAAGAGTTGGAAGATCTCAAATGGATTGTTTATGATCAAAAGGCTTGATGGTATCCAATATTTCAAAAGATCATTCTCAAAGCTGAGCACCTTGCCAAAAGGAGAAATCAATCGTCTCGCTCAGCTTGCTTTGATTAATCCTTCGAGAGACGATCGTGCCAACTTCATTCAGTCTACGCTTCAACGAGAAATTCGCACTAAACGGTACAACTTCATCAAACCGACATTGGGAACTAGAATTATTTACAAGAAACGGTTAGATCCTGTCACCAAACAGCCATTGATTAAAATGCGTTATCCTCCGGCTGAGTGCTTGAAGAAGATACCTCTGGAGACAGTTCCCTTGGACTTTCTAAGAAGATTTCATTACTGGGAACTGGATGCTCATACTGGTGAAGCAGTTTTGATATTTGTGCCTGAAACAGAGCAACCAGAGATGAGCTCACTTTATAACTTGACGAAAACTCAATTTAGAGTTTTTGATCCGATAAGCTTAATAAATTTCTCTGAGAAAGATCTGAGAAAGCTATTTGACAATCTGATTCCCTTCAATGAGAAGAAAGTGATGAACAAGAAGATCGCACTTCAATTTCAGAGGATTGTCAATGTGTGTGTGACACATGGAATACACGCTGGCGGTGTATTTCCAGCAGGCTGGGTTTGAACGAAGATCTTGAAGACCAAGCTGAAGACACGGGGGAGTTTGTTGATGCATCTTAGAGTGTCTGTCAGTTGGTCAAGTCTGTACTGTGTTTGTAAATGTAATAGACTTAGTGAAAATTACATTTTCTGTATTCTGCGACACAAGGCTTGTGTCGCATGAGTTGTAGTTGCGACACAGTGTTTGTGTCGCAATAGTGATCTTTGCGACACAAGCCTTGTGTCGCAAAGCGGCCAGTTTGTTTAGTATAAATATCAAAGTTAGAGATATTTAGAAAAAGACTTTCACACACATATTATTCTTTGTATTTTGGCTGCTACATCTTTGAGAGAATACCTTGAGTATAGAAATATAAAGTTTTATTCCTTTTGTTCTTCATTGTCTAAACTTTATATTCTTGTGACTGTCTCCTCCATGCGATTTGTTTAAAAGATTCAAAATTGGGATCCACATCATCTCCCGACAATAAATGCTCAGGAATATCTAAATTATTGACATAGTCACTGAGAGGGATTTTGAATGACTTGAAGAGATCTGAGTAGTCAAATTGCCAATCCAATCCCTTATGCGAGTCATGTGTATAGCTCGTAACGTCAATGTTATAAACTATATCAACACATCCCGAAGTTTTGTTGATGACCCGTTTGTTTGGTGAGTTAGGCACATAACTTAGGAAATATCCTTCGTCAGCCTTCTCCCCAAATTTAGGTTGATGACTTGTCTTCAACAACGTACATGAAATTCCAAAGGGTTCAAACCCTTTTAAATTCGGTTTGTTATTGTTCAAAAGCTCATAACATGTCTTGTTCTGCTTTTTAACCGTAAGAACCCGATTGAGAACATGACATGCTGTATTCACTGCTTCTGCCCAAAATATGACCGGAAGCCTTGAATCTGCAAGCATTGTTCTTGCTGCTTCAATTAGAGTTCTATTCTTCCTTTCAGCAACACCATTTTGTTGAGGTTCATATGGTGCACTGAATTAATGTTGAATGCCTTTGCTCAAGCAATATACATTCAACGTAGAATTCTTGAACTCAGTTCCATTGTCACTACGAATTCTCTTAACTCTTTTGTTATAGATATTTTCTATTAGATCTAGAAACTCCATAAGAATGCCAGAAGTCTCATCCTTAGATCCCAAAAAGAATACCCAAGAGAATCTAGAGAAATCGTCTGTGACAACTAGACTGTACCATTTGCCACCTATGCTTCTCTTGCTTATTGGGCCACAGAGATCCATATGTAGCAACTCAAAAGGCGAGGAAATAGAGTTCACAGTTTTAGACTTGTGTGGTTTCTTATGCTGTTTTCCTTTCAAGCACGATATACACTTGTCTTCAAATACAAAACTCTTCGGTGGTACACCCAGAACTAACTCATGTTTTGTTATATAGTTCATTTTCCGAAAGTTTAGGTGTGCCATTTTCCTATGCCATAGAAGAGAGTCTGATTCTGAAGCCTTGGATAAAAGACATGTAGACTCCATTGAAGTAATAGGAGCATTCATGTTGATAGCATAAATGTCCTTCTTCCTTGGAGCTTTCATCAGTATCCATTTGTCGCGAATGATAAAACCCGGCTTCAGGATCAAGGCCTCTTTCTCAGTGAAGAGAACAGGATGACCTTTATCACAGACTTAGGAAACACTCACTAGGTTGTGCGTTAGTTCTTCAACATAATTCACATCCTCTAGAGTCAAAGTTCCATTCGAAACTTTTCATTTCCCAGTAATTACTCCTCCTTTATCACCAGCGAAGTGCACTCCTTGTCTCAGTCCACTTCTGAAGTCTGTCAGTAGACTTCTGGTTCCTGTCATGTGCCTAGAGCATCAACTGTCAACATACCACCAATTGTCATTGTTCCCAGTCTGCTCCTGCACATACAAGTTGTACACAATTAGTTCTCAAGAGGGACCCAAGCCATTACAGTCTTGGTTTGTCCCTTATCATCTACAAACTGTAGCTCTTTAAAGTAACCATCCTTTCCATTAGGAGCTTTGGT
The DNA here is from genome assembly GCA_963921325.1 of Logfia minima. Classification (NCBI taxonomy): domain Eukaryota; kingdom Viridiplantae; phylum Streptophyta; class Magnoliopsida; order Asterales; family Asteraceae; genus Logfia; species Logfia minima. The sequence continues at coordinate 11,327,993 of OY992766.1, forward strand.
CACCTTTGAAGGAGCATCAGCTTGCTGATGATTAGTGGTCCTGGGTCTATGAGTTGACTGATTTCCAACCCTCCCCGATACACAACCCTGGGATTTTTGCCCTTGGTTACGAATATTATAGAACCCTTGGTTAACTCCTTGTGAGCGAGATGTAGAACCGAACTCAAAGTGACTATGGTTCCTTCTCGGAGTCATAAACCTCGATGGCACTTGATCTTTATTAAAATTTTCATGCCATTTAGGTTTGGGTAGCGAGACACTGTGAGAAGCATCTCTTTTAAGAGCATTCACAGGTTTAATATACCAATTCCCGGTCTGGTACCTAACCTGTCTGTGCTCGAACTAGAGATGTTTTGAGGCTTATCACTGTTCTCGCGCTTAGGAGTAGCTTCCATCTTCTTATTGGGACAACAAGAAGATACGTGTCCTTTTTGATGACACTTGAAGCATGACATCTGCTTTCGTGACTTAACAGTCTTAACAGTCTCCTTCTTTGTCTGATTAGAAGACACTGAAGGTATATCCTTCTGTTTCTTAATTACCTCATCATTTACATTAGTACTACCCATCATTCCACTTGATACAAAAAGTACTTTAGTGAATGATTTGACTGTACTCTTGTCTAATGATGGGTCGTTAATAGAATCCTTCTGAGTCTCAGATGCATCAGACTTTTGAATTTTCAAATCCTCAGTCTCAGAATTCGCATCTGTCATCTCTAAGTCAATTTGAGTAGTAGTATAATTTGCATTAAAAGGCGGAGGAACATCAGAGTAACCTAGGCCAGTTACATCCTTCACACTACGTTGTGAGCTAATGATTCTATCTAAGGTCAAAGAAGATGTCCTATAACCTTCAAATTTTCTATTTAGCTCTACTAACTTCATGTTTGACTCTGAGAGTTCTTTATCCCTAATAGCAATATTTCTATTTAGCTCATTAAGGTTTAGATATAACCCGTCTATCTTAATACATTGTTCATTAATTATGTCAGTTAGACTAGTCTTATCTAAGGCATCACTCTTAATCTTTTCAGTCAATGCTAACTTATCCTCACCTAACCTACGAACATCAAACTTAGCTATATCTAATTCGGATGTTAAGGTTTTGTTAGATTCGGCAAAAACACTAACCTGAGTTTGCAAATCAGTAACTAAATAGCAAACATCAGTAAGAGTAAGAAGATCCAAACATACCTTTTTCTTTTCTGTATGAATGTTAGCCATATATGCAACAAAGTCATCGGGACTCATTTCTTCATTCGAATTGATGTAGAGCACATCTTCCTCATTCCCCCTGACTTCTACATGTGGTACATTGGCTTCAGGTTCCTCAGCAGTCGGCATGTAAGAAGTGGATTCAGTCGGTTTCTCTTGATCGTCAATCTCAGCCATGAGAGCTTGCTCAGGCTGAGTGGACCAGTCATAGGAACCATCGATTTGTTGAACCACTAAGACTTTGAAAGTAAAAGTACTTCCCGAGTCTTGTTTTGCAGCGCCAGTATCAACCTTCGGTCGTTGACATTCCCTGGCAAAGTGTCCGTAACCTTGACAGTTATAACACTTAACCTTGGCAACATATCCATTCTTAATGCACAGCCAGATGGTCATGTCGTGGAATCTACAGTAACTTTCGAATCTGTCTTTCCACCCATAATAGTCCTCAAGTCTAAGTAGCTTCGGTGGAACATTAGATTTGCCAACCTCGTGTTCCATCTCGATCATTCGACTCAAATCAGACATTTTAAAGTCAAAAATCAAGTTATCTTGCGAATTCAGCAATCTCAACTCGCAACTAAACTCAATTCGCAGGTAAAGTCAGCTCGCAGAAGTCTCAGCTCGCAGAAATCTCAGTTCGCAAGTCAAACTCAGCTCGCAGAGAATCTCAGTTCGCAAGTAAATCTCAGCTCGCAGAGAATCTCAGTTCGCAAGTCAATCTCAGCTCGCAGAAATCTCAGTTCGCAAGTCAATCTCAGCTCGCAGAGAATCTCAGTTCGCAAGTCACTCTCACCTCGCAGAGAATCTCAGTTCGCAAGTCAATCTCAATTCGCAGATAATCTCAACTCGCTGATAACAGTGTTGCCCTAATCTCAACTCGCAAAATGGCGCCTCGAAATCTGGGAACTGAAACTTTTTGGTATTTTTACGAATAAATCAGTAGATTTCGTTCGTAAAACAACCCCAAAGTTGTTATATAACCAAAAACCTTGTAACCGCAACGTTTCTAAGCCCGAAAGCTCTGATACCAATTGTAAGGTCGCTAGATCTTGGTTCGATAACGGATTATCTTTAAGGTATTGAGGTGCGGAATCCCTCAATACTTTAGGTTTAGGCTTAAATAACTTTGCTATTAATTAACAAGCTTCGTTTTGATATTAACTAGGTTAAACACTCAAAACCGAGCCTATATAATAATAGCCTTTATATCTGGATGAAAAACGAGGAGAATAATTAATTATTTGCTGTGTGTAATAATGGCACGGATATCCATAAATGAGCAGCAATAAAATATATATATCTGGTTCAACTCGCAGCCCATGGGCCTTGCGAGTCCAGATAGCTGCGAGCCCAGATCTCAGCTCGCAGGAGTAAGTCTTGCGAATCCAGATCAGGCTGCGAGGTGAGATCTCAACTCGCAGGTCAAACCTGCGAGTTGACTTCTCATTTTGCACCTTTGACTTTAACTTGAATTCAATACTTGTCTAATAACATTTAACAAATAATAATAACAAGTTAATATCATATATTTACAAGTCTAAACCAATTATACAAATTTGACAATAAATACATTAGTCCTATTACAAGCTAGATCTGTTGTCACAATAACATGTCCCAACACAAGTTTCCCATTTTTGCTAACACTTTAAATGGTCCAATGAACCGTGGACCTAACTTTCCACGTTTCTTGAATCGAATAATACCTTTCCAAGGTGAAACCTTTAGCATTACTCTATCACCTTCTTGGAATTCTATGGGACGTCGTCTATTATCTGCATAAGACTTCTGTCTATCTTGGGCGGCTTTTAATCTCTCTCTAATCTGATTGATTTTCTCTGTCGTTCTTTGAACAACATCAGTACTGGCCAGTTCTCTTTGACCAATCTCGCCCCAACAAAGTGGAGTTCTGCACTTTCTCCCATACAGCATCTCATAGGTGGCATTCCTGTGCTTGAATGATAACTGTTGTTATATGAAAATTCAGCTAATGGTAGATGCACATCCCCGCTACCACCAAAATCAATCACACATGCTCTCAACATGTCCTCTAACGTTTGAATCATCCTTTCGCTTTGACCGTCTGTCTGTGGGTGATAAGTTGTGCACATGTTAAGGTGAGTGCCCATTTCCTCTTGGAATTTCGCCCAAAACCTTGAAGTAAATCAGCTATCTCTATCTGAGACAATGGTCACTGGCACCCCATGTCTCGCTACCACTTCTCTGACATACAAATCAGCTAGCGTCTCTGAAGACGACGACTCTCTTATTGGCAAAAATAGTGCACTTTTGGTTAATCGATCAACTATCACCTAAATTGCATCATAATTGCGCGGTGTCCTCGGCACTTTGGTAATGAGATCCATAGTTATATGTTCCCACTTCCAAACAGGTATTTCTAATGGTTGGACTTTTCCATACCGCTTTTGATGCTCTGCTTTAACTTGCAAACATGTCAAACATTTGTCTACATACTTGACTATTTCTCTTTTCATTCCCAGCCACCAGTAATCTCTTTTTAAATCACGATACATCTTTGTAGCGCCAGGGTGAATAGAATATTTTGACTTATGTGCTTCATCAAGCAACATCTTCTTTAACTCAGGAGAACAGGGAATCCAAATCCTCCCAAATCGCGTCTTTAGACCTCTCGAGTCATCTACAAAGTTATGCTCTTGTCCTTTAACACATTCTCTCTTTACATCACCTTTTTCCCACACTACGCCTTGAATTTCTTTAATTCGTTCGTACAACTTTGGCGTAACTGTCATTTGAAGGGATTTAACTTTTAAGGGATAGTGTGTCGCTTTTCGGCTAAGTGCGTCCGCAACCACATTTGCTTTCCCCGGGTGGTATAAAATTTCACAATCATAGCCTTTTACCAAATCAACCCACCTTCTCTGTCGCATATTCAATTCTTTCTGATCAAAGAAATATTTCAAACTTTTATGATCTGTATAAATCTTACATTTTTCCCTATATAACTAATGTCTCCAGATTTTTAAAGCAAATACCACCGCTGCTAACTCCAAATCATGCATTGGGTATTTCTTTTCATGATCCTTCAGTTGTCTCGATGCATAAGCAATAACTTTACCACGCTGCATCAGCACACATCCAAACCCGCTTCGAGATGCATCACAATAAACCACCATATCATTTGTGCCTTCAAGAAGCACTAAAATAGGAGCTTGACTCAATTTCTCTTTAAGGGTTTGAAAAGCTTGATCTTGTGCTGCATTATATTCAAACTTAACACTTTTCTGGGTAAGCTTTGTCAATGGCTTTGTCAACGGCGTTGCAATCTTAGAAATTTTTTGAATAAATCGTCTATAATAACCTGCTAAACCCAGAAAACTTCTCACTTTAGTGGGATTAGTTGGGGGATCGCACTTCATCACTGCCTCAATCTTAGCAGGATCTACTTTAATTCCTTCTGAATTAATCACATGTCCCAAAAATTGGACTTTACGTAACCAAAATTCACATTTTGAAAACTTAGCATAAAGTTTCTCAGCTCTTAATACACACAATATCTGTCGTAGATGCAAGTCATGATCTTTCTCAGACTTCGAATAGACTAAAATGTCATCAATAAAAACAATCACTGACTTATCAAGCATCGGCCGGCACACCCGGTTCATGAGATCCATGAAAACTGCTGGTGCATTAGTCATCCCAAAAGGCATGACCACAAACTCGAAATGGCCATAACGGGTTCTAAAAGCGGTTTTTGACACATCCTCTTCTCGAACCTTCATTTGATGGTATCCAGATCTTAAATCAATCTTTGAAAAGTAACTTGCACCCTGAAGCTGATCAAACAGATCGTCAATCCTGGGTAAAGGATACTTATTCTTAATAGTAACCTTGTTCAACTCTCTATAATCAATATACATACGCATATTCCCATCCTTCTTCTTCACAAATAACACTGGTGCGCGCCAAGGTGAACTACTAGGGCGAATAAACCCTTTATCAAGCAACTCTTGAAGTTGACTCATCAACTCCTGCATCTCCGACGGAGCGAGCCGGTAAGGAGTTCTTGCAATCGGGGTGGCTCCAGGCATCAGATCAACCCGGAACTCTACTTGCCTATCGGGTGGAATACCCGGTAATTCTTCAGGGAAGACTTCAGGAAACTCCCTTACAATAGAAATATCAACTATCCCTGCTTCATGCCTCTGTAAATCAACAACATATGCCAAGAACGATTGGCAACCATGCACTAAATATTTCTTAGCCCGAGCATACGTATATATAGATAGTGATGATCTAGGTTTCTCTCCATAGATCTCAATTGCCTCTCCACTTAATGCCGTAACCGGAATAATTTTCTTTTCACATTGGATAATGGCTCCATAATTTCCAAGCCAATCCATACCCACTACCACATCAAACTCTCCTATCTTCAAAGGGATTAAATTAATCACAAAATTCTTCCCACAAATTTCGAATTTACAACCACAGTACACTTTGGTCACATGAAAAATTCTATCATCAGCCACCTCAACATCTAAGGGGGCATCAAGTTCACTTAACGGAACATTAAAATTTCGGCTAAAGGTCTCAGACACAGAAGACCGGGATGCTCCTGAATCAAATAAAACATATGCGGGTATTAAGTTTACAAGAAAGGTACCCGTTAAAACATCTGGAGCATTTCTTGCTTCCTCTGCTGTCATTTAGAAGGATCGACCCCTCGGTCTCGATTGATTAGTTGTTCGCTTTCTCACTAGTTGCCCCCGGGCAACTACTAAAGGATGCACTTTCAACTTTGGACATTCAGACTTTATATGTCCTAGCTCATAACAATAGAATCATACCCGAACATACTCGGGACACTCTCTCCCAAAATGACCTTCTTTTTTCGCATCGAAAACATACTTTCTTTCCAGCCCAACACTCTCCAAGATGCTTCTTATGACACTTTTTACATTCTGGCATCTCGCGCCTTTCTTCCCTCTTAATGGTTTCCGACCTGAATCTTTTTGAAGAGCCTCCAAATTGTTCAGCTTTACGCTTGAATGACTCATCATCATCCCTATTGATCTCAATCTCTCTCTTCCTGGCTTCATTCACGAAGTCCTCAAAATTATTCCAACGATCTGGGTCAACAAACTACCGTATACTCTTCTTTAACACTTCATGAAACTGATTCATTAGCCTCTACTGATCTTCCATAAATTTAGGGCAAAAACGCGCCCTATCCAGAAATTTTCCTGCTATCTCGTTCACTGTTTCAGTAGTTTTCGTCATATATAAAAATTCCCTTCGAATCTTTGTCAATTCAGCATTCGGGGAAAAGATCGTTTCAAATATTCTTTTAAACTCCTCCCAATTCATACTATTAATAGCTTCCACCCCTTTTGTCTGGCGTTGTACATCCCACCACTCTTTAGCCCTGCCTTTCAGCAGACTCAATCTAAACTTTACTTTCAGACGATTCGGGCATTCAGAAATATCGAATGCACTTTCCACCTCAGACACCCATCTATGACACTTGATGGGATCAGTTTCCCCAAAATATTCAAGTAGGTTACATACTGAAAACTCTTTGTAGTTGAACCTTTTTCTTTCCTCTTTTTCTTCCTCTTTCTCTGTCATCTTATTTTGAATCTCTTCAGCTACTACCTCTTTAATAGTGGTAGTAATATGACCCAACAGAAAAGCAAGAGACTTTTCCTGGGCTTTCGCCAGTTCCTCAGCAATAACATTTCTCATCTCTTCCATTGATGTCTCTTCTATATTCATTCGAGGGCTCTGTTTACTGGAGCCATCTCCCAGATTAATTTCCTGATCACCAGACATCTTTACTCTTTTTAACTATTTTCTCTTTATACTGAAATTTTCACATAACTCGGTCAATCAAATTTCAGTAAAATTTTCACAACTAAACGTCACTTTATTTCATACAACATTTACTCAACACTTCAACCTCAACTAAGTCCCCTTAACACCAGGTGACTTCTATAGATTTACATAGGTCATGTGATAACTAATACGTTGGCCAGATGTACGAGTTGTCACATTACATTTATATATCTCTACAGTTATCACCTAACGGCTCGGTTTCTAAGTCTCAGCTCACATAATACATATCTCATGTATATTCATACATAGAACTCTTTACATTGTCCACCGGCATATACACAATTGTGGTCTAAGTCCGAGTACGCACTAGTGGTGAATACTCGAATCCCTTAAACCAATATTCTGATACCAACTTGTAACACCCATATTTTTTTTTTTTAAACTAACTTCATTCAATAACGTAAATAACACTTTTCATATATATATATATATATATATAAACGACACATTGTTTACAACTATTACAAACATGAGTTTTCTCTTTCAAAAGACTCCCCCAATATCCGACCATGATTTAACGGGAGTAAACACTTACTACCAGTAATAGTAAGCACACCACTACTCATGCTGCGGCTCCTTCCCAAGACCCTCTTTCCCTTTACTCGACCCACCTGTATTAAACAGCAACAACATAATGGGTTAAGCACACCGGCTTAGTAAGGAACAGAATCACATCAACAATTTAAAATAAGAATCTCATAAAACACTATAATCACTTGTTATCACTTTGCCCAATTAGGACTCACATTCTCACTATTAGGCCGTTTATGATGACTCAGCATAAAGAGGGCTAACATCAACACGGTTAAGCCATTTATGATCACTCAGCATAAAGAGGGCAAACAACGACACGGCTAAGCCATTTATGATCACTCAGCATAAAGAGGGCTAATATCAACACGGCTAAGCCATTTATGATCACTCAGCATAAAGAGGGCTAATAACAACACGGCTAAGCCATTTATGATCACTCAAGTAATCCTGCAATCTGGACATTCTCATTCAATTTATATCCTTCTATTACTTACCTCGAGAATTGTGTGGTTGAGTGTCCTCGATTATCACGTACGGAACACCGATCTGTACACCACATATAAAACAATTAACTCTTTTTATAATTTTAGCGACACTTCATTAAAGTCGCCACAACACATCATGCGACACTATCATCAGTGTCTCAAACCAAGCCTCTGCGACTTTATTACTAAAGTCGCAACACCTCAAATTCCCACATTGCGACTTTAGTCGCAGTCCAAAGTCGGCTTACTGCGACTTTATCATTAAAGTCGCACGACGAACAGATTAGACCCCAAATCCGAATTTCTCAAATTCAGTCTTGATATCACCAAATTAATACGTTCCAATCCGTTCAAATCACGTAATATCAATTATAACACATAATAATCGAAGCCTTACCTTGAATTCACGGTTCAATTGCTTCAATTTTGATTCCAAACTTGATTTTTACTTCTTTCTCTTTCTTTTCTCTATTTTCTCTTTTCAAACCGACTCAGAAACTTGCTAAATGTTTCATGAAACGTTTAGACGTGATATATATACACGTCATAGTTTACACTTTAGCTCCTCAATTAAATTCATCCAAATTCGATCTGCGACACTATCAATAGTGTCGCACTGACACTTCTTGCGACTTTATCAATAAAGTCGCTCTGACACTACCTGCGACTTTATCCTTAAAGTTGCAGCCCATACTAAAAAGTTTAAACTTTAAATTTTTCAACTCTTTTTGGGATGTTACATACCCGCAGAATCTAAATAAGCTACCAAAGGTTCTGTGTCGATCTCGTCTTGGGAATAAGACCAAGAGCAATAGCCAACATCATCAGGGACATTGTTTGTCCTTTCCCCCCTAACCTAAACTTCATAAAAGCCCTATCTCTGCATGAAGTCACATTCCTGTTAAAAGTAAAAGGAGCCTGCAATGCAAATAAGTGCTCCCAATCGTCAAAAGCATGCTCTTGATCCCTAAACTGAAATTGTTGGGTCAAGTATTCCCGCACTTTAGAGGATGTCCCCACAATCTGTAACGGTTCCCAATCGACAATCCTAATAGGCTCAACCTCTTTTGGAGCGAGAACCTGATACATTTCCATGAAATCCTTATAGGCATTAAGGTATCGTGGAAATCGTAGCCATGGGTGGATATTTTCTTGCATTAGTTGAGTAGCAAAACCCATGGGCTGGTTCGTAACCTCTTCCTCTGCGGGGTCCCATGAAGTAGAAGCATGTGCCCTTTTGTTGGAAGTTCCACGCTATTACATATCACAAAACAAACACATAAAATCAAAGGGGTTAATGTTAGCACAATGGTACCCAACATAATCTCAAATTGCCTGTATGAATCATGACACCTGATAATCATGTTAAAGTCAATTGGTCACATAAATTAAAACAAATCGCATGCCTGACGATATTGACACGCAATTAACTCAACAACCAAAATGTACCCGTCAAGAAATTTAGCAAAGTCAAACTAAATTTTACCATATATCCCCAATTTAAATCTCAACATAACATACGTGCAATAAAGAGTAATAATTAGTAATAGAACATACAATTGAAGCAAATCGCAGCAAAATTACTAACAAAGCCAAAGCATGTCAACAACATAAAAACACGCAAATAAACACATAATCAAACAACCACTAAATTAACACATAAATCAAGCAAATTTGCAATTAAAATAGCAAAACGAGAATCATTTAGGCACACGAGTGTTCGAAGGCTTATTGCAACAACTAAAAGTACCCGAAATGGGAACTCTCAAGAAGCAAAACTTGAATGCAATTTAAATCTAAACAAAAGTAATAACTAATAAAATAACACATGTAATCATAAGATCACATCATCCAAGTAAATGTTAAGGCGTTTAACCCATCAAGAAAGATATAGCAAAACGGATCAAGCAACAGAAATTAATCATCTTTAAGAGTGAAAAAATAAAACCTAGTTAATAACGTGTTTCGAATGACTAATCTTCAATCCCTGTGTGAGAATTAATGCAACAAGGTCTTGTATCTTCAAAATCACCAAAAATCTCCTTCAATATGAGAGAAAATGGCCATCTAAAAGATAGATTGAAAAATAGGGTTTCATTGGGTTTGACAGCAATACAAGTTACGACACTAACCCGGACGGGTGAGTACTAATTTGGCTCCTGTTTGGATCAAGGCCACCCGGACGGGTGAATAAACTTTAGTGACTCACTGTAGGTTTTCCTCCCGGAATGTTGAAGGTCACGCGTTCAAAACACAGTCACCCCGGGTGAGTCGGTCACCCGGACAGGTGTGTCTTAATTCTCTTATTCTTGTTATTTTTTCTCCCTTTTTGCTCGTTTTACTATGTAAAAATTCTCGCTGGAAAGTTGAATTGTCTTGTCACATTTAAGCAAATTCCCACTTGATATGTGTACAAATTTGATTCGTTTAGGGTCACTATAAATACACCCTGCAAATTCTTTAGTAATCATCAACTATCTTTTCTGAAAATTTGAATTTTTCTATAATATACTCATTTAGTCAACACCATGCAACCCATTTTGCTTACAATTGACGTGTTTTACGGTGGCGAACTAGCATATGACTTTAAGTCAAATGAAAATGGTATGAAACAGACATTCGCTGATATTTATGTTAGTGAGTTTGATTTTAAAACTTTGTTTGCTTATCTTAAAGAGAAAATTTATTTTACTTTCAGTGATGTGTACTATTGTGAACCCAACAATATTGAAATTAATGGTGCTCGTATACTTATGTGGGATAAAGATTGGAGGAAGATAGTAACACAAATAAAAAATTGTGACTCGAACTTCCTGCCTTGTAACAACAGCAGTCAAAGCAGTCACCATATCCATCAAGCTAGTGATTCGACCCTCGAGATAGGTAAACTTGTCCAGATCGGAGAGAAGAGCAGTCGGGTTGGGAACAGATTGGGGGGCTTGAGCCGTAGGAGGGGCGGTAGCAGGTGTAACCATTGGAGGTGTGGGTGGTGTGGTTGTGGATGTAACCGGTGGGGATTGAACAGTCGGTGGAGCGAAGGGTGGTGGAGTATGAGATATGATTTGAGGAGCTTGACCACCCTCTTCAATTACAATACCAGAGGAACGCTGGTGTCACACCCCGCTAGAGCGGAAACACGTGATGTAACAGTACAATGATTTCATAATCGAACATTACAAAACGTCACCGTTCACCGGTCTACATTAAGCACAAACTATAGAGTTTTACAATATTCCCAAATACAAAAGTAATATCCGAATCGTACTACTACATTCCAAAAGACATAAATTCCATACTCTAATATAATCTAAAATCAGACAGCAGGTTTAGCTTCAATTGTCAGATTGTGACAAGTTCCTGAAAAGCATGTAAAATACAGGTCAACTATGAAACATAGTTGGTGAGCACTCAGGTTTTATGAAAAGATAGACCTTCGTTGAAATTATTGAAGTCCAATGGAAATGCAAATCGTCATACAGGGTTAATGAAGACAAATGTGTTTGGTGTCGAGCTCGTAGGACGGAATTAATATTTGATGTTCATGTGTCTACAAGTCTTGACGATAATTAAGTGTAGTAAAAGAGTGATTTAATACGTAAGACTTATTTGCTAACACTTTATGGTTTCAAGTAAAGTTCGAAAAATGATGGTTTTTATTTTTATATGTGTCAAAACGTTCATATTTGAGGTGGGTTAATCTGTCGGTGTTAAAAAGGGCATCGCTTTAAGGCCATGCCTATGATCGTCAAGTCCGCCATGATTTACCTTTTAATTACTATGATTTTGATTCAATGCATCTCCAAGAATAAGTGTTTTTAATTGACAACATCAGAGTATGGTTCAAATCGTTGTGTTTATGATTTTCAATAAGAAACTGTTTCAAATATCTAAGTCATCCTAGAGCTCGGGTCACATGTTGGTAGTTTCAACGAAGGCATCAAGGCATCATGCATTGTGAATTCATTATTTAAAAATATTATGGTTTATGCAGTCCATGATTAGTATTGCTTGAATCCACAACCAAACCTACAACCGATAAACCCTTGCCCCAAAAAGTGATGCCCTATCGTTGGCATTTAGGATGATGGGATGCACTCACGTGGCCGCGTGAGTGGGGAGGTGGTCTCGCTCCCAAATAGTACTATTCATATGCATCATTGGCTCAAATAGAGTTAATGGTTGTATAGAGTTACCGGGGACTTTAAATACGATAGCAATCAAGCATATAATCATGTGGCATCAATAAGTGTTCATAACATCGTAAATCAAATATCATAAACACGTCATTTGCAAGTAAATAAAATCATTCAAGTCATTCATGCATGCTTTTCACCCCAAAACATTGAATTAAAGCATTGAAATAGGGGTTGAGTACTCACAATCGTTAGTAGGCGTACGGAAAGGGTGGTAAAGTGCGACTTGACCGAAAGTGGCTCCTATCCAAGACCTACGAGTACAATATTCCTAATTAGATTCTTGACTAAGATGGCTTGTTAAGATTGCTTAGCTAGTTGTTAAGGTTACAGAGTGCCGTTTAGATTTGATTTGTCGTCGACGGTAAAAACTCGGGTTGTGATGAAAATAATGTAAACGCTTGAAAATAGATTCCAAAAATCACCAAATTTGGTATACAACATGGGAAATGATTCACAAATTTTCTGTGAAAATTTGGGAATTTTTAGATTTACAGATTATTTTTAATCATTTCTTGACCAAAAGAGTGGGATAAATAAGAGAAAAATAGTAATTATTCTTGAAAAATTACGAAATTTTTACTAGATCAGTTTTAGGTCATCTCTAAGTTTGTGTAAAAATTTCATGCTATTTTGAGCTCTGGAACTTTGGTTCCCATCGTATGTGTTTTAGCAAATCGCATGTCGAAAAACATAACAAAACAATTCCAATCAGTGTTAAATTTTGAGGATAGTGTCATTTTATGTGGAAAATGACACTGAAATTTTCCCATATTTTTCTCATGTCAAAAAGTAATTTTTCATGAATATTTGGCTTTCTAGAGACTTTATTTACATTAATTCTTGAAAAATACTTAAGCTTTTCCAAAAATTCTTATTTTTATTTTCAAGGTTCTCTTCAAGATGTAGATGCTGAGAAAAATCATCCTCAAATTTTAAACACGATTTATCTATATTTTGTGTATTTTACTTTCACCATACCACATCTTTCATGCATTTACAAGACTTAGATTATGCATGTTAATCATGCATTTACTAAAAATACTAAATCAACAGAATAAAATCCCATCTTTTTATAAAATTGAGATATGTGTGTTAGGAATATAAAATAATTTTCTCGAATGTTTTTGAATAGTGTAAGACCCTTAAACAAATATCAATACACCATGTTAACAGAAAGCTACTGTTTGCGCATCAGTTTTGTTTGGTACGTTTGGGGGTCTTAAACTCAATGGATTTGAATGAGACCAGTGGGCTTTGAAAGGTAAGACATTGAACTAAATTCCAGAAGAAGAATCAAGATTTTTGGACCATTATTCACTGAGTTATGGTTGTCTCAAGTGAGGTCAAAATCTGGACAGATTCATATAAGACAATAGTAATCTTTTTGGTGTGTTTCCACATCTCACGATTTTTAGACCTCATCCAATGATTGAGGCTTTATCTTATATGCATGAATATGTACTTTTACAGAGATAAAAAAAAAATATACTTTAACATAACACAAGATTTAGATACAACAATGGTACATGCAAGCCCAAAAATCGGGTTTTTGGGTTCTTTTTCAAGAACACCTCTTGCTACCAAGCTCTAGATCTTATTTGCTCCTTTAAATCTTTGATCTAACACATTCTTGGTGTTAAAATACATTCAAGATGTGTTAGATATGATTCTTAGTGATTTAAACTCTTCATTCCATCTAGAACTAACAAATAGCCTCAAAATACAAGAAAAGACGATTTTTCGGTTTGTTTTTGGTTTGATCATGGGTTGCCCTTAGTTTTTGACACTTAAACAAGTGTAAGGGAACCTACAAACTTACAAACCTTTATTGAGGGTTTTAGCCATGGAAAAGGCATAAAATCCGTTTTTCATAAAGATTAAAAGTAGAGATTACAAGAAAGGAGACTAGAGATGAATGTTTTACCTTTGAAAGATGGATTGAAGTGAATGAACACCTTCAAGATGAGATTATTTGATGGAAAAGTGGCTGAAAATTTTGAGAGAATGTGTGTGTTTTCTTGGAGTGGAAGAGAGAAAATGATGAGGGAAAATGGGGAAGAGTGCGTGCAAGTCTCTATGTATAGAGAAGTGTAATGGACAAAAGGAGAGGGAAGAGGGGGGGGGGGGGCTGATTTCAAATTTTTTTTTTATATAATTGTTCCAAAGTTTATATATTAATATGTATTAGTTTTGTGAGTTTATGGATGTTAAATTAGGATTTCTTTGTGGTTAAATTTTGAATTACACTTTCATATTTTTATAAATTCATGACATTCATCACAAGGTGTTTATTTTATTTATAATGATTTTCGCGAATTAATTAATCGGTTTACGGTTGTGATAACCGATTTATTGAAATTTTCCGATTCTTGTGAAACGATGAATATTTCGTGACGACTTTTGAGATTTAATTTCATTTGCTTTCTTTGGCACTTAGTAACCTATTTTAATGTCCCTCAAGGTCTTTAGAGTTCACTAAGCAATCTTCTAAGACGTTGTGCGATTTCAGTAACTCTCGGACTAGGTACTTAAGGAGTCGATCCTAGACTTTTTCATTAGGATCCTAGAGTTCTATACAAGAAATTTAAAAGTACTAAGATTTAATTGCCATGTTGACCTGAGATTTTTGACGGTTGTCACAGTCTCCCCCAGTTAAAATGAATTTCGTCCCGAAATTCAACTGGTCGTGCTGTTGGATTTAATTAGTGAATAAATGGGGATATTTTTGTCTCATGAAGTCTTCTCGTTCCCAAGTGTACTCAGGTCCGTGCTTAGAATCCCATCGGACTTTGACAATCGGAATTTTGCTACGTCTTAAGCGCTTGACTTCTTTGTCGAGGATTCCAGTTGGTTCTTCAGTAAAATGTAAGCGATGGTCAATTTGAATCCCTTCCGAGGGTAGAATATGCGTTTCGTCAACTAAACATTTCTTAAGATTGGATACGTGGAACGTGTCATGAATCGCACCTAATTCTTGTGGTAATTTAAGTTTGTAAGCTACCGGGCCAATTCGTTCAATGATTTCGTAAGGTCCGATGTAGCGTGGGCTTAACTTACCTCTTTTGCCAAAACGAACCATTCCTTTCCATGGTGACACTTTCAAGAACACTCTATCACCGACTTGAAATTCCAAGGGTTTCCTACGGTTATCCGCATAACTTTTCTATCGGTCTCGGGCTGTGTTTAGTCGATCTTGGATGATTAAGATTTTGTCGGTAGTTTCTTGGATAAGGTCGGGTCTCGTTAGGTGTTTGTAACCCACTTCATGCCAACTTAAAGGTGATCGACATTTTCGCCCGTATAAGGCTTCGTAAGGAGCACATTGTATGCTGGTGTGATAACTATTGTTATATGAGAACTCTATCAGTGGCAAGTGAATGTCCCAATTCCCTCCAAAATCTAATACGCAAGCTCGAAGCATGTCTTCCAACGTTTGTATTGTTCGCTCGCTCTGTCCATCTGTCTGAGGATGGTATGCCGTACTTAGATTCAATCGTGTACCCAAGGCTTTTTGTAATGACTGCCAAAAACGAGAAGTGAAGCGGCTATCTCTATCAGAGATGATTGAAATAGGTGTTCCGTGGCGCGATATTACCTCGTTAATATAAATTCGGGCGAGTTTCTCCGTGTTATAATCCTCTCGGATTGGTAAGAAATGAGCGGACTTTGTCAGTCGGTCTACGATGACCCATATGGTATCATGTCCTTTCGTGGTTCGAGGCAGTTTGGTGATGAAGTCCATTGTTATCTGCTCCCATTTCCATTGAGGTATTTCCGGTTGTTGTAACAACCCAGATGGCTTCTGATGTTCTGCTTTAATTCTGGAGCAGGTTAAACACTTCGCGACGTAGACGGCAATGTCTCTCTTCATCCCAGGCCACCAGTAGTATTCTTTCACATCTCTATACATTTTGTCGGCCCCGGGGTGGATTGAATATCGTGATTTGTGGGCTTCTGCCAAAATTAAGTCTCGTAGCTCATAATCCATGGGTATCCAAACCCTATCCTTAAAGTACCTCACCCCATCGAACTTAATTTCGAATCTGTTTTCGAGGCCGTGCAGGGTTTCTTCCTTCATTTTCTCGCCTCCCAAGGCCTTTTCTTGAGCAAGCTGGATATGCGTTTTTAAGTTTGTTTGCACGAGTGCTACGCATGCCCTTGCTCGAGAGGGTTTCGCTCTTTCCTTTCGACTTAATGCATCGGCCACTATGTTTGCTTTGCCCGGGTGTGTCACACGCCGCTGAAGCGGAAACACGAGATGTAACAGTACAATGATTTCATAATCGAAAATTACAAAACGTCACCGTTCAACGGTCTACAATAATACATAACATTATGTCTTACAAGCGTTTACAGCACGAAGTGGATAACCTAAACACACTATTACATCCAAAAGATACAAATTCCGTAACACAACAACATCATAAGTCATCTAGCGGGTTTAGCTTCAATAGACAAGTTGAGACTAATTCCTGAAAAGCATGTAAAAATACAGGTCAACTATGAAACATAGTTGGTGAGTACTCAGGTTTGGTAAAATGATAGACTTCCTTTAAAAGTTTATGAAGTTTGGTTCAAACGTTACACGTTATGCGTGATTAGTTTACAAGGATAATCTGTTTAGTGCCGAGCTCAAACGACTAAGGTAATCAACCGATCCCCAGTTAAAATGAACATTGAATAATAGTCAAATGTTATTTCACAGTAGTTATACAAGGAATTCATTTACTTAAAGCTCTTTTAAGAGTGATATTTATTTGAATGTTAAATTCCTTTGTGAATAGATATCTTGACTGTAAATGAAATTTATTTAAATATGGGACTCATTTAAAAGCGATACTTTAGAAACTCAATTAAAAGTCATAGTTCATTTATAACACCATACTCATATTTTAAAAGGAATATTCGAAGTTTATAAATCTCACGATATGGTGTGTTTGATTAAGTATGTAAATCTTATTCTATAAATTCAAGTTATGTTTTATAAAGTTAATGGCTTGCCCTCTTTCAAACAAACCATTCGTCATTTAGACGAATTATTATATCTAGTTTCATAAGAAAACGTGATGTCATGAGAAACTACATCTTTAATTGTCAAAATCACAATGATTTATGATTTAATAACTCCGGTTATATATGTATGGTTAATGAAGTAGCGTTTCGAATTACATAACAAGATAAACGTCCAAGTTGTGATATTTAAGATTTTAAAGGAAGTTTACTTCAAAGAGCAATGTCATTGTAGAGCTCGGCCCTAAGTTGATAATTCATAAACAAACCTCATCTCGAATGACTATGTTATAAAATTTGAGTCGCGAGTTTATCGTTTTATAGCAACGTCGTTTACGTGTCAAAGCGCCTTGCGTTAATAGATGTTTTCGAAATCACTATGCCATTACATTTTGTTTATGAAATTGATGCTTAAATTATGCTTGAGTCCACAACCAAACCTACAACCGATAAACCCTTGCCCCAAACAGTGATGCCCTATCGTTGGCATTTAGGATGATGGAATGCACTCACGTGGCCGCGTGAGTGGGGAGGTGGTCTCGCTCCCAAATAGTACTATTCATATGCATCATTTGGCTCATATAGAGTTAATGGTCGTGTAGAGATACCGGGGACTTTAGATACGATAGAAATCAAGCATATAATCATGTAACATCGATAAGCATTCACGACATTGTTTTGAAATTTAGCATAGCATAGCACAACATAATAATCATATCATGGCATTTGTAATTTAAGTGCATTATAAAACATATCATTTTCAAGTATATAAATCATTCAAATCATTCATGCATGCTTTTCACCCCAAAACATTTAGATAAAGCGTTAAAATAGGGGCTGAGTACTCACAATTGTTAGTATGCGTACGGAAATGGATGTAAGGCGCGTTTTGACCAAGAGTCACTCCTATCCAAGACCTACGAATACAAGGTTCCTAATTAGATTCTTGGCTAAGATGGCTTGTTAAGATTGCTTAGTTAGTCGTTTGTGTTACAAAGTGCCGTTAAAGTTTGATTTATCGTTGTCGGTAATCACTCGGGTTGTGATTAAAATAATGTAATCACTTGAAAACAGATTCCAAAAATTACCAAACTTGGTATAAAACATGGAAAATGATTCATAAATTTTCTGTGAAAATTTGAGAATTTTTAGATTTACAGATTATTTTTAATCATTTCTTGACCAAAAGAGTGGGGTAAATATGAGAAAAATAGTAATTATTCTTGAAAAATTCCGAAATTTTTACTAGATCAGTTTTAACTCATTTCTGAGTTTGTGTAAAATTTTCATGCCATTTAGGGCACTGGAACATTGGTTCCCAATCGTATATGTTTTAACAAATCGTACATCGGAAAACATATCAAAACAATTCAAATGGGTGTTAAATTTTGAGGATAGTGTCACTTTATGTGGGAAATGACACAGTAATTTTCCCATATTTTTCTGATGTCAAAAAGTATTTTTCATGAATATTTTCTCTTTTTAGAGACTTTATTTGCATTAAACCAAGAAAAATGCTTTAGTTTTCCCAAAAATTCTCATTTTTATTTTCAAGGTTGTTTTCAAGACATAGATACTGAGAAAAATCACCCTCAAATTTTAAACATGTTTTACCTATTATTTTTGTATTTTACATTCATCACAACACCATCATTCATACATTTACAAGGCCAAGATTATACATATAAGTCATGCATTTTCTAAAAATACTTAATCAACAAAATAAATTCCTATCTTTTTATATTACTGAGATATATATGTTAGGAATGTAAAATAATTTTCTCAAATGCTTTTGAATAGTTTAAGACCCTTAAACAAATATCATTACATGATGTTAACAGAAAAATTACTGTTTGCGCACCAGTTTTGTTTGGTAGATTTGGGGGTCTTAAACTCAATGGATTTGAATGAGACCAGTGGGCTTTTAAAGCTAAGACATTGAACTAAATTCCAGAAGAAAAATCAAGATTTTTGGACCATTATTCACTGAGTTATGGTCGTTTCAAGTGAGGTAAAAAATCTGGACAGATTCATATGAGACAATAGAAATCTTTTTGGTGTGTTTCCACAACCCATTATTTTTAGACCTCATCCAATGATTGAGGCTTTGTCTCATATGCATGAATAAGTACTTTTACAGAAATAAAATATACTTTAACATAAAATAAGATCTAGATACGAAAATGGTGCATGAAGCCCAAAAATCGGGTTTTTGGGTTCTTTTTCAAGAACACCACTTGCTACCAAGTTCTAGATCTTATATATACCTTTAAATCTTTGATCTAACACATTCTTGGTGTTAAAATACATCCAAGATGTGTTAGTAATGATTTCTAATAATAAAAATGCCTTAAGCAAATCAAGAACACACAAGTATGGATTTTAACACTAAAAGATGATTTTTCGGTTTGATTTCGGTTTGATCATGGATTGCCCTTTGTTTTAACACTTAAACAAGTGTAAGGGAATCTACAAACCTTCAAACCTTTTATTAGGGATTTTAGCCATGAAAAGGCATAAAACCCTTGCATTTACAAGATTTAAAGTGAGGAAATGAAGAAAAACAAGGTTAGAGGTGATGGGTTTTTACCTTTGATGTTGTATTTAGATGTAAGAACACTTGAAGATGGCGATTTTTGATTGAAAGAGGGCTGGAAATGGTGATGTTCTTGAGAGAAAGTAGAGAGAAGTTGAGAGAAAAAAATGAATGATTGAAGTGTGGGGAAGTGGTGGAGTGTGCATGTAATCAATTGGGGTTTTGGGGAGTGGGGTAGTCAAGAAAAAGGGGGGGAAAGGGGCTGGCCGTTTTTAGGGGGGGAGGGAGTAAAAAAATTTTTTTTTTTTTTTTTTTTAATGTTAAGTAATTAAAGGTTTAAATGTTACATATTGTTTTGGTATAAGTTTGTACATATTGAAATGTTTAATTGTGATGTTTTAATGGTTGAAATTGGAGTTATAAAATTTTATTTTCTAAGTTTATAATTCTCATCAAAATACATTAGATTCGCTTACAATTGACATTCGCGAGTTAATTAACCGATTTCTGGTTGTGTTTACCGAGTTACGGAATTTCAGGTTAAATTCCGATTTTTGCGATATGATAATTATTTTGTGATGACTTATGAAATTTAATTTCATTTGTTTTCTTTGGCACTTTGTAACCTAATTTAATGTTACTCAAAGTCTTAAAGTTAGCTAAGCAATCTTCTAAGACGTTATGCGGTTTCGGTAACTTACGGACTTGGTACTTAAGGAGTCGAACCTAGACTTTTTCACTAGGATCTTAAGGTGCTGTAAACGTAATTAAAAGTACTAGGGTTTTAATTTCGGTGTTGACCTGAGATTTTTGACGGTTGTCACAGTCTCTCCTAGTTAAAATGAATTTCGTCCCGAAATTCAACTGGTCATGCTGTGTGAGTGAAAGAGGGTATTTCCGTATCGTGAAATCCTCTCGTTCTCAAGTGTACTCAGGTCCGTGCTTAGGATTCTAGCGAACTTTGACAATTTAACTTTTTACTTTACCTTAAGCGTTTGATTCCTTGTCAAGGGTCCGGTTGGTTCTTTAGTGAAATGTAAGCGATCATCTATTTGGATTCCTTCTAGAGATAGGATATGTGTTTTGTCAGCTAGACATTTCTTAAAGTTCGATACAACGGAGCGTATCGTGAATCGCACTTGATTCTAGTGGTAACTTAAGTTTGTAAGCTACTAGACCGATTTGTTCGACGATTTCGCGAGGTCCGACGTAACGTGGGCTTAACTTGCCTCTTTTACCGAAGCGAACCATCCCTTTCCAAGGTGATACTTTTAAGAACACTTTATCACCGGCTTGGAATTTTAGGGATTTTCCTACGGTTATCTGCATAGTTTTCCCGCCGATCCTGGGCGGTCTTAAATCGATTTCGGATAATCGTGATTTCGTTCATAGTTTTCTGGATAAGGTCCGGTCTCATTAAGTGTTTGTCGCCTATCTCTTACCAACTCGAAGGTGATCGACATTTTCGTCCATGTAATGCTTCATAAGGGTTGCATGGTATGCAGGTGGGGTAAGTATTCTTACATGAGAGTTCTATCTATAGTGAGTGAATATCTCAACTTCTTCCGAAGTCTAACACAGGCTTGAAGTATGTCTCCCCATGTTTGGGTTGTTTGCCCGCTCTGTTCATCCATTTGAGGATGGTGAGTCATTCTCAGGTTCAGTTGCGTAACCAACGCTTTCTGTAAGGATTGCCAGAATCGTGCAGTGAGATGATTATCTCTATCAAAGATGATGGAAAAAGGTATTTCGTGGCACGGCTTAATTTCGTTAATGTGGATTGGTGCCAGTTTCTCGGTGTTACAGTCCTCTCGAATGGGTAAGAAGTAAGCGGCTTTTGTCAATCGGTCGTCGGTAACCCATATAGCATCGTGTCCTTT
Organism: Logfia minima; assembly: GCA_963921325.1. NCBI lineage: Eukaryota > Viridiplantae > Streptophyta > Magnoliopsida > Asterales > Asteraceae > Logfia > Logfia minima. The sequence goes on from OY992766.1 coordinate 11,349,722, forward strand.
AAAGGTTTGCGATAGTTTGGTGGCGAAGTTCATCGTTATTTGTTCTCATTCTATTGGGGTATCTCTAGTTTCGAATCTTCGCCCAAGGTTGTGCTCTTGGTTCCGTAGAGGTAATGTCTCAAATTTCTAAGTACGAAGACTACTGCTCCCATCTCCAAATCGTGGGTTATATAGTTTTTCTCGTGGGTTATAAGTTGTCGGGATGCGTATGCTATGACTTTGTCCCTTTGCATTAATACACATCCAAAACCTTGGTGTGAAGCGTCGCAGTAGATTAAGATGTCCTCGGATCCTTCCGATAATGCCAAGATTGGCGCGTTGCATAACTTATGCTTCAACGTTTGGAAAGCGTCCTCCTGTGGCTTTCCTCATACAAAACTTTTGTCCTTCTGTGTTAGCGTGGTTAGTGGTTGCGAGATTTTTGAGAAATTCTCGATGAATCTCCGATAATAAGCTGCTAGACCTAGAAATTGTCTAATTTCTGATGGAGTTCTGGGGGCTCCCCATTTCTTAATGGCTTCAACCTTAGTTGGATCTACGTGAATCCCATCCTTGCCTACTACGTGGCCGAGGAAATGGGCTTCTCTAATCCAAAACTTGCACTTGGAGAGTTTGGCGTACGGTTTCTCGTTTCTAAGCAGTTCTAATATCTGCCTTAAGTGTTGTTCGTGATCTTTCTCTTTTCGTGAGTAGATGATTATATCGTCGATGAATACTATCACGAATTTATCTAGGTATGCTCTACATACTCTGTTCATTAAATCCATGAACACTGCAGGCGCGTTCGTCAGACCGAATGTCATAACCATGAATTCGTAATGTCCTTATCGGGTTCGAAAGGTGGTTTTGGGTATGTCCTCATTATGGACTCGTAGCTGATGATAGTCTGGTCGTAGGTCAATTTTTGAGAAGTATGAAGCTCGTTGCAGCTGATCGAATAGATCGTCGATTCGAGGGAGAGGGTATCAAATTTTGATTGTTAGTTTGTTCAACTCCTTGTAGTCGATACACATTCGTAATGATCCGTCTTTCTTCTTAACGAATAGGACTAGGGCTCCCCATGGTGATGAACTGGGTCGTATGAATCCTTTCTCAAGGAGTTCTTGAAGCTGATTAGATAGTTCCTGCATCTCCGCAGGCGCTAGTCGATACGGTGCCTTAGCTATTGGGACGGCTCCTGGGACCAATTCGATCCGGAACTCTACTTGTCTAGACGGGGGTAATCCAGGTAAGTCGTCTGGAAATACTTCGGGGTATTCGCGCACTACCGGAATATCTTGCATATGTTTTCTTCTGATTCCTTCTCGACTACATGAGCCAGAATAGTAAGATATTCCTTCTTCAGATACTTGCGAATCTTCATGGATGACACCATCTTCAAGCTCCTTCCGGACTTACCTCCGTGTACGACGAGTGTTTCATTTTCTCATAAGGGTATCCTTAGCACCTTATCGTGACACCCTATGTTCGCATGATTTTTAGCTAGCTAGTTCATGCCAATTACTACGTCAAAGCTATTTAGCTCAATCGGGATTAAGTCGATGTTGAATAGATCGTTCTCTAGGTTTAGGATGTAGTCAGGCACTATCTCCTTCATGAATGAATCTACACTTATTGCACCTCGAGTGAGGGCCAGTGTATTGCTTTGGTTCAGTCGTGGTGATCATGAAGTTCCTAATTGGTTTCGGGTTTCTATTCGACTTATTAACGACCTTCTTTATCGTTTGGTCTTCAGCCTTTTGTTTGTTCACCAGATTCGCTTTTATTCCTTAAAATATGTCCATTTGAAATGGCACTCAGTAAATTAGATTGTTGTCCTACGAGTAGAGGATAATGAACTTCTATATTTATATGGATGCATTGAGCGTTGTACAAAGTTTTCAGACGCATGTTACAAAACTGATCAAGGTCTTCCTCCTTATCTACGTCTCAATGCTTTTTCTTACGTACATATGTATATATATATATATTCGAGATGCTTTCTACTTCTAGGCTAATCTAAGTCTGGATCATGGAATAACGTGGCATAAGTAGGTCTCTGTAACAGGGTGATGCAACATAGATTGTCGTGTCTTCTGTGACTCGTTGACACGTTTTTTTTTTCATGATCCAAGACTTAGCTCCCTTTCAGATAATTCGCCAGCTTCTTCCAAAAGAGAATTTTGTCCTTATGGATTGAGTTGTTGTCAGACAAGTAACCGTTCATACTGAGGCTTGTCATTTCCTATGACAGTGCGTCCTAATATTAGTGACAAAATAAAGATTTTCTTTTCGTACGAACTTGACCTTAAAGAATTTCACGTAAGATGTAGCTCAAAACTTGAGATTTGAAATAATAATAATCGTTAGATAATCAAAATGTCAAAAGATTTTTATTATATTAACCCAGCATTTCCTACATGGTTTTTGTATAGGACGTGCATCATAATAGTCTTCTTTTTTTTTTTTTTTTTTTTCTTTTTTTTTACAAAATATTAGCACAAAAGTTTTAATTTCAACGCCGCTAAAACATTTTAGGATGTACAAAAAGTTTTAACAATTTAAGTTTTTGTCACTAAGCACTTCTACTATCTCTAACCCCGGAATATTACACTCAAGATAAACATCGCTAATGTGAGCGACACAAGTCCTCCCAGTAACAAGGATAGCAACAGCATCCTTCTAGTACTGTTCCTACCTTCACTCGTTGCTTCCCAAGCTCTGGCCGCATACTGCGACAGCTGCTTAGTCCTCTTAGTCAAGCTACTTATCCGGTGGTGTTGGTGATCCATCCCCGATTCGGTAGTTATGAAGCTCTAAGGTCATGTACCAGATTCTTTGCACTTCCTCCCAAGATAAGCCAGATGTGGGCCTTACTGACGTTCCTATGACCTCCCGTGGTATCTCACTAGTTTCCTGAGGCGGCGTTGCCATCAACACTCTCCTCAGTATCGAAACTCTATTTCTGGTCGTATGCCTAATGTGCGGTCCTTGGGGAAACTGGTTGGGGGTAGCACTGGTGTCGGATGATACTCTTGAAGTGTTGTTAGTTACTTCGTGTCTAAAATCGGTTTTCAAAGCGTTGATCGTGCGATGAGTCTACTTTTCTATTAAATTCCATTGCTTCTACTAGAATCTATCTTTGATGGGCACTTCTTGCCTGTTTAACTTGAAGTTCGGTGGTTACGGCGTTCATACTACGTGCTATCCGGAAGGACATATCAAAGTTTCCGGATTTCGGGATTTCGAAAACGACTCTCGGAGGTTTCGCGGCTGTGGACATAGCGCTCTTAAAGATAATCGGGTGAGTATGGCGACGGTCTTACGTGCGTTGATTTTCGATCGTAAGCCTTATAGCGTGACTAGGATAAAACGGACGTAGGTGACATATCATCGCTCATTTCGTGTATGGAATCGTTCTCCATCGAGGGCTCCTCTTCCTCAGGTTCGGTGTTAGGTGAGTTAGCCCTAAGTCGACTAGTGATGTAACTAGAACGGTTGAATGATTCGGTGGCGTGTAATGAGAAACGCGACGTGATAAGACTATCAAAAGTGAACTCAACTCCTAGAGTTATATCAAGTCTGAGCATAAGAATGTACTCAACGCACTTAAAGAAATCTTACTAGCTTAAGTGAGTTCTAAAGCGTACCCTATTCCTATAACCAATTCTGATCTTGCATCGCTTCTCCTTTAATTGTACATAGTTGATCAGGCTATGTTAAATTAAACTCGAATGATGCAACACCCGAACAAGTCATACTCAAAGGGGTACTAACTTAATGGTTATAGTTTCAGGGTTTCCCTAAGGAGAACCGGTGTTTCTATAACCTTCGGCTCTGATACCATTCTCTGTCACACCCCGCTGAAGCGGAAACACGAGATGTAACAGTACAATGATTTCATAATCGAAAATTACAAAACGTCACCGTTCAACGGTCTACAATAATACATAACATTATGTCTTACAAGCGTTTACAGCACGAAGTGGATAACCTAAACACACTATTACATCCAAAAGATACAAATTCCGTAACACAACAACATCATAAGTCATCTAGCGGGTTTAGCTTCAATAGACAAGTTGAGACTAATTCCTGAAAAGCATGTAAAAATACAGGTCAACTATGAAACATAGTTGGTGAGTACTCAGGTTTGGTAAAATGATAGACTTCCTTTAAAAGTTTATGAAGTTTGGTTCAAACGTTACACGTTATGCGTGATTAGTTTACAAGGATAATCTGTTTAGTGCCGAGCTCAAACGACTAAGGTAATCAACCGATCCCCAGTTAAAATGAACATTGAATAATAGTCAAATGTTATTTCACAGTAGTTATACAAGGAATTCATTTACTTAAAGCTCTTTTAAGAGTGATATTTATTTGAATGTTAAATTCCTTTGTGAATAGATATCTTGACTGTAAATGAAATTTATTTAAATATGGGACTCATTTAAAAGCGATACTTTAGAAACTCAATTAAAAGTCATAGTTCATTTATAACACCATACTCATATTTTAAAAGGAATATTCGAAGTTTATAAATCTCACGATATGGTGTGTTTGATTAAGTATGTAAATCTTATTCTATAAATTCAAGTTATGTTTTATAAAGTTAATGGCTTGCCCTCTTTCAAACAAACCATTCGTCATTTAGACGAATTATTATATCTAGTTTCATAAGAAAACGTGATGTCATGAGAAACTACATCTTTAATTGTCAAAATCACAATGATTTATGATTTAATAACTCCGGTTATATATGTATGGTTAATGAAGTAGCGTTTCGAATTACATAACAAGATAAACGTCCAAGTTGTGATATTTAAGATTTTAAAGGAAGTTTACTTCAAAGAGCAATGTCATTGTAGAGCTCGGCCCTAAGTTGATAATTCATAAACAAACCTCATCTCGAATGACTATGTTATAAAATTTGAGTCGCGAGTTTATCGTTTTATAGCAACGTCGTTTACGTGTCAAAGCGCCTTGCGTTAATAGATGTTTTCGAAATCACTATGCCATTACATTTTGTTTATGAAATTGATGCTTAAATTATGCTTGAGTCCACAACCAAACCTACAACCGATAAACCCTTGCCCCAAACAGTGATGCCCTATCGTTGGCATTTAGGATGATGGAATGCACTCACGTGGCCGCGTGAGTGGGGAGGTGGTCTCGCTCCCAAATAGTACTATTCATATGCATCATTTGGCTCATATAGAGTTAATGGTCGTGTAGAGATACCGGGGACTTTAGATACGATAGAAATCAAGCATATAATCATGTAACATCGATAAGCATTCACGACATTGTTTTGAAATTTAGCATAGCATAGCACAACATAATAATCATATCATGGCATTTGTAATTTAAGTGCATTATAAAACATATCATTTTCAAGTATATAAATCATTCAAATCATTCATGCATGCTTTTCACCCCAAAACATTTAGATAAAGCGTTAAAATAGGGGCTGAGTACTCACAATTGTTAGTATGCGTACGGAAATGGATGTAAGGCGCGTTTTGACCAAGAGTCACTCCTATCCAAGACCTACGAATACAAGGTTCCTAATTAGATTCTTGGCTAAGATGGCTTGTTAAGATTGCTTAGTTAGTCGTTTGTGTTACAAAGTGCCGTTAAAGTTTGATTTATCGTTGTCGGTAATCACTCGGGTTGTGATTAAAATAATGTAATCACTTGAAAACAGATTCCAAAAATTACCAAACTTGGTATAAAACATGGAAAATGATTCATAAATTTTCTGTGAAAATTTGAGAATTTTTAGATTTACAGATTATTTTTAATCATTTCTTGACCAAAAGAGTGGGGTAAATATGAGAAAAATAGTAATTATTCTTGAAAAATTCCGAAATTTTTACTAGATCAGTTTTAACTCATTTCTGAGTTTGTGTAAAATTTTCATGCCATTTAGGGCACTGGAACATTGGTTCCCAATCGTATATGTTTTAACAAATCGTACATCGGAAAACATATCAAAACAATTCAAATGGGTGTTAAATTTTGAGGATAGTGTCACTTTATGTGGGAAATGACACAGTAATTTTCCCATATTTTTCTGATGTCAAAAAGTATTTTTCATGAATATTTTCTCTTTTTAGAGACTTTATTTGCATTAAACCAAGAAAAATGCTTTAGTTTTCCCAAAAATTCTCATTTTTATTTTCAAGGTTGTTTTCAAGACATAGATACTGAGAAAAATCACCCTCAAATTTTAAACATGTTTTACCTATTATTTTTGTATTTTACATTCATCACAACACCATCATTCATACATTTACAAGGCCAAGATTATACATATAAGTCATGCATTTTCTAAAAATACTTAATCAACAAAATAAATTCCTATCTTTTTATATTACTGAGATATATATGTTAGGAATGTAAAATAATTTTCTCAAATGCTTTTGAATAGTTTAAGACCCTTAAACAAATATCATTACATGATGTTAACAGAAAAATTACTGTTTGCGCACCAGTTTTGTTTGGTAGATTTGGGGGTCTTAAACTCAATGGATTTGAATGAGACCAGTGGGCTTTTAAAGCTAAGACATTGAACTAAATTCCAGAAGAAAAATCAAGATTTTTGGACCATTATTCACTGAGTTATGGTCGTTTCAAGTGAGGTAAAAAATCTGGACAGATTCATATGAGACAATAGAAATCTTTTTGGTGTGTTTCCACAACCCATTATTTTTAGACCTCATCCAATGATTGAGGCTTTGTCTCATATGCATGAATAAGTACTTTTACAGAAATAAAATATACTTTAACATAAAATAAGATCTAGATACGAAAATGGTGCATGAAGCCCAAAAATCGGGTTTTTGGGTTCTTTTTCAAGAACACCACTTGCTACCAAGTTCTAGATCTTATATATACCTTTAAATCTTTGATCTAACACATTCTTGGTGTTAAAATACATCCAAGATGTGTTAGTAATGATTTCTAATAATAAAAATGCCTTAAGCAAATCAAGAACACACAAGTATGGATTTTAACACTAAAAGATGATTTTTCGGTTTGATTTCGGTTTGATCATGGATTGCCCTTTGTTTTAACACTTAAACAAGTGTAAGGGAATCTACAAACCTTCAAACCTTTTATTAGGGATTTTAGCCATGAAAAGGCATAAAACCCTTGCATTTACAAGATTTAAAGTGAGGAAATGAAGAAAAACAAGGTTAGAGGTGATGGGTTTTTACCTTTGATGTTGTATTTAGATGTAAGAACACTTGAAGATGGCGATTTTTGATTGAAAGAGGGCTGGAAATGGTGATGTTCTTGAGAGAAAGTAGAGAGAAGTTGAGAGAAAAAAATGAATGATTGAAGTGTGGGGAAGTGGTGGAGTGTGCATGTAATCAATTGGGGTTTTGGGGAGTGGGGTAGTCAAGAAAAAGGGGGGGAAAGGGGCTGGCCGTTTTTAGGGGGGGAGGGAGTAAAAAAATTTTTTTTTTTTTTTTTTTTAATGTTAAGTAATTAAAGGTTTAAATGTTACATATTGTTTTGGTATAAGTTTGTACATATTGAAATGTTTAATTGTGATGTTTTAATGGTTGAAATTGGAGTTATAAAATTTTATTTTCTAAGTTTATAATTCTCATCAAAATACATTAGATTCGCTTACAATTGACATTCGCGAGTTAATTAACCGATTTCTGGTTGTGTTTACCGAGTTACGGAATTTCAGGTTAAATTCCGATTTTTGCGATATGATAATTATTTTGTGATGACTTATGAAATTTAATTTCATTTGTTTTCTTTGGCACTTTGTAACCTAATTTAATGTTACTCAAAGTCTTAAAGTTAGCTAAGCAATCTTCTAAGACGTTATGCGGTTTCGGTAACTTACGGACTTGGTACTTAAGGAGTCGAACCTAGACTTTTTCACTAGGATCTTAAGGTGCTGTAAACGTAATTAAAAGTACTAGGGTTTTAATTTCGGTGTTGACCTGAGATTTTTGACGGTTGTCACAGGGTGATATCGAATCTCACAATCGTAATCGTTCAGTAACTCCACCCACCTCCTCTGGCGCATATTGAGCATCTTTTGCTCGAATATATGGCGGAGGCTTTTGTGATCTGTGTATATGATGCACTTAGTCCCGTAGAGATAATGTCTCCAAATTTTTAAGGCGAAGACGACCGCTCCTAATTCTAGGTCATGAGTCGTATAGTTTTTCTCGTGAGTCTTTAGTTGTCTTGAGGCGTAAGCTATGACTTTGTCTCTTTGCATTAACACACATCCAAGACCTTGGTGTGATGCGTCGCAATAAACTACAAAGTCTTTGGGGCCTTCTGGTAGTGCTAAGATTGGTGCGTTGCATAATTTATGCTTCAACGTTTGGAATGCGTCTTCCTGCGATTTTCCCCAGACAAAGCTCCTGTCCTTCTGTGTCAGCGCGGTTAGTGGTTGAGAGATTTTTGAGAAATTTTCAATGAATCTCCTATAGTAACCTGCTAAACCCAGAAATTGCCTAATTTCTGTTGGAGTTCTGGGAGCTTCCCATTTCTTAACGGCTTCAACCTTAGTTGGATCTACATGAATTCCGTCTTTGCCGACTACATGACCGAGGAAACGTACTTCTCTTATCCAAAACTCGCACTTGGAGAGCTTGGCATACAATTTCTCATTCCTAAGGACTCCTAATATCTGCCTTAAATGTCCTTCGTGATCTTCCCTGCTTCGGGAGTAGATTAGAATATCGTCGATGAATACTATCACGAATTTGTCTAGGTATGCTCTACATACCCGGTTCATTAAATCCATGAACACGGCAGGCGCATTTGTTAGTCCAAATGGCATGACCATGAACTCATAGTGCCCATATCGTGTCCGGAATGCCGTTTTGGGGATGTCTTCGTCATGAACTCGCAACTGGTGATATCCTGATCGCAGGTCGATTTTTGAGAAGTATGAGGCTCCTTGCAGTTGGTCAAATAAATCGTCAATGCGGGGAAGAGGGTATCGGTTTTTGATTGTCAGTTTGTTCAATTCTCTATAATCGATGCACATTCGCAATGACCCATCCTTCTTTTTAACGAAAAGGACTGGAGCTCCCCATGGTGATGAACTGGGTCGTATGAACCCTTTTTCCAGGAGTTCTTGGAGTTGATTTGATAGTTCCTGCATCTCTGCAGGTGCTAGGCGATACGGTGCCTTAGCTATCGGGGCGGCTCCTGGGACTAATTCGATTCGGAATTCAACCTGTCTAGGCGGGGGTAGTCCAGGTAGTTCTTCTGGAAATACTTCAGGGTAGTCCCGAACTACTGGAATATCTTGGACGCGTTTACCTTCCGATTCCTTCTCAACGACGTGTGCTAGGATAGCAAGGTACTCTTTTCTCAGGTACTTGCGGATTTTCATGGACGATATCATCTTCAAACTTCTTCCGGATTTGTCTCCGCGTACGACTAGTGTCTCATCTTCTCGTAAGGGTATCATTATTTCTTTATCGTGACACCCTATGTTCGCGTGATGTTTGGTTAACCAATCCATTCCTACTACTATGTCGAAGCTTCCTAGTCGAACCGGGATTAGGTCGATTTTGAATAATTCACCTTCTAGATTTAGGATACAGTCTGGTATTATTTCCCCAGCCTTAAGCTCAGAACCACTAGCTAATTCGATAGTGTAGGCATGTTCTAACGTTTTAGGCTTGATGCCTAATAAGGGTACAAATTCGTGTGACACAAAACTCCTATTGGCTCCAGAGTCAAACAGTACGTAAGCATAGTGGTTATTTAGGAGAAAGGTACCTGTCACCACTTTAGGATCCTGTCGAGCTTCCTCGGCACCTATCACGAACGCGCGCCCTCGGGTCTGCCCTTCGCGGTTCCCTTGGTTGGATGCACTTGCTTGATTTCCTGAGTTAATGTTGCCCGGACCCTGTTTTGTCTTTGGGCAGTTGTTCTTAAAGTGGTCTGGACTTCCACATCCATAACAGGTCCTTCCTGCAACAGTTCCTTCCCTTCGATCTTTCCCAGCCCTACAGTATTTCGCAGTGTGACCAATTTTGTTACAAGTGGTGCACTTAGGGCAAGTTCCTACATGATGGAATCGACACTTAGTGCACCTTGGGTGAGGGCCAGTGTATTTCTTCGGTTCAGTAGTGGTGATTGCGAAGCTCTTTATTGGCTTCGGGTTCCTACTTGCCTTGTCGTATATCTTTCTAACCGTCTGGCTTTCAGCCTTTCGCTTATTCCCCAAATTGCACTTAGTCAGAATCCCCGAACGAACCATGTCAGTGGTCAAACGATGCGCCAAGGTCACTGCACTTTCAATAGTGGTTGGGTTTGATGACGTGACCATTCCGCGGATCTCGGGTGCCAATCCCCAAATGTAGCGGTCGATTCGGTTGTATTCCGGGGTAACTAGGCGTGGCACTAACTTAGCTAGTTCGTGAAAACGGGATGTGTACTTTTCTATCTCCGCACCTTCCATGGTGTGATTCCAGAGTTCAGTCTCGAGTTTCTGGATTTCAATTCTAGAGCAGTATTGATCGGTGAGCAAGGTCTTAAACGATTCCCATGGGAGATTGTAGGCGGCTTCTCACCCCCGGTTTTGGACTTGGGTGTTCCACCAGGTTAGGGCGACGTCCTGTAGCAAGCTGGACACATACCCCACTTTACGGTCCTCTGCACAATTACTCACGTGGAGCACAACTTCAATGCTCTCAAACCACTTCAGCAATCCTACCGCACCTTCTGTGCCACGAAACTCCTTGGGATTGCAAGACATGAAGTATTTGTATGTGCACTCACGACCTTCGTTGGCGAACATCCCAGGTGCACCCTGTCCTCCGGTAGGGTTAGTACCGCGATCTGGGTTAGGTCCTTCATTGTTTCTTTGGTTAGCCTGGATGCCAGCAGTCACTTGGGCAACGATGTCGGGTATGGCTGCAGAGATGTGCTGGGCAATAACTTGGGCCACATCAGGTTGTTGTCGTCCTTCTGACTCTGCTCGGGCGCGTCGAGTTGATCGTCTTGGAGGCATGATCCTAATACATGTTTTGAAAGTCACAGATATCAGCTTTCATAAAGATCTTGATGGTTGGAAACTTCATTGTTATAGAAATTTCTGAGTCGAATTGTTTCAAAGAAAACACAATTTAGCATTAGCAATACATAAAGTAAACCACAATTGAAATAGATAAACACAATACGCTTTTCATTAATCATTCAAAATTTGCAAAGTTTGCATTTTCCATCATACTACAAATTTTTCTTTTCATACATCTTAAAAACAAAATCACTTCTAGAGTGCAAAAGATACAAAATATTTCCCCTGAGATCTATCCCCTGAACCCAATCACCCAAGCTAGAGCCGCTGTCAGAAGGAACGTCATCCTTGTCAACACCTTGCACCAAAATACTGCTGTCCTTGCTGTGTCCATAGAGTCGTGGCTACGGTGAATCAGTCGCTCCGTGAGCTCAGTCATCCTCTCCAACATCTGCCCCTGATGGGCAAACCTAGCTCTGTGAACCTGAAGCTCCTCGGTTATCGCATCTACTCTCCGGGCCATAATGAAGGTCAGCTCGGGGTCTCGAGATATTGGAATCCCGGACACCACTCTCGAAGATCCCGCCTCTGTGGGAGTTGGTGCTCTAGAAGGTCCTGCCTCTGTGGGTAATGGTACTCTCGATGGTATCGGTGCGTTAGTAGGCATGCTCCTACGTGCAGGGGTTCTGGAGCGCAAGTTGTAGCGAGACGTGTGGGATACGACGGGTGTCGGTGATACTCTAGGTGTGTCATCGCTCACCTCGTGGGAAAATGCGATCTCCATCGAGGGATCCTCCTCTTCAGACTCAACTCGGGATGTGATAGGTCTAGTGGGACGGCTGGTAATGTATCCGGATGCATCGGCTGAGTAGGGTGTACGTGATGACGATGAAGACATAGTGAAACTGCGAAAAGGTAGGTCTTAGTTTCTACAAGTGAGTAGATTCCTAGCATGAAGATATACTATACATACTTAAGTGGATCGTTATTAATTTATTCAAGTTCTAGGTTGCACACTACTCCTATAACCAGTTCCGATCTTGCATCGCTTCTCCTTTAATTGTACATAGTTGATCAGGCTATGTTAAATTAAACTAGAAAGATGCAACACCCGAACAAGTCATATTTAAAGGGGTACTAACTTAATGGTTATAGTTCCTAGGCGTCTCTAAGGAGAACCGGTGTTTCTATAACCTTCGGCTTTGATACCATTCTCTGTCACACCCCGCTAGAGCGGAAACACGTGATGTAACAGTACAATGATTTCATAATCGAACATTACAAAACGTCACCGTTCACTGGTCTACATTAAGCACAAACTATAGAGTTTTACAATATTCCCAAATACAAAAGTAATATCCGAATCGTACTTACTACATTCCAAAAGACATAAATTCCATACTCTAATATAATCTAAAATCAGACAACAGGTTTAGCTTCAATTGTCAGATTGTGACAAGTTCCTGAAAAGCATGTAAAATACAGGTCAACTATGAAACATAGTTGGTGAGCACTCAGGTTTTATGAAAAGATAGACCTTCGTTGAAATTATTGAAGTCCAATGGAAATGCAAATCGTCATACAGGGTTAATGAAGACAAATGTGTTTGGTGTCGAGCTCGTAGGACGGAATTAATATTTGATGTTCATGTGTCTACAAGTCTTGACGATAATTAAGTGTAGTAAAAGAGTGATTTAATACGTAAGACTTATTTGCTAACACTTTATGGTTTCAAGTAAAGTTCGAAAAATGATGGTTTTTATTTTTATATGTGTCAAAACGTTCATATTTGAGGTGGGTTAATCTGTCGGTGTTAAAAAGGGCATCGCTTTAAGGCCATGCCTATGATCGTCAAGTCCGCCATGATTTACCTTTTAATTACTATGATTTTGATTCAATGCATCTCCAAGAATAAGTGTTTTTAATTGACAACATCAGAGTATGGTTCAAATCGTTGTGTTTATGATTTTCAATAAGAAACTGTTTCAAATATCTAAGTCATCCTAGAGCTCGGGTCACATGTTGGTAGTTTCAACGAAGGCATCAAGGCATCATGCATTGTGAATTCATTATTTAAAAATATTATGGTTTATGCAGTCCATGATTAGTATTGCTTGAATCCACAACCAAACCTACAACCGATAAACCCTTGCCCCAAAAAGTGATGCCCTATCGTTGGCATTTAGGATGATGGGATGCACTCACGTGGCCGCGTGAGTGGGGAGGTGGTCTCGCTCCCAAATAGTACTATTCATATGCATCATTGGCTCAAATAGAGTTAATGGTTGTATAGAGTTACCGGGGACTTTAAATACGATAGCAATCAAGCATATAATCATGTGGCATCAATAAGTGTTCATAACATCGTAAATAAAATATCATAAACACGTCATTTGCAAGTAAATAAAATCATTCAAGTCATTCATGCATGCTTTTCACCCCAAAACATTGAATTAAAGCATTGAAATAGGGGTTGAGTACTCACAATCGTTAGTAGGCGTACGGAAAGGGTGGTAAAGTGCGACTTGACCGAAAGTGGCTCCTATCCAAGACCTACGAGTACAATATTCCTAATTAGATTCTTGACTAAGATGGCTTGTTAAGATTGCTTAGCTAGTTGTTAAGGTTACAGAGTGCCGTTTAGATTTGATTTGTCGTCGACGGTAAAAACTCGGGTTGTGATGAAAATAATGTAAACGCTTGAAAATAGATTCCAAAAATCACCAAATTTGGTATACAACATGGGAAATGATTCACAAATTTTCTGTGAAAATTTGGGAATTTTTAGATTTACAGATTATTTTTAATCATTTCTTGACCAAAAGAGTGGGATAAATAAGAGAAAAATAGTAATTATTCTTGAAAAATTACGAAATTTTTACTAGATCAGTTTTAGGTCATCTCTAAGTTTGTGTAAAAATTTCATGCTATTTTGAGCTCTGGAACTTTGGTTCCCATCGTATGTGTTTTAGCAAATCGCATGTCGAAAAACATAACAAAACAATTCCAATCAGTGTTAAATTTTGAGGATAGTGTCATTTTATGTGAAAAATGACACTGAAATTTTCCCATATTTTTCTGATGTCAAAAAGTAATTTTTCATGAATATTTGGCTTTCTAGAGACTTTATTTACATTAATTCTTGAAAAATACTTAAGCTTTTCCAAAAATTCTTATTTTTATTTTCAAGGTTCTCTTCAAGATGTAGATGCTGAGAAAAATCATCCTCAAATTTTAAACACGATTTATCTATATTTTGTGTATTTTACTTTCACCATACCACATCTTTCATGCATTTACAAGACTTAGATTATGCATGTTAATCATGCATTTACTAAAAATACTAAATCAACAGAATAAAATCCCATCTTTTTATACAATTGAGATATGTGTGTTAGGAATATAAAATAATTTTCTCGAATGTTTTTGAATAATGTAAGACCCTTAAACAAATATCAATACACCATGTTAACAGAAAGCTACTGTTTGCGCACCAGTTTTGTTTGGTACGTTTGGGGGTCTTAAACTCAATGGATTTGAATGAGACCAGTGGGCTTTGAAAGGTAAGACATTGAACTAAATTCTAGAAGAAGAATCAAGATTTTTGGACCATTATTCACTGAGTTATGGTTGTCTCAAGTGAGGTCAAAATCTGGACAGATTCATATAAGACAATAGTAATCTTTTTGGTGTGTTTCCACATCTCACGATTTTTAGACCTCATCCAATGATTGAGGCTTTGTCTTATATGCATGAATATGTACTTTTACAGAGATAAAAAAAAATATACTTTAACATAACACAAGATTTAGATACAACAATGGTACATGCAAGCCCAAAAATCGGGTTTTTGGGTTCTTTTTCAAGAACACCTCTTGCTACCAAGCTCTAGATCTTATTTGCTCCTTTAAATCTTTGATCTAACACATTCTTGGTGTTAAAATACATTCAAGATGTGTTAGATATGATTCTTAGTGATTTAAACTCTTCATTCCATCTAGAACTAACAAATAGCCTCAAAATACAAGAAAAGACGATTTTTCGGTTTGTTTTTGGTTTGATCATGGGTTGCCCTTAGTTTTTGACACTTAAACAAGTGTAAGGGAACCTACAAACTTACAAACCTTTATTGAGGGTTTTAGCCATGGAAAAGGCATAAAATCCGTTTTTCATAAAGATTAAAAGTAGAGATTACAAGAAAGGAGACTAGAGATGAATGTTTTACCTTTGAAAGATGGATTGAAGTGAATGAACACCTTCAAGATGAGATTATTTGATGGAAAAGTGGCTGGAAATTTAGAGAGAATGTGTGTGTTTTCTTGGAGTGGAAGAGAGAAAATGATGAGGGAAAATGGGGAAGAGTGTGTGCAAGTCTCTATGTATAGAGAAGTGTAATGGACAAAAGGAGAGGGAAGAGGGGGGGGGGGGCTGGCAGGTTTTTGCAAGGGGGGGGGGCTGATTTCAAATTTTTTTTTTATAAAATTTGTTATATAATTGTTCCAAAGTTTATATATTAATATGTATTAGTTTTGTGAGTTTATGGATGTTAAATTAGGATTTCTTTGTGGTTAAATTTTGAATTACACTTTCATATTTTTATAAATTCATGACATTCATCACAAGGTGTTTATTTTATTTATAATGATTTTCGCGAATTAATTAATCGGTTTACGGTTGTGATAACCGATTTATTGAAATTTTCCGATTCTTGTGAAACGATGAATATTTCGTGACGACTTTTGAGATTTAATTTCATTTGCTTTCTTTGGCACTTAGTAACCTATTTTAATGTCCCTCAAGGTCTTTAGAGTTCACTAAGCAATCTTCTAAGACGTTGTGCGATTTCAGTAACTCTCGGACTAGGTACTTAAGGAGTCGATCCTAGACTTTTTCATTAGGATCCTAGAGTGCTATACAAGAAATTTAAAAGTACTAAGATTTAATTGCGATGTTGACCTGAGATTTTTGACGGTTGTCACAGCTGGCGCTTACGAGATTGCACCCGGAACCGGTCTGGTTCAGATTCAGCATCAGAATCCACGGGAATATAGTCATCGTCCTCCTGGACCTTTCTCTTTCCCTTCTCCTTTTTCCTGGCAGCTTTGGGGTCACGCAACACCCCCTTAGAGCCCTGGAAAATGATCATAGGCTGATCCGAATCACCATCATCATCCCCATCATCATCATCATTATCATCATCTTCAGCATCAGTCTCAGTGGCCTTAGAATCATGAGATGCATCCTCATCAGCTTTACTTGGCTCGGCAGCATCAACTCTTTCAGAGAAATACTTATCAACTTCCCTGAGTTCCTCCTCAATAGACTGGTGTTGAGATCCAGTGGCCGCAGCACTTGGGCCAGCACTGCCCTGCAAAACATTTCTGACCAATTCTTCAGCAATAGCAACATCAACATGTTCTCCCTCAACAGGGTGCTCTACTTGGTGCAGAATATCCTCAACAACCTCCTGATATACCCTTAAGATCTAGACAGTCAAGAATAGCATGTATAAGATATTTTTCATTTTTTATGTCATCTTTAAAGTCAAGTCATTTTTCTTTAACAACAATGTACATAGTACATGTTTCAACTATCAGACTAGACTAAGGTTAGAATCAAACACATCTAAAATCAAACCAGAGGTGACAGGTCTATACTTTCGTACAACAGAGCGACATAGTTTGACTAGAGACCTTGAACACATTATTATTGTTTCGCGGTCAAGTTTGTTCCAGTGTAAGGAAACACCGACTGAATCTTGGTCAACATATCTCCAGATGTAGCAGAAGAGACAGTCAGTGAACCCCCCAGATAATTTATTTATATTTTATATCCAGTATCAAGCATTCATGTACGATCTATCTCCTAAGAATTAAGACTTAAGTCGTACATCAAATTAAAGAGTTCACTATAAAAGATCTATCTCCTTAGCATTAGTAATTGAAAACCTTTATGTCTAATGCCTACCAATACATCATCATGTGACGCTATCAAATACGTTGTATTTTAGGTACTTTTATTGTGCATGTCCTGCATCTAAAAGCCACATGTTGATACATCTTAGTGTGTATGTCAGTTGGTCGAGTCTGTAATGTGTTTGTAAATGTAATAGACTTGTTAAGTTTACATTTTCTGTGTTCTGTGACACAAGGCTTGTGTTGCATGAGTTGTAGTTGCGACACAGTGTTTGTGTCGCAATAGTGATCTCTGCGACACAAGGCTTGTGTCGCATAACGGCCAGTTTGTTTAGTATAAATATCAAAGTTAGAGATATTTAGGGCAACTTTCAGGAACCTCATCCGGATATTATAAAGCAACTTTTGGAACGGATGGAGGAAATGCAGAAGACTGTGAACGACCAGGCTATCATCATTCAGTCTCAAGCTGCACTTCTCGAGGCTCAAACTTCTAAATTACGACCTTAGAGGATAAGTTTAGGGAGTTTGAGACCCGGTCTATTGGTCCGGGGGAGTCTGTTCCCTCTGGTCCAACTATAGAACCAATAGGACCGGGGTCTGAGTCTGTATTTGAAGATGTACATATTGAACAATCTAATGAAATGCCCACTTTAGAGTATTTTCCTGTGCACCGGATTCCAGGCCAGCCAAGACCATTGGCTGTAGACTATTCTTGTGCAGACCTCTCATTTATACAACGCATGATAAATGAAGTCAATTCTGATAATGAAAGTGAAAATTTTGAAGAAGATGATGATGTTGAGTTTGAGGAAGAAGGACTTAATGATGATGAGTTTTATGATGAGGCCCCGATAATTGAATCAGATTCATCTGAAGATGAAACTGAAAATGCATCTGAGACTCAACATGAAGAAACATCTGAAGCTCCTGCTTCTGAATCTGAAGTTATCGAAACTAGAGCTGAGAAACTTGCTAAATGGTGGCCGCACGGAAAAGATGGAAAGCAAGTGCCGGTCACCTGCAAATCATACAAAGTCAGTGGAGCGTATACTGGATTAATCAAGAGTTGGAAGATATCGAAAGGGTTGTTTATGATCAAGAGGTTAGATGGTATTCAATATTTCAAAAGATCATTCACCAAGCTGAGCACACTGCCAAAAGGAGAAGTTAACCGTCTTGCTCAGCTCTCTTTGATTAACCCGTCAAATGATGATCGTGCCAACTTCATTCTGACTACTCTACAAAGGGAGATTCGTACCAAAAGGTACAAGTTTATCAAACCGACGCTGGGAACCAGAATTATCTATAAGAAACAGTTTGATCCAGTAACCAATCAGCCCTTGATCAAAATGCGTTATCCTCCGGCTGATTGTTTAAAGAAGATTCCTCTGGAAACAGTTCCCCTGGACTTTCTAAGAAGATTTCACTACTGGGAATTGGATGCTCACACCGGCGAGGCAGTTTTGATATTTGTGCCTGAGACAGAGCAACCAGAGAAGAGCTCACTGTATAACTTAAAGAAAACTCAATTCAGAGTATTCGATCCGATGAGCTTGATAAATTTCTCCGAGAAAGATCTGAGAAAGCTATTTGACAATCCGATTCGCTTCAATGAGAAGAATGTGATGAACAAGAAGATAGCATCTCAATTTCAACGGATTGTCAAGGTTTGTGTAACACATGGAATACACGCTGGCGGTGTATTTCCAGCAGGCTGGGTATAAATGAAGATCTAGAAGACCAAGCTGAAGACACGGGGGAGTTTGTTGATACATCTTAGTGTGTCTGTCAGTTGGTCGAGTCTGTAATGTGTTTGTAAATGTAATAGACTTGTTAAGTTTACATTTTCTGTGTTCTGCGACACAAGGCTTGTGTCGCATGAGTTGTAGTTGCGACACAGTGTTTGTGTCGCAATAATGATCTCTGCGACACAAGGCTTGTGTCGCATAACGGCCAGTTTGTTTAGTATAAATATCAAAGTTAGAGATATTTAGGGCAAGACTTTCACACACACTTTATTCTCTGTATTTTGGCTGCTACATTGATAAAGAGAGAATATTTGGGTATTTGGGAATATAAAGTATTATTTATTGCATTTGTTCCACTTTGTTTTTGCTTTATATTCTTGTGATTGTCTCCTCCATGCGATTTGATTAAAAGATTCAAGATTGGGATCAACACCACACATATAAAATGTTCTAGGCATGGGTAATGATTTCATCATTTCTTTGCATTTAATAAAGTGACTCTCAATTTTTATCATTTTTGCAAGGACAAAAAGTAAAATGAACTGATAAAGAAAAATACACTAAGTTCTTTTGAGGAAAAATTTACTCAGGATTTCTCATCCCATTTAGTTGGATTAAAAGCTCAAACCGAGACCTATCAAATGCCTCGGTATAAAGGTCGGCAAGATTGTCATCAGTTATCACCTTAACTAATTTAATCAGATGTTTTTCATCACAGTCACGAATAAAATGATGTCTAATGTCATGTTTCGTTTTACTATGCTTAACCGGATTATTAGTTATGGACATTATTGATTGGTTATCAATCATAATAGGGGTACTTGTGAAGTTTAAACCATAGTCACGCAACTGTTGTTGTATCCACAATACTTGCGACCCCCTAGCAACTGACAACCACCCAAGGTGGATTTCCTATTCAAGTTACACCCTCCATAGTCTGAGTCAGTATAGGCAACAAAGTCAAAATTGCCACCCGAGGGATACCAAAGACCTAACTTAGGTTTGCCCTTAAGGTAACGCAAGATTCTCTTTGCTGCTTTCATGTGTGATTCCTTTGGATTAGATTGGAAGCGAGCACACAAACAGACTGCAAATGTTATGTCTGGTCTAGAAGCAGTTAGATACATGAGAGAACCGATAATGACCCGATATTGAGTCGGATCCACATCTTCAGAGCTCTCAGTATCTGGTCCGAGATTATGATTCAGTTGAATCGGAGTGCCATATGACGAACTATCTATCATTTTGAAACGTGTGAGTATTTCATGAACATACTTCGTCTGATGAATGAAAAATCCAATCTTCTTTTGATCAACTTGTAATCCTAAGAAGAAGTTCAATTCACCCATTGCACTCATTTCAAATCTCCGCTTCATAACTTGTTCAAAGTCTATGCACATTTTCTTGTCAGATGATCCAAAAATGATATCATCAACATAGACTTGAACAAGTCGGAAATCCTCCTTCTGCCACTTGATGAACAAAGTGCTGTCTATCTGTCCCCTCTTGAACCCATTTTCCAAGAGATAGGTAGATAGTGTCTCATCCCATACAGAGCCTTGTCTAATTTATAGACTCGATCTGGATAGTCTGGATCACTGAACCCCAGAGCTTGTTGGACAAACACCAATTCTTGAACTTTACCATAAAGAAAGGCACTCTTAACATCAAGTTGATATACTTTAATCTTCTTATGTGCAGCATATGCCAGAAACAGTCGAATTGCTTCTACCCTTGCTACTGGTGCGAACACCTCTGTATAATCAATCCCTTCTTGTTGGTTAAACCCCTGAACTACTAGCCTTGCCTTGTTGCGAGTTACAATTCCCTTATCATCACGTTTGCACTTAAACACCCATTTGGTGCCTATTGCATATTCCCCTTTGGGTAGGTCAACTAGCTCCCATACTTTGAGCTTTTTGAATTGAGCAAGCTCTTCTTGCATAGCCTCTACCCAGGAGTTATCCTTGAGAGCCATTTGAACATTTTTCGGCTCTATTTGAGATATAAAACAACTATACAGGCACTTACGCATGATCCCAATATCTTGGATCGATACATATAGACTGGTGTTGTTAGATATCTCTCTACGAGTCTTTACTCCAGAACTCGGGTCACCAATGATATTATCAATTGGATGATACTTGTTCACATGAGTCGAGATCGTAGTATCAACCGGTAGGTCTGACCCTAGATTTGATCCAATCTCCCCCTCTGGTGTTGCTTCTTCTGCAACCGTTTCTTGCACATAATCTGTAACCTCAAATGAGGATGGGATATCGATTGATGTGGGGTCTAAGACTACAATCGGTTCAGCAATGACTTCTTTACTTTTATCATTTGCATCTTCTGAACTTGGGACACTAGATCTTGGTGCAAATAGATTGTCTTCACCATCATCTAGTATAACGTGTTCTAATCCTAAAGTGTCAACATCACTTTGGATTGGAAGATTAAATGACTTGAAAACATCGTCATAATTAAATAACCAATCTGGTCCAGTTTGTACAGCTGGAGTATAAGATGTGACATGTATGTTATATACAATCTCCACTTTTCCATATGTCTTATTATAGACCCTTTTGTTTGGAGATCCGGCTTCATAACCTAGGAAAAATCCTTCATTAGCCTTCTCACCAAACTTAGATTGATGTTTGGTCTTTAGTAGGGTACAATGAACACTGAAGGGTTCAAGACCAGTTAGGTTTGGTTTTCGACCATTTAGGAGCTCATAACACGTTTTGTTATGCTTCTTAACGGTTAAAACTCTATTCAGTACATGACAAGCTGTATTCACTGCTTCTCCCCAGAAAATGACGGGAAGCTTTGAATCAGCCAGCATTGTTCTTGCTGCTTCAATCAAGGTTCTATTTTTCCTTTCAGCGACACCATTTTGTTGTGGCTCATAGGGTGCACTGAACTGGTGTTGAATTCCTTTGCTCAAGCAAAAGACATTCATTACAGAGTTCTTGAACTCTAGGCCATTGTCGCTTCTTATTCTCTTAACTCCTCTCCCATATTGATGTTCAAGTTGGGTAAAGAATGTCATCAGCACTTCTGCTTTCTCATCTTTGGTTCCCAAAAAGAATACCCAAGAGAAACGCGAGAAGTCATCAGTGATAACTAGGCAGTAGTGTTTACCGCCTATACTCCTTGCATTCACAGGACCAAATAAATCCATGTGAAGAAGATCAAAAGTTGAGGCATTGGAATTTTGAGACTTTGACTTATGAGGTTTCTTGTGTTGTTTTCCTTTCTAACAAGGTACACATCTGTCCTCAAAGCCAAACTTCTGTACTGGTACACCTAACACTAGTCCGTTTCTAACTATATAATTCATTTTTCTAAAGTGCAGGTGTGCTATTTTCCGATGCCACAACTGTGAATCATTTTCAGATGCCTTGGATAGAAGACATGTTTACTCCTGAACAGATTCAGTAACACTCATGTCCATAACATAAGTGTCATTCTTCCTAGGAGCCCTCATGATTATCCATTCTTCTGGAATGATGAAACTAGGTTTTAATATAAGTGCTTCTCTATCTGTGAAATGGATCGACTGTCCTTTATCACAGATCTGAGATACACTCATAAGATTATGCTTCAGCTCCTCAACATAGTTGACTTGCTCTAGCATTAGTTTACCATTTGTTACATTTCTCAGTCCAGTAATTTGACCACCTTTCGCTCCTGCGAAGTTGACATATCCTCCCTTCTTATGTATGAAGTCCACTAGAAGATGTTTTTCCCCTGTCATGTGCCTTGAGCAACCGCTCAACATACCACCAGTTTGCGGCACGTCTGATTAACTCCTGCACATTAGATGAAAATAATTAGTTGTCAAGGGGGACCCAAGCCACGACGGTCTTGGTTTTGCCATTCTCGTCAACGAATGTGAACTCCTTCAAGCATCCATTGCTCTTTTCAGTAGAGCCGGATGCTTTGGAAGTTCACTCGTCTGAGCATGGGAGGTACTACCACTAGGCTTTCTTTCTGGAGACTTCTGAAAAAGTCTAGGATTTACTGGCCTGGGGTTTGATGTAGATCTTACCCTAGTTGGATAGTTATAACTTGAATTATGATAATTCCTATTATTACTATTAGGGTTGTTAAAACGGTTGTTGGGAGTTTGGTATCTCTGTGGTGTCTTACTCCTAGAAGACTGTCCATAAGAGCTTCCACCAGAAGAGGTAGTGCTCCTAGAACTATCATGAGACGAAAACTTCACAGATTTTAATGCGGGTTGTGTTCTCTGAGAACTTTGAGTTCTCTTAAAGCCCAACCCATTCCTCCTAGCATTACCAGCATTTTCATTTTCTTTAATTTTACCTTCTGGTATGAAAACACCAGACAATCTCAGTTTTATGCTTGTCGCCTCAGAATTTTTCATTTTAGGATGTGACATAGACTTTACAGGTGATTGATCTTTCTTCACCTGTACCTTTCCAGTTTTGCCCTTAGTTGGACAAATGCTTGCAACATGCCCTTTTTGATGACATGTGAAGCATGAGCGTTTCACGAAAGCCTTTTTAGCAGCCTTTTGAATCGTCAGATCGTCCAGTTCAGGCAAACTTGGAGAGGAGACAACTATAACCTTCTTCCCCTTATCAATTTTAGTATTTAAATTTTCATTTTCAGATTTGGGTAAATCAAGATTAATTTCGTGCTTTAGATTTTCCTTGACACTTCCATGTTCAGCCACACTCTCTTTTACAAAATTCATTTTTAGTTCAGAAACAGGTGGCATGGGAGTGTCAGTGAGTGTTGATTCAGGTTTAGATTTTGTCTCAGCTTTCGCAGGTCTAACGAAATGTATTAGACCAGGAACTGCTAGTTGTTTAGCAGAATCATCAACAGTAGACATCTCAGTTTCATTAGAAATAAAGGAATAATTATGATTAAAGGGAGGAGGGCTTTCTGTATAGCCCATTCCCCTGTGATCACCAGGCTGTTTTTGGACGCTAAGCATGTTGTCTAAGGTTTCGATAGAGAATTTTCTTAACTCTAATTTCCTGTTAAGATCAGCTATCCTAACCTTTGCGTCAGCTAATTCCTTTTCCCTATCAGCAGACAGTTTAGTCAATTCTAAAATATGTTCATGAGCCAAGTCATTTCTTACACTTTGCTCATTTAACTTATCTTTAAGTATTTCATGTTTGCTTTATCAGATTTTGCTTTACTTATTAATTCTGTGTTTCTGATGTTTAAAATAGTGTTTTCTTCTTTTAAAGATTTTAACTGAGATGTTATAACATCAGATGATTCCACTAACTTCTCAGCCTGTTCCTGAAAGTTGGTGCATAACACACATGCTTTAACTACTAGATCTAAATTAAGTAATACCTTTTGTTTCTCAGCGTCAAGATTTGCCATGTAGGCAATGAAGTCCTTTGAGCTCATTTCCTCAGTTGACTTCAGAGTCTTGATTCTTTCTTCATCAGCAGGTACATCAATCTCCATCTCAGTAGTTATTTCCTTCTCTGAATCAGACCCCGCACTGCTTTCCTCCTTTTCTTCAGTAATAGAGGCCATAAACGCTTGCAGTTCTTCAGATTTTGAGCTCCAATCATATGCTCCTTCCTTTGACTGAACAACCAGAGCTCTTGAAGTCTAATGACTTCCTGAGTTCTGATTGTTACTGGAGGAGCCTTGATTAAAGTTTCTCGGCCCGTTTTGACATGTAGCTGAATCTCTTTTAGGTCTCTGACATTCTCGAGCAAAGTGTCCAAAACTATCACAATTATAACACTTTACTTTAGATTTATCAAATCCAACTTTACCACCAATGAATTTTCTTCCAGTACGGTTCATGAACCGCTGTGCCCGCCTGGTTATCATGGCCATTTGCCACTGAAGATCCATTTCTTCTAAATCCTCAGGATCTAATTGGTCATAATCCTCATTAATCAAAATAGGATATGTGACCTTGCCCTTAATAAAGTTTTTAGTTGTTGTAATAAAGGATGCAAGAAGGGCAACTTCTCCTTTAGCTGATTTGACACTCATAGACATCGATTTGAGACCACTTATTGTCCCAGATTTTGGTCTCCTATCAATTCCTGAGTCCTCAGATGAGACAATATAGCAGACATTGCTACCCGAATTTTTGATAGCCGAGTCTGTCTCAGCCTCGCTTGTATAGAAAGCTGCAACTCCACCAGTACTGGTAGAAGCAGCGGAATCAGATCGTTTACCAGTAAACACTAGGATCCTGAACCTGATCGGATCCTGTCTCTTTCCGCTGCATGTTCAAATCATAAACACGCAACTTTCCTATCACGTCATCAAGAGTCAGAGTCTTGTAATCAGCTCTCTCCTTGATCATCAAAGTATAGATGTCCCACTTCGATGGTAATGCTTCAAGAAGTTAATTACATCTGACAGTTTCAGTGAATGAAAGTCCACTGTTATCCAGTTCAGTCATTAGATGGTAGTATCTTGTGATAATCTCCTCTAATGACTCTCCCTTCATGCACTTGAAAACATAGAACTGTTTAGTCAACAAGTCTGCTCTACTTTCCTTGATCTTGTCATTCCCATCAAACCTCTTTTCTAACGCATCCCAAAGCTCTTTCGAGAATTGGTAACGTTTAAAAGTATGTTTGATCTCCTGAGGGAGACACATATTAATGGCTGACAAAGCCTTATTCTCAGCCTCGTACATCTTTTTGTCTTCATCCTTCATGACAGAATATGTACAAAACTTCGTCTTCCCTTCAAATTCATAAGTAGAGGTAAGTCATACCTATCCTTAATGCATATCCACATGCGGATATCATGAAATCTAGCAAATGATTCAAACTGATCTCTCCACCAAAAGTAGTCCTCTCCTTTGAGGAGCTTAGGTGGTGAGGCTGACTTACCAACCTCGTGATCCATTTCTAACATTTTATTGAGATTTGACATCTCGAGAAAAAGTCAAACAAAGTCAAACTGAAAAGTCAACTGAGGTCAAACAACACTAGGTTCGTATAGCACTAGGTTCATACGAACTTAGATTAATTCGAACTTACAGGTTCGACGACTATCTAGGTTCGTATAAGTCAAACTTCAGGTCAAACTTTTCAAATTTTCAAACGTTCGAACTTAGGTAGGTTCGTACAAACTTACAGCTGGCTAGGTTCGAAGGCTATTTTGGGTAGGTTCGTACGACACTTTCTGAAATATACGAACTTGCTGTTCAAACTCAAATCTGAGCAAAAACTCAGATCTAGAAAGATTCAACCGTTGAAATCGAATGATACTTAAGGAATATGACTCACAAACACTCAAAGAAGCCGAAAGTACAACTTTTATCTTCCAAAACACTTTAAATCTTGTTTTCTTTGTGTTTTAGGCAATCCTAAACCCAACAAAGACTTGTTGATGCTCTGATACCAATTGAGAGTCCCTTTGAACGGATCCAAATAGGATTACAATGTGTATTAGTTTGCGGAATGGTATAATACACAATAAACAACAATAAAACAAGTAATTGCAAGTGTTTATAATGTAGGTTCGTATAGATTCGAAAATAGCACAATATATTCGAATATATCAGTTTCCAAAAACATGCAGATAAAACATTAAAAGTTGGTATTTATACCCAGCAAGTTCGTACGAACTTAGCTGGTCCTAGGTTCGTACGAACTTACATTTTCGTACGAACTTCCTAGGTTCGTACGAACATATAGGTTCGTACGAACTTACAATACAACTAACAAAAAGGCTAAGTTAATTAAACAAACTACTAATTAACTATAAAACTAATTACAAAACTAACTATTACAAAATAAGAGCTGTTGTCACAAAACGTGCACCAACAAACAGCTCTTGCAGTCTCTTCGTGACTGCATCCCTTGTAACTCCACTTCTAGACTAATAATATTCCTGAATCTCCAACCATTCAGAAAAACCAAAATTGTACAAGTTGAGTAGTCTAACATTCTCTACTGTATCATCTGATCTAGTGATGTTGATCACTTCATCGGAGCATCTTTTAACTTTCACAATTTTTGCAGAATGCTTCCTTCTCTTGCCACAATCTTTGTATCTTTCCAATTCTCTGGGAAGATAAAAACTATCAACAATGTTTGTTGATCTTGGTTGAGGTTCATGGACACTTTCAGTTTCAACTCCTTCTCTCCTTTCTTCCGTCTTCTTAGCTTCTACAATCAGCTTTACTCTTTCAAAAACTATTGCTTGTGATTTCTTTCTCAGCATTGAGATCACTCAAATAAGCTTCAACAGATTCAAACCCAAAGCTTTTGGCTTCTGCAAGCAACACTTCTTCTTCTGTTTGCTCTTTCTCAATACCAGCAATGGACCTATATTCTTCTAAAGACATATTGAGCTTCCAAGCAGAGATGGAGTCTTCTCGGTCCTCTGGTCTGATGCTACTTCTGTGTAAGGTCACTAGATCTTGGTTCGATAACGGATTATCTTTAAGTATTGAGGTGCGGAATCCCTTAATACGTTAGGTTTAAGCTTATATAACGTTACTATCAATTAACTAGCTTTGTTTTGATTATTAACAATGTTAATCACACAAAACCGAGCCTTTAATATAATAGTATTTATATTACACGAAAAACAAGGTGGTGAATATTTTAATGCTGTGTGTAATAAAATAGCACTGATCCCTAGAAATGACAACAACATTTCTTTTCATATTCAGCTCAACTCGCAAGCCATGGGATTTGCGAGTTGACTCAATTCGCAGCCCATGGGCCTTGCGAGTTGACTTCAGCTCACACATAAACTCAGCTCGCTAGTCCAGATCTGCGAACCTAGATCTCAGCTCGCTAGTTCAAACCTGCAACTTGAGTTTTGGCTGCGAATTGAGATCTCATCTCGCAAGTAATTAGACTTGAGGGTTGACTTCTCATTTCGCAATTTTGACTTTAATTCGAATTCGTTACTTGTATAATTATATTTAACAAATAATAATAACAAATTAATATCATATATTTACAAGTCTAAACCAATATACAAATTTGATAATCATTACACCAGTCCTATTACAAGCTAGATCTGTTGTCACAAAAACATGTCCTAACAGACTCCCCCTTGACAATAGCTCTAGCGTCGTTATCTTCATCTTTGTCTTTGGTCTTCACTTGTAAATTTTACTGCCCATATGTATCTTCATTTTAACACAAGTCTTCACCATCATATGATAATCTCGTGCAAGATCACCCCATGCTTCTGTTGTCAGAATCCTATTTTCGTTTAACTTTAACAGATCCTTCTCCGACAGATTCATCAGGTGTCGATGGTCATAGACTGTCAAAATTACTCTTTCTCCTCCTTCAACTTCATCATCAGCTTCAACCATGACAGCTTCACCAGTCTCTGAGTCCACATGCCAATTCATCAGATTTCCCAAAATGTTCTGTGGCATTGTCTTCAGTGGTATTTGCTGTACACACTTGACTGTGTTCCTTTAATTTGATCGTTTTTCCGACTCTTGGCTTTATCTTTTCATACTTCATTGATCTACCCTCAGTCCGAATGATTCTCTCCACATAGCGTGCATAAGGATCATTACTGGGATTTATCAATTCTAAGCGTGCCAAGTCTCGGATTACAAATCGAGGAAGAGAACTGAAGACCTTAAGCTTTTTGTCAAAATATTGAACTCCGTCAAACCGTTTGATAGCAAAAAGTTTCAGATCAGAGTCAAAGTACCATCCAATGATTCCTTTTCTCGGTACTTTCTTTCCAGTGATGTCCACCTCAGACACCCCAATCTTTTGCTTTTTCCTTTTCAAAGGTCTAAACATGAGATTGTTTCTGAGTCTTTCAGGAAGCTTATCTTCAGATTCAGAACTAGTTGATTCATCTAGATTTTCATCTAAATCAACAACTCTTTCTCCATCTTCGTCCTGAATAATCACCTTAGTTGTTGATGGGCTTACGATGTGTTCATCGATATCTTCATCAGGATCAACACCATCGTCTAGCCCAACATCAACACTGGAAGTCCAGTCTTCTGGAGGCACAAATTCTCCTTCTTCTAGGTCAAAATCAATGTCCTCATCTATTTCATCTGGCATATCGCCTTCAGAATCGGATAAGTTCAACATTTCCAGACCTATAGAAATACATACACAAGTAATCATTAATATCATAAATCCTTTCATCGATTTCCCTGAATCGATCTAGGGATTTCCTTATTAATCAATAATAATTAATATTATAAATTCTTTCATCGATTTCCCTGAATCAATCTAACAATTTCCTTATTAATTTCTTTGTGTATTTGAAATACATTACATTATATATACTTATAAATCTTTCATTGATTATCATAATCAATCTAAGATTACAAAAGTCTTATAATATACAAAGATTCATAAATTATAAAATTTAAACATTTATGTATTACACATTCAAGTTCAAAAATCTTAATTTAACAATTATATTACAATACAAAATGTTGTTTCAACAGGCTTCACTTTCTTCAGCAGCTTCACCAACACCAGTTCCACTTCCGCTTGCTCCTGTAGACTCCCCCTGAATAATAGTCTGTTGAGCAGTCGTTGAAGGACCAGCCAGCTCACTATCCTTCTGAGCAGTGGGATCCTCGTCTGTATCATCTCTTCGTTTCTTCGCCACCTCATCTTCCCTGCAAGACTCCTGATATATCAATATATCCCCCTGAGGTGACTTGTCCTTTAGAAAGCTGGTGACCAAGCGATCAAGTCTGTCAATTTGTCTCTGCTTATCAGTTACATCATCTATCAAATTGCTATTAGTCTTGATGAGCAGTGAGTAGGCTTTATTCTGTTCAGTCACATTGTCAGACAGGGACAGAACTTGAGATGCCAAGGTGTTGGTGATAGCCTCCAACTCTCGAACCCTAGACTCTAAGCTGACAATACGTTCAGAATCGGTCACAGGTGAGGTGGATGGAGCATCAGTAGTGGTGAGTGGGGTCGTGGCAGCAGGTGGTTGCATTTTCTTAGCTATCTCAGTAGCTACATCTGTCAGAAGGCAAGCGGCAACCCTGCTCGACTTGGTGGTTGGGTGCGAAGATGGACTAACCAAAGCAGCAATCATTTCAGCCTCAGAGGGCGTAGAACGTGATTGTGTAGGTGCTGCAGAGGTTGAAGTTGTTTGCTTAGCCTGCTTGCGGGGGCGAGTGACAAGTGACTCCTCCTCTTCATCTTCATCTCCATCTTCTTCAATAAGGACAAAGTCAGGATCTTGGTCAGCGGCTTTTCTTTTTAACTTTAGTGCCGGATCCATAATCAACTTTGATCCCTGACGAATCATGCCGGCGGGAATCCCAGAGATAGACCCAGATGGTCCAGTCTTGTCATCATGAGAATCAGATTCAGAAGCAGAATCAGCTTCTCCATCTCGTCCTGATGGACCAGCATCACCAGAAGGCTCAGCAAATGAAGTCGGTCCAGAAGTACTCGGACCCTCAGCCGCATATTGATCTATATCTTTCAAGATCGGATCAGTGGCATCGTCATTCTGTGCCAGGTTGGTTGGCCTGATCCAAAACATCCTCAATAAGCTCTTGTTGCTCAGGTGCAACCTCCGCCAAATCAACATCAAGCCAACCATGATTTGGTGGCGCCACATACTCAAGATTGATCAAAGAGCCAAACAGTTCTGTAGGTTGAGGCTGCAAGTCAAAACGACTCGACTTATGCATAAACATAGCGTCATATCCACGCAAGCCAATAGTATCCACATGAAGATCTGCTTGAATAACCGGTAGATCAGGGATAGAAGCTCTGATGATCAGCATGCAGAATCTTGGATAGATCATAAACTGTGATCTAACACCCCCCGTGATCTGGCGAACCAGTTCACCAAAAATATAATCTGTGAAGCTGTATGGTTTATTATAAACCAGGGATAGTACAACCGAAAGTAGAGAAGGGCTCAACTCGTCATAACCTCCCTTCTTCGGACCAAAAATGGTGACAAGTACATGCCACAAAAATCTCCATTCCCCGAAGACTAAGGCCTTTAGGAATTGACGTCCACGCATCGGCCCGACGTAGCCCATACGTGTAAGTGCTCCTTCGATTAAGTCCAAGGGAAATACTGTAGGTCCGGCTTCTTGATCAACGGTTCCCAACCGTAAAATGTTACGTAGGTCAGAGGAAGAAAAGATAACAGGTCGCTCATTCACTCGTGTGCGAATCACCGGTGGATTGACAACAGTGTCATACTCTATATTAGCCCAGAATTAGGTGAATGAATCCTGTGATAACGCCGGGGACTCCGTGATAGCATAGTGTATTTTGGAACGAGCCAGAAATGTAAGAATCCGAGCTACCCGAGAGGCACCTCGTCCAGTGACATCAAGGTCAACTAACACTTTGTGGTGAGCAGCGAATTGTCTAGCCATATCTGTAATGTAAAAATCACACAAATGTCAGACAATTAGTTTAACATATATTGATAAACTTATATAATCTACGACTCGTAATTGAACTATTAAGTTGTGAAACTTAATTAACAATTATAGTCGTTAATCATATATATAATCAATAAGTCTAACCCTTTACTGAACCTGTTACTAAAAGTAGATATAACTTATTACAGGAAGTCATAAGTCTTATATAAAGAGTATGGTTTTACATGTTCACATTTAAGTCGACACGACTAACCGGAGATGATTTTAACTTATAAACGCTTAATTAGATAATTAATCGAGAGTTCATAAATTAAAATGAAGTAGGCAACTCGCAGAACAAGTCAACTCGCAGAGTAAAGGTGACAATAATTAATGAGGTGAAATCCCTTGATATATACCTCAATGAATGCGCAATATAAAGGTGACAATAATAAATGAGGTGAAAACGGTGTTTGCGAAGTGAAAATATCAAAAAATTGCGAGATCAAGTTCTTGGTTTGCAAGTGTCAAGTCGCAGGCAATTTTTCAACTCGCAAAGGGTGAGATTGACTTGTGAACTCGCAGGTCTTTATACCTGTTGACTCGTTCGCAGAAGGACTCAACTCGCAAGTCTAGTTCATCTCGCAGCCTTAGTTCAGTTCGCAGTCAAAACTCATCTCGCAGCCTTTCTCATTTCGCAGTCAAGTTCACTTCGCAGGCCATTTTCAGTTTGCAGGACTAGAAGTCAACTTGAAAGTTTGACTAGAAACCAATTTTAACACTTGGTATAATTTTAATTCCATAAAATAAACGAGTCTAAAATAATTAATATTTTTCACTTGTTTTTCTCTTAGAATATCGTGTACATTACATACAAGTCTAAAATCTAATTATTTTTCACTTGTTAGGTAACCATACGATAATACGAATGACAACAATACATAAAATAGAGTAGATAAGATAAAATGATAAAAATAGGAATAAAAGCATAAAATAAATAAACTGACATGATTCATAATAAACATTGGTATCAAGTACCCTTGTATTAATGAAACACATAGACGAAAAACAAAAAATAAAATAAACTAAAATAAAATAAAATAAATACATCCTAATTGAGGGCGTTAAGAATTTATTGACAGTGGGATCATAGTAGAGGGAAACAGCTGAACCAATTGTTGAGTAAAAATCTAAGAAGATTGTTAGTATGCAACCTCTTGAAATTCACAATAAGTTACAGAAAAACTCACAACTTAACCGTTTATCAACTTATATTTATAAAAGTACAACTTGGTTACCTATCTCCACAGAATATAACATATTTATCAAAATGAAGCGATTAATTATCACAAACAGTTCAAGACGATTACCGGTATTATAATCCATATAAACAAAGGCTACACTGATTTCCAAGCAAACCTTTATTGTTGGTATGCAAATTACCGAATGTGATCCAAAATATGACATACTGAGAAATATAGTAGAACACATAACACTGTATCTTTCACTTTCAAGGTAGAGGTTACTAAATGATGTTCTTTTCGAAGCATATAACATACCCTTGAGTGAATTTAAAATGTGACAAACATCAAACCTGTTTTGTAGATACTAGTGGTTCTAGATCTGTACTTAGTACAACATAAGATCCCTTAGTATAGACAAAACAAGTTTGAAACCATTGGCAAAACTAAAGGAGTCAGGTCTGTACTTAGTACAACACAGTCACCAGTAGTTTTACTAATAGCCATAATTCTTACTATTTGTCTTGACATATGTTCAAAGATCTTTGATAACAGTGTATAGTTAGACTATCATTCAACAATTAAGACTTATGTCATACGGCATATAACAGATCACACTAGATAACTCACAAGAGAATTATTACTTCTTATATGCTCAGAAATCAAAGCAGAATTTGCCAACCAGTATATCATATAATGAAGCTGTCTAGATGTAAATTTTTCAAGCAAATTATAACGTGTGGTGAGAGGTGTATACTAAAATAAAGATAAGTAAAGGCCTGGTTGTAAAGATGTATAGTTAATGTAACTAACTGGAATCTACTAACACATCTAACTTAAGACATTTACCTACAATTATTAAGCCGATTCCTCTAATTTACTATCATTTCCAAGCAGATAAAGACTTAACCCTTTTATCGAAGGCGATTCCCCTTAGGTAACAAGCAAATGAATATCATACGCCTGCCCCCATTTTTTTTAAATTAAAGAAAACTACTAACTATTACATATAAGATCCATATGGAAGACTAATCAATCTGGATTTCTCATTCCATTCAGTTGCACCAATTTCTCAAATCGAGCTCTGTCGAATGCTTTGGTGTATAAGTCTGCTAAATTATCCACGGATGGAACCTTAGCTAACTTTATCAGGTTCTTCTCAGCACAATCTCTGATAAAATGATGACGAATATCAATGTGCTTTGTCTTGCTATGCTTGACTGGTTTATTGGTTATAGAGATCGTTGATTCATTATCAATCATCATTGGAGTATTGGTTATACTCAACCCATAATCCCGCAGTTGCTGTTGAATCCACAATACTTGAGAGCAACAGCTGCCAGCAGCAACATACTCAGCTTCACATGTAGAAATGGCGACTGAGGTTTGCTTCTTGCACTGCCAAGATACTGGTCTACCTCTTAGGAATTGACATCCACCAGTTGTAGACTTTCTATTCTGATTACATCCTCCATAATCAGAATCAGTGTAAGCCACAAAATACAAGTCTCCATCAGTTGGATACCAAAGTCCCAGCTTAGGCTTCCCTTTGAGGTAACGTAGAATTCGTTTAACGGCTTGCATATGAGACTCTTTAGGAGTAGCTTGATATCTTGCGCAGACACATACTGCAAACATTATATCAGGCCTCGATGCAGCCAGATACATTAGTGATCCAATCATGGCCCTATAAAGAGTAGGATCCACGTCTTTATCACTCGATGTATCCGGACCAATTCCATGAGCTTCCGGAATATGAGTGTGATAAATTCTAGTTTCATCCATCTTGAATCGTTCAAGGAGCTCATATGTATACTTAGTTTGATGAATGAAATACCCATCTTACTTCTGATCAACTTGCAATCCTAAGAAAAATGTTAGTTCTCCCATAGCGGACATCTCAAACTTGTTCTTCATGACTTGTTCAAATTCACTACACATCTTTTCGTCAGATGACCCAAAGATGATATCATCAACATATACTTGAGTGTACTATCTATTCTTCCTCTTGTAAAACCATTCTCAAGAAGATAAGTAGATAGTGTTTCATACCACGCTCTAGGAGCTTGATGTAATCCATATAGAGCCTTATCAAGACGATATACTCTATCTGGATACTTTGGATCAGTAAATCCCGGTGGTTGAGAAATATACACCGTTTCCTTGACTTTTCCATACAAGAAGGCACTCTTAACATCCAGCTGAAAAACTTTCATTTTCTTTGAAGCTGCAAATGCCAAGAATAACCTAATTGCTTCAAGCCTAGCCACAGGTGCAAACACTTCATTGTAGTCAATCCCCTCTTGTTGATTGAATCCTTGAACAACTAGACGAGCTTTATTGCGAATCACGATTCCCTGATCGTCTTTCTTGCACTTAAATACCCATCTAGTTCCAATTGGATATTCTCCAACGGGTAAATCAACCAACTCCCAAACTTGCAATTTTGAGAACTGAGATAGTTCTTCCTGCATTGCCTCGACCCACGAATTATCCTTCAAAGCTATCTGAACATTCTTAGGTTCAATTTGTGAGATAAAGCATGAATATAGACATAGATTTGTAATCACTGTCTCGTTCATTTCAGCATACAAGCTTGAGTGAGTTGATGTACTAGCTTTTGATTGATTCCGAGTTAGAACAGGAGAATTTGGATCACCGATGATATTATCGATCGGATGATTCCTATTTAATCTTGTTGAGGTTACAGGTTCAACTGGAATATCATCTTGTAGGTTAGCACCAATTTCCTCCAATGGTAGAATACCGTCATTAGTAGTAGATATCCTTAATTGTCTCAGAGGAGTGAGAATATCATCCACAATCCTTTGAGAAGCAATTTCAGGATCTTCACTCTCTTGAGCTATATCCACTTGAGGTTGTTGTGACTCAATAGGTGAGACTTCATCAGAATCAACAATAGTCCTAATTTTAGACGTTTGAACATTCGATGTCGGAGAAGGAGTAGGATCTTCATCTCCAGACAATAAATGCTCAGGAATCTCTGAATTACTGACATAGTCACTGATAGGGACTTTAAATGACTTGAAGAGATCTGAATAATTAAATTGCCAATCTAATCCCTTATGTAAGTCATGTGTATAGCTCGTAACTTCAATGTTATAAACTATTTCAACACGTCCCGTAGTTTTATTGAAGACACGTTTGTTTGGTGAGTTAGGCACATAACCTAGGAAATATCCTTCGTCAGCCTTCTCACCAAATTTAGGTTGATGGCTAGTCTTCAACAAGGTACATGAAACTCCAAAGGGTTCAAACCCTTTTAAGTTAGGTTTCTTATTGTTTAAAAGCTCACAACAAGTTTTGTTCAGCCTTTTAATCGTAAGAACCCTATTGAGAACATGACATGCAGTATTCACCGCTTCTACCCAAAAGATGACCGGAAGCTTTGAATGTGCAAGCATTGTTCTTGCCCCTTTGATCAACGTTCTGTTCTTCCATTTAGCAACACCATTCTGTTGAGGTTCATAAGGTGCGCTGAATTGATGTTGTATCCCTTTGCTTAAGCAATAGATATTGATCGTTGAGTTCTTGAATTCTGTTCCATTGTCACTACGAATTCTCTTAACTCTTTTTCTATAGATATTCTCTATTAGATCTAGAAACTCCATAAGAATGCCCGGAGTTTCATCCATAGATCCCAAAAAGAACACCTAGGAGAATCTAGAGTAATCGTCTGTGACAACCAAGCAATACCATTTGCCACCTATGCTTCTCTTGCTTATGGGGCCAAAGAGATCCATATGTAGCAACTCAAAAGGCGAGGAAATAGAGTTTACAGTGTAGATCCCTATTCAGATCTTTTAACCAAATCGTTCAATAACCCACGCGCGGAATTCGTAGGACGGTATGACACACGAAATAGAAAGATTAAATCAATACTAACAAATGTAATGTAAGCTTTATATTTCTCAAAGTAAATTCTCTGATCAAATTACACAGCAAAAACGCAGAGAATAATACTCAAAAATCTTTCAAAAAGTCTAACCTAATTACAAAGTAATTAGACCTATTTATACTAATCTGGCCTTGTGAGTAGAGATCACTATTGCGACATAAGCACTATGTCGCAACTACAACTAATGCGACACATGCCTTGTATCGCAGAACACAGAAAATGTAATTCTAACTAACCTAATTACATTAATTAACACATTACAGAATTGACCAACTGACAGACACACTAAGATGTATCAACAAACTCCCCCGTGTCTTCAGCTTGGTCTTCAAAATCTTCATTTAAACCCAGCCTACAGGAAATACACCGCCAGCGTGTATTCCATGTGTTACACATACGTTGACAATCCTTTGGAATTGAAATGCAATCTTTTTATTCACAGCATTTCTTTCATTGTAGCGAATTGGATTATCAAACAGCTTTCTCAAATCTTTCTCTATGAAGTTAATCAAGCTCATTGGATCAAACACTCTAAATTGAGCTTTCTTCAAACCATAGAGAGAGCTCTTCTCTGGTTGCTCTGTTTCAGGCACAAAAATCAAAACTGCCTCACCTGTATGAGCATCCAGTTCCCAGTAATGAAATCTTCTTAGAAAGTCCAAGGGAAACGTTTCCAAAGGAATCTTCTTCAAACAATCAGCCGGAGGATAACGCATTTTGATCAATGGTTGTTTGGTGACTGGATCAAACCGTTTCTTATAGATGATTCTAGTTCCCAACGTCGGTTTGATAAAATTGTAACTCTTAGTACGGATTTCTCTTTGCAGAGTAGTCTGAATGAAATTGGCACGATCGTCTTTCGAAGGATTAATCAAAGTGAGCTGAGCAAGACGATTAATTTCTCCTTTCGGCAAAGTGCTCAGCTTAGTGAATGATCTCTTGAAATATTGAATTCTATCTAATCTTGATCATGAACACACTATTTGATATTTTCCAACTCTTTATCAATCCAGTATACGCTCCACTGACTTTGTACGATTTGCAAGTAACCGGCACTTGCTTTCCATCTTTTCCATGCGGCCACCATTTTGCAAGTTTCTCAGCTCTTGTTTCAGTAGTTTCATTTTCTGGAGCCTGAGTCTCTGACGTTCCTTCATCTTGTGCCTCAGATGCATTTTTAGCTTCATCTTTAGAGGAATCAGTCTCAATAATCGGAGCATCATCATAAAATTCATCATCATTTAGTCCTTCCTCTTCAAACTCGACATCATCGTTTTCCTCAACATCTTCATTCTCAGAATCAGAGTTTACTTCATTTATCATGCGTTGAATGAAAGAGAGATCTGCACATAAGTAATCAACAACCAATGGTCTCGGCTGGCCTGGTGTGTGATGCACAGGGAAGTACTCTAAAGTGGGCATTTCATTAGTATGTTCAATATTTATATCTTCATTTACAGACTCAGACCCCGGTCCACTTGGTTCTATTGATGGACCAGAGGGAACAGACTCCCCCTGACCAAGTGACCAGGTCTCAAACTCCCTAAACTTATCTTCTAAATCATTAATCCGGGAGATTTGAGTCTCTATCAGTGCAGCTTGAGACAGAATAAGTGAAGCTTGATCCTCCACTGTCTTTTGCATCGCCTCCATCCGTTCCAATAGTTGCTTGATCACATCCGGATGAGGTTGCACTGGAGTCTGCAACTCTGAAGGCCCTGCAGAAGAAGAGGTGCGAGGACGACTGGATGTTGGAATATCGTCAGAGACAATGTAAGTGACATCCTCACGGGGCCGTTTGCCCGTCGACCTGGGCAGAGAGGGGCATAACTCATCAATATCCCTAAAAATATCATCATATTGAGGATCGGGATTCAAAGTTTGTTGCGGTGCTTGAGGTGGTGGTTGCTGGAGAGGTGCTTGTTGTTGAACAGGTGCCTGAGGAGGAGGTGAAGGCTGCCTTAGAATCGGAGCCGGATCTGCAAATTCATCACCCTCCGGAGGCACATAGGCCTCATTAACAATATGACCAAACAGTGGCACATCTGGCGGGACCGGTGTGCCCCGAGCATACTGACCGGAAACCACGAAGATACGGGTATTCATTGGTGTCGGGCGAAATTGGGGTTGCGGGTCCACCAGTAATCCCGGGAGCAAATGATTTATTAGTAATTGAAAAAAGCGTGGGTACAAAGCCCACTGTACCTCCCCTGCCTGTGCTTTGTCTACCAAAATCCGAAAGATATAACCCGAGAAGTTATAGGGTTTGTTGTAGACCAATGCAAGCATAGCGGATGCTGTAGACAGGCTCATGCCATCAAAACCTGCCTTCCTACCAGAGAGGCAAACAATCATGACGTGCATCAAATAACGCCAGACCTTGGTGAGATAGGCCTTGCGATATTGATCACGAGGAATAGTCGGGTAGCCGAGGCGAGCCATACCCCCAACAATAAAAGAATGGGCATAATCCACCGGCATCTCAGAGTCATCAGGGAACTGAAAGAAATCCCGAATGATCTGCTCAGAAAGAATAATCTCGTGATCTTGAACCTGAGAGATAATCCGGGTAAACTCGAGATCCGAGTTAACACTGGCATTAGCCCAGAAGTCAGAGACGGGATCACGGTAGATAGTGGTGGTGGCTGTGATCGCAGTGTATATTCTTGAGCATCGAAGAAAGGCGATCATCGGGCGGTACGACACCGCCGATTCTTTTTCATCATCGAGGAAAGCCGTGACATTATGTCTCGGTTCCTAGAAGAAAGCATTTACGTTAGCTATATCTGTAAAAACACAAAAAACTTGGAAGCCATTAGACGTAAACACCTTTTTAAAGATGGACATTTTTCAAATAAAAATGTACTGCGACACAAGCCTTGTGTCGCATGCTATCACAACGACATAACTAGTTATGTCGCAGTTATGCAATTAAAATTTAATGATTTTCAGCGACATAAGGGTTGTGACGCACAATAGATCAGCGACATAAGATAGCGTCATAACGATTGTGTCGCAAAACATGTCGGTGACATAAGCCAGTGACATAACTATTGTGTCGCAGATAGACAGCGACATAAAATCTGAACAGATCCTGCGACACAGATCATGTGTCGCAGCCTGTGTCGCAAAGATGAACACGATGAAACCCATATTTGCAGATGTAAAAAAAATTGGGGTTTTTGAGTTTCAATCGATTCCAAATATCCACAAGCATGTCAGGAGCATTATTCAATAATTATTACACGCATTTAAACACTCTAAGATAATTAATTTCGCAAATAAAAGAAGCCCTAAATAACCGCAACTTGAAATGCAAATGTAATCAAGAATACGTAATAATAACTGTTAAAACTTGTACCTATTGATGCGTTGGAGTGAGTAGAACACGAAACAAGTGATGAATCAAAAGGAAATCCACATAAATTGCAAAAATTTGAATTTTTTTGAAAGTCCGAGAGTTGTGTCGCAGGATCCACTTTGTGTCGCAAAATTTGAATTTTGTGTCACTGGTAATTAAAAACTAATTACTGCGACACGAGGGTATTTATACCCGGGACACAAGGCAGCGACACAAGGGTATTTATACCCGGGACACAAGGCAGCGACACAAGGGTGCGACACAAGCCTTGTGTCGCAGAAGTCAATCAAGGGTTAAATTTTAATTTTTTATTTGTGACACTTAGAAAAGAAATTTAAAAGAAATAGATATATAATAATAAAATAAAATAAAAGAACGTTTTGAGAGGTGTCTATTTAGAGATCACATTAGAAAGACAGACTCGCAAGACAATATTAAATTTTAATTCGATTATCAGTATAGTTGTCCAAATTTAAATTTATCAAGCAAAGTTAACCAGCCTGAGAAGAAATCTGTAACAAGACGATTATTGGTATTGTTTGTCCACTTAAACATGTAACACACTCAACTTCAAGCTTTAGCAATTATTGTGAACATGTAAGTCAGAGACTATTTCAAAAGTCTCCGGAACGAACGCCTAGTGGAAGTTCCTCCCATTCCTCAACTAGTAAGAATTCTAGAGAGTCCAAGTCTCTTGAAAAGAGAGATGGATATCTAAAAGAATTCTCATTTGTTGATAAGGATGGCCGACCCAAGACCGTGGTGGCTTGGGTCCCCCTTAATACCTAATGATTTTCATTTTTGGTGCAGGAGCTAATAAGACGCGCTAGGAACTGGTGGTATGTTGATAGCGGTTGCTCCAGGCACATGACGGGGGAAAGGCAGCTTTTGGTGGATTTTGCACCTAAAAGGGGAGGCCATGTAAACTTTGTAGGCGCAAAAGGAGGACAAATCACGGGATCAGGATCTGTCACTAATGGGAAAATAACGCTAGAGCAAGTCAACTATGTTGAGGAGCTGAAGCATAATCTCATGAGTGTTTCTCAGATTTGTGACAAAGAACATTCTGTTCATTTCACAGATAGAGAAGCCTTGATCCTGAAACCCGGATTTGTGATACCTGACGAGTGGATTATCATGAGGGCACCAAGAAAAAACGATACTTATGTGATGGACATGAGTGTCGCAGAACCTTCTACGGCGTCAACATGTTTATTATCCAAAGCTTCGGAGCTTGAGTCACAATT
Organism: Logfia minima; assembly: GCA_963921325.1. Classification (NCBI taxonomy): domain Eukaryota; kingdom Viridiplantae; phylum Streptophyta; class Magnoliopsida; order Asterales; family Asteraceae; genus Logfia; species Logfia minima. The sequence continues at coordinate 11,390,498 of OY992766.1, forward strand.
ATGGCATAGGAGAATGGCACATCTGCATTTTTGGAAGATGAATTTCTTAGTACGACATGGTTTAGTACAGGGTGTTCCATTGCAGAGTTTCGGGCTAGAAGACAAGTGTGTGCCGTGTCTGAAAGGGAAACAACATAAGAAGTCTCACAAGTCTAAAACTCATAACTCCATTGCCACACCATTTGAGCTCCTTCACATGGATCTTTTTGGACCGGTGACTGCAAGGAGCATTGGTGGTAAACACTACTGTTTAGTTGTGACCGATGACTACTCACGATTTTCTTGGGTATTTTTCTTGGGTACCAAGGATGAGACAGCACCGACGCTGATGAACTTCTTCACCCAGGTAAAGCACCAGTATAATCGAGGAGTAAAGAAGATAAGGAGCGACAATGGCACAGAGTTCAAGAACACACTGCTGAGCGTCTATTGCTTAAGCAAGGGAATTCAGCATCAGTTCAGTGCTCCCTATGAGCCACAGCAGAATGGAGTCGCAGAAAGAAAAAATCGGACATTGATTGAAGCAGCACGGACAATGCTAGCTGATTCAAAACTTCCCGTCATTTTCTGGGGGGAAGCCGTGAATACAGCCTGTCACGTCTTAAATAGGGTTTTAACTGTTAAAAGACTTAACAAAACCTGTTATGAACTTTTACATGGTCGAAAACCGAATCTACTAGGTTATGAACCGTTTGGTGTTCCATGTACCTTATTGAAAACCAGGAATCAACCGAAATTTGGTGAACGGGCTGACGAAGGATTCTTTCTAGGTTATGTTGCTGGTTCACCTAACAAACGGGTTTACAACAAGACGACTGGTCGTGTTGAGATTGTCTTTAACATTGAAGTCACAACACACACACCAGCAGATCACATAGGACCCGAGTGGTTATTTAACTATGATGCTGTCTTCAAGTCATTCAATGTTCCTCTCATAAGTGATAGTGGCACTTCGGGATTGGAATATTCAATTCTGGATGATGATGCTGACAGTTCAGCACCAAGATCCAGTATTTCATGTTCCGAAACTTCAACAGGTAACGGAAAAGCAATTATTCAAGAGCAGATAGAAGATGTTGATCCGCGTTCGAATGAACAACCTTCAACTTCAGTAGCTACAAGTTTCGACAAAGTCCATTTCGAAGAAGATGTAACAACTGAGGGGGAGATAGGGTCAAACCTTGAATCTGATATACCTGTTGATACTACTGTCTCGACACGAGTTAACAAAGATCATCCAATCGAGAATATCATTGGTGATCCTAGTTCAAGTGTAAAGACACGTAGAGGTATTATTGAAAGCACTAGTCTTTATGTATCCATCCAAGCCTCTGGGATAATACATAAATGTCTATATAGTTGCTTTATCTCTCAAGTGGAGCCGAAGAATGTTCAGATGGCTCTAAAAGACAACTCATGGGTAGAGGCAATGCAAGAGGAGCTTGCACAGTTCAAAAAGCTCAAGGTATGGGAGCTTGTTGATCTACCTAAGGGAGAGTTTGCGATAGGCACCAAATGGGTGTTTAAGTGCAAACGTGATGATCGCGGGATTGTCACAAGGAACAAGGCCAGATTGGTGGTCAAGGGATTTAATCAGCAGGAAGGGATAGATTATACAGAGGTTTTTGCCCCGGTAGCAAGGTTGGAAGCCATTCGACTATTTCTGGCATATGCTGCGTACAAAAAGATGAAAGTCTATCAGCTGGACGTCAAGAGCGCCTTCTTGTATGGGAAAGTACAAGAATTAGTGTATGTCGAACAACCGCCAGGGTTCTCGGATCCAAACCATCCAGACCGGGTCTATAAATTGGACAAGGCTCTGTATGGATTGCATCAAGCACCTCGGGCTTGGTATGAGACACTGTCTACCTATCTCTTGGACAATGGGTTCAAGAGAGGCAAGATAGACAGTACACTATTCATTCAATGGAAAAAGGCGGATTTCTTACTTGTACAGGTCTACGTCGATGACATCATTTTTGGGTCATCTGACGAGAACATGTGCAGAGAGTTTGAGCAGGTAATGAAGCGGAAGTTCGAGATGAGTGCTATGGGGGAGCTGAACTTCTTCTTAGGATTACAAGTGGATCAAAAGAAAGACGAGTTTTTCATTCATCAGACCAAGTACGTGCATGAAATGCTTGCACGGTTTGCTATGGAAGACTGTTCGTCATTCAGTACTCCAATTCCCGTAAACCACAACCTTGGACCAGATACAGAGAGTTCCGAAGACGTGGATCCAACTCAGTATCGGGCGATTAACTGCTTCACGACCTGACATAACGTTTGCTGTTTGTTTGTGTGCTCGATTTCAGGCTAACCCAAAGGAATCTCACATGAAGGCTGCGAAGAGGATATTGCGATATCTAAAGGGAAAACCGAAGTTCGGTCTTTGGTATCCCTCCGGAGGCAATTTTGACTTCGTGGCTTACACTGACTCCGATTATGGAGGGTGTAATCAGAACAGGAAATCCACCAGTGGAGGATGTCAACTTTTAGGAGGTCGCATTGTCTCTTGGCAATGCAAGAAACAAACCTCAGTCGCCATCTCAACCTGCGAGGCTGAGTATGTCGCAGCCGGTAGTTGTTGTTCACAGATTTTGTGGATACAACAACAGCTCCGCGACTATGGTTTAAATCTAACTAATACCCCTATGATGATAGATAATCAATCCACAATTTCCATAACTAATAATCCTGTTAAGCATAGTAAAACGAAACATATAGATATTCGACATCACTTTATTCGTGACTGTGCTGAAAAACAGATGATTAAATTAGTTCAAATTCCCACTGATGATAATCTTGCTGACTTGTATACTAAGGCTTTTGATAGATCACGCTTTGAGTTGTTAGTTCAACTCAATGGTATGATCAATCCTGAATAATGTATCTTCCTTACGAACACTATCCATAGTTTAGTTTCTATTTCTAGTAAGTTATGAAAAATATCAAAACTTGAGTGTCACTGAACTAAAGGCAAAGAAATGATGACAACATTACCCATGCCTAGAACATTAAAATATGTGTGGCTTTAAGATGCAGTACATACACAGTCCAATGTACCTTAATTTATCAACGTAACTAATAGCTTCATCATACAATGTATTGGTAGGCATACGACATAACGGTTTTCAAGTACTTAATCAATATTAACTAATACGATTAGTCTATGCAATCTCTATTTTGATGTATGACATTAAGTCTTAATTCTTAGGAGATAGACTGTACCTGACTACATGTTATTGGATAATATAAACCAATTCATCTGGGGGGTTCACTGACTGTTTCTTTTGCTACTTCTTGAAACATGTTGACCTAGACTCAGTCAGTGTATCCTATAAATAGAGCAACCTCGACCGCGAAACAAGAATACCGTTTTCAAGGTCTCTAGTCAAACTATGTCGCTTTGTTGTACGTAAGTACAGACCTGTCACCTCTGGTTTGATTTTAGATTTGATTGTCTCTAACCCTAGTCTTGTCCTATAGCTGCAACATGTACTCATGTACATTGCTTAAAAATGAACAAGGACTTGACTTTAAAGATGACATTCAGATAAAACATCCAATACATGGAATTCTAGACTTTCTTGATTCTAAGGGTATATCAAATGTGAGATACATAGTTAATCATGAATAATAACTAACCGTGTACTTGAACATTCTGCGTGTTGACTGCTTAAGTGGACAACAATACCGATAATCGTCTTGAACTATAAATTACATACATAATAACAATGGAATAACTCAATTCCTAACTGTGTATCGTACGCATTATGGCTAATACGATCTTTGTCTCAGTGACTCTCACAAAAAGAATGTAAATTTCAATATGAATAATTTCATATTTGTTTTAATTTTTCTAGTTCATTAGTATTTTCCACATTTTCGTTCTTTCTGTTCGGGAGATCTTTATTTTTGATTGGTCACAACCCTGTGATTCATTAAACTGCCTAAGTATTACTGCGCGTAGCTACTTGATTCATTAACTTGCCGACCCTACTACAAGTTCATGAAAATAAAGTAAAATATACCGAGTTTGTCATTGTATTACCTTATTGCAGGTTTCTATCTTGACTAACTAGTATACTTCACTTTATGTGCACCTGTATTTGGTTTGTTCTTGTCTGTCTTACAGATTTGAAGTCGGTAATGCTAATGATTCTGCTGATGATACCTTATTACTGCCTAGAAGGTCCACAAGAAGACGATCTAGTCGAGTTATCATTAGTGAGCACGCTATCCAACCCACACCCACCGCCATACCCACACCCACAACAGTTTCAACTGCACCTATTGCAACTATCTCACCATATGACCTCGCCGTTGCTTAGGGGGAGAAAGATTCCTTGTTGAAGCGCGCGGCAGCTCAAGGGGAGAAAACTGATCCTAAAGGGGGAAGACCGATCCTAAGGAGAGAAGACTGGTTACTTCAACTAAACGATAGGAGAAGAAGACTGGTTTGGTTGTAAAGAGGTGGAGCTGAAAAGAAACTGGAAGACTAGACAGAGACGATGATCCCAGTATACCAAATAATGGTCATCAAAATGATCTTCAAAGGAAATGGAATGTAAGCTGTTTAACTCTTCAACATGAAGACTTACTACACAGCAGTGACAAATGGAATGTGAGCTGCCTAACTCTTCAACTAGAAGGTTTGGTACGCTTGAACAGGTTAAGGGGGAGTCTAGTCAACATCTGATAAAGCTTTATGAAACTACAGAGATAGTTGAAGACATGAAAGCTGAAGATATCAGAAGATTGTGAAAGATTTGTGTTGAAAAGGGTATGTATGCTGGTCGCCATTGAAGATTACAAAGATTAAAGACTGAAGACAACTAGAGCTATTGTCAAGGGGGAGTCTGTTGGTACATCTTTGTGTGACAACAGCTTCTAGTTTCGTAATTAGTCATTTTGTTTATCTTTGTAATTGTAAATGTTTAAGTTTGTCTAAGTAGGTATGTAAGTTCGTACGAACTTAAAGTAGGTACGAACTTAGATACATACGAACTTAGGACATACGAACTTAGACATACGAACTTGTCTAAGTTCGTACGAACTTACCTAAGTTCGTATGGGCCTGGACATGGGCTAAGTTCGTAGGGCCCAGCCCATACGAACTTGAGCTCAATATATGTCCATGTTCGTACGAATTTAAAAATTTTTGGAGAGCAGATTTTCTGTTGTCTAGTGTGAGAAAGAAAACGTTTGTATTGAGAGTTTAGTCTTGATTGAATGTAAAGATTGGTTATATTCAATAAAGACGTGTTTATTAGTGTTCTTTACATATTCGCGATAAATTGTTGATTATCGTTAGGTATATTCAAGGATTCCGCACTTGTTTATACTTGAATATCTCGTAGATCCAGACCCCAGGAACCTACAAGTGGTATCAGAGCCTTTAAACAATTCGTTTCAAGGTTAGGGATATTGAAACGATAAAGAACGATCGATCACGAACGATTTTGACGTTAAAATCTCTGATTTTCACGTTCAAAAGTGTTAAAGTTCACTAATTAGGTGTTTAGATTCGAAAACGGCGCATTTGGATAAATCCATGTGAAACAGCTCCAAAGGCTTCTCAGTTGAATTGGCCAGCTTCGGTCTGTGAGACTTCTTGTGTTGCTTTCCTTTCTGACAAGGGACGCAGTGATCATTCAGCCCAAAGGATTGCTTAGGGACACCTCGCACTAGATCATTCTTAATCAGGTAGTTCATCTTGCGAAAGTGCAAGTGTCCCATACGCTTGTGCCATAATAATGATTCCTTCTCGGGAGCTTTAGATAGAAGACATGTGAGCTGTGTAGTTTCCACAGTACTCATGTCAAGAATATACGTGTCTCGCTCCCGAGGTGCCCTCACTAGCACCCATTCTTCAGGGATTACAAATCCCGGCTTCAATATACAACACTTAGTGTCTATGAAAGCAGTAGTGTACCTTTTATCGCACACTTGAGAGACACTGAGAAGATTGTGTTGTAATTGCTCCACAAAATTCACCTTTTCAAAACTTACCATTCCATTGGTAAGCGTACCCTGACCAGAAATGACTCCCCCCTTATCACCAGCAAAGGCCACATAACCACCATTAAGCATGAACTTCAGATAATAGAGAAACATCACCGGTCATGTGCCGAGAACAACCGCTGTCAATGTACCATTTACTGTTTTTTACAGATTCAGGTTGCTGCGGCACCACAAACAAGGTAAATTAATTAGAAATGGAGACCCAAGCCTTGATAGTCTTGGGTACTCCAGTGACATCATCAACAACAACCACATTAGTCAAAATTTTATTTTCAGACTGTTTAGAATGTTTGACTGATGAGTTATTGTCAGATGTAGAATCTTTGTAAGATTCCTTAATCTTCCAAACCTGTTTTGGTTTGGATGCTTGCAAATCAACAACTTTGAGCTTTAAGTTTTGTACTTTATTTTGCTCATCCTTGTTGACTTTGACAGCTGGTAAGGAAGTCTTTGAGCCTCTCATAGAAATATGTTTCTTTGAAAGAATGTTAGATTTAGAAACTCGTGAAACTTGCTTTCCAAACTGTTTCTTAGCAAGCACAGGACAATTATTTATCAAATGACCTTGCTTCTTGCAGTAAAAACAAGACCGATGCTCAACACTAGATTGAAATTGAGGAATAAACCGATGAGCCCGACCAAAAGAAGCACGTGTTGAACACTCACATTGATGTGAACATTCAACAGGGGATGCTTTTGAGGTATGTTTAGAAGATTTATTTTGAATATTCGATTTAGAAGCAATCTTCTTTTGAGGTTCAGTCGTAGCTTTACCTTTTCCTTTTGATATAGCCCGTTCATTTCTTTCAATAGTAATGATATGATTTTCAGGCTTCACATGTTTCTTTACTGGTCTATACTCTTGATCAGTTATATCCTCAATTTCAATTTCCTCTTCAATAATACAAGGAAGCACAGAAAGAGCCTTTCCTAATTTAGGCTCAACTATATTTTCAGACTTAATAAGTTCAGTCTGATGAATCTCGGCCTTAACAGGCTTAACTTTCTCAACCTTTCGAGTCTTACTTGTTTCAGACTCACTAGTATTAGCCCTAACTGGCTCGGACCTACTATTTTCAGGTTGTTTGGATGCAATGATGACATTTTCAGCCTTAACTAGCTCAGGCTTACTTATTTTGATGCTAACCGCAGGTTTAACATCTATCTTTGTAAAGATAGGCATCAAATCATTGACATTATCCCTGACAGGCATGGGAAGATAATCCTTAGGAGGTGGGACTTGATGAAAACCAAGTCCGGCCTTACTTTTAGTATCGGTCCTCTGTGCCTGTAGGATTTCATCAAAGACTAGAGAGGAGGTCGAAAAGTTGGAAAGCTTTTTCTTTAAATTTAAAACCTCAGTTTGAGATTCAACAAGTTCTTTCTTAACAGATGATAACATATCAACATAGCTACCAATTTCATCTTGTTGTTCAAAAATTTTAGCTTTCAATTCCTTTTTCTCTTCCAAAATAGCTTTTAACTTTTGATCACTTGCCTTATCACTGTCTCTTAACATTGTATTTGATTCATTTAAATTTTCAATCATAGTGTTAAGGCGTTTGGTGTCCTCTCTATACCTGTTTAACTGGTTAGTTAATTTTATACATGATACACAAGATAATGGTTCATCATATACCTCATGCACTTCAGCCATTAGTGCTCGTTCTGTATCATCATCATCTGGATCAGACCATTTCCAAGCATTGTTGGAAAGCAGTAGCGCAGCAGAAACCATCACCTTTTCTTCAGATCTGGTCTTCTCAGATGAATTGTGCTGAGAAGGTTTAGATAGCCCGGAAGGTGGTCTTCTTTCTATCACATTCACGAGCAAAGTGTCCATAGTTTTGACACTGGTAGCATTTCACCTTGCTCTTATTAAATCCCAGACCCTTCTCTTCCGGATCAGTTACGTTCTTCCTCCCAGTCTTCTTCAAGAAATTCTTGACGCGTCTTGTGAGCATAGCCATGCTCCACTTCAAGTCCATTCGTTCAAGCTCTTCTTGATCAATTTGACTGAAATCTTCTTCAGTCAGATTCACAGTGCTATTCTTGTTGGATAGGGAGTCATCATACGCCGACAAGAAAGCGGTGAAGACAGCTGCATGTTCCTCAGCAACTGCAGGAGATGCTCCTTTAAAGTTGGAGTAAGCACCACCCCCACTAGAAGAGTTGGTGGTAGTATATCCAAACCCACCAGATGTACGTGGAGAACCAGAACCCCCAGAGAAGAATGCAGCCCCAGCAGCTTGTGTCGCTGCAGCAGGAGCATCCACACCCTATAACTTAGGGTTCTGTATATGTGCAGTAGCCTTGGTCTCCTTCTTCTACATGTCCAAGAGATCAGCAGCAATCTGTCCAATCAAATCATCGAGCTCCATATCCATGATATCTTCGTCTTTCTCCATCAGCAGCACTCGTGTATTCCACTTTTTGGGTAAGGAACCCAAAAGCTTCTTATTAACATCGGTTTTGTCGAGATTTACTCCTCCATCGACTAATTCACTCACGAGCTGTGAGTATCTACTACACATATCCTCAAGAGACTCAGTAGGCAGCATGTCAAAAACCTCAAACTGTTTCTTAACGAGATCCAGTTTGTTCCATTTGTACTGGTCACTGCCACCACATTTCTTTTCGAACCCCTTCCATAGATCATATGCGGTCTTGTGATGTCGGAGTTGTCTTAATAACTGTTGAGGTAAGGCCATGGTAATTGCAGAATAGGTTTTACGTTCAGTATCAAAGGCCTTACGTTCCTCAGGAGTCATAGATTTAATGGACTTTTCAGATATAGGTCCATTATGGATACCGATTCTCAAAGGGTGTTCATACCTTTCCTCTAAATAGATAAGCATTTCAGCATCGTTGAACGATACAAACCCTTCAAAACGCTGACGCCAGTCCAAATAATTCATACCAGTTGTATACATAGGTGGTTTATTCGTAGAACCCACCTCGCTATTGTGTTTTAACATTGCCCCAACCTGTTGAAGAGATGTTGATGTAGAAGCAGACATTATAATGGGCTCGAGAAACTTTTTAGAAATTTAGGGAAACTGAAGAATGCGACACTAAGGTTGTGTCGCAGGGGTTATGTCGCAAAAGTACTAACAGCGACACAGAGGTTATGTCGCAAATGTATTACCAGCGACACAGAGGTTATGTCGCAACACTATGTCGCACAATTAAGGTCGCAAGAACCTTATGTCGCAGCTTATGTCGCACAGTTAAAGGTCGCACCCTATAGCGACACAAATTTATGTCGCAAGCTTGTGTCGCAGAACGGCGCTGTCAGATGCCAAAAACCTCAAAAATGAAATTTTTTGAAACCTAAACGTTTTTTATCAAACAAGTTCGTAAAAACTGAGTTTTTTAGGTTCAAAAACTTCAATCTTCAGTTCCAAAACACCTATAATGAAGATCAAACACCAAAAAGACGTTAAATAATCAAAATAAGTATTTAAAACACGTACCCAAACGATTTTATACCACCAAAATCAATGATTATGGCTCTGATACCAATTGTAGATCCCTATTAAGATCTTTTAACCAAATCGTTCAATAACCCACGCGCGGAATTCGTAGGACGGTATGACACCCGAAATATAAAGATTAAATCAATACTAACAAATGTAATGTAAGCTTTATATTTCTCAAAGTAAATTCTCTGATCAAATTACACAGCAAAAACGCAGAGAATAATACTCAAAAATCTTTCAAAAAGTCTAACCTAATTACAAAGTAATTAGACCTATTCATACTAATCTGGCCGACTTATGCGACACAGGCCTTGTGTCGCAGAGATCACTATTGCGATATAAGCACTATGTCGCAACTACAACTAATGCGACACAAGCCTTGTGTCGCAGAACACAGAAAATGTAATTCTAACTAACCTAATTACATTAACTAACACATTACAGACTTGACCAACTAACAGACACACTAAGATGTATCAACATACAGTTTTAGACTTGTGTGGTTTCTTATGCTGTTTTCCTTTCAAGCAAGATATACACCTGTCTTCAAATGCAAAACTCTTCGGTGGTACACCCAGAACTAACCCATTTTTGGTTATATAGTTCATTTTACGAAAGTTTAGGTGTGCCATTTTCCTATGCCATAGGAGTGAGTCTGATTCTAAAGCCTTGGATAACAGACAAGTAGATTCCATTGAAGTAATAGGAGCATTCATGTTGATAGCATAAATGTCCTTCTTCCTTGGGGCTTTATCAGTATCCATTTTTCGGGAATAATGAAACTCGGCTTCCGGATCAAGGCCTCTTTCTCAGTGAAGAGAACAGGGTGACCTTTATCACAGACCTGAGAAACACTCACTAGGTTGTGTGTCAGTTCTTCAACATAACTCACATCCTGAAGAGTTAAAGTTCCATTTGACACTTTTCCTTTCCCAGTAATGACTCCTCCTTTATCTCCAGCGAAGTGTACTCCCTGTCTCAATCCACCTCTGAAGTCTGTCAGTAGTCTTCTGGTTCTTGTCATGTGCCTAGAACATCCACTGTCAACATACCACCAATTGTCGTTGTTCACAGTCTGCTCCTGCACACACAAGTTGTACACAATTAGTTTTCAAGAGGGACCCAAGCCATTATGGTCTTGGTTTGTCCCTTATCGTCTACAAACTGTAACTCCTTAAAGTAACCATCCTTCTCATTAGGAGCTTTGGTCAACTTCGAAGTAGTATGAGTTTGTTGATGATCAGTGGTCTTGGGTCTATAAGTTTACTGATTTCCAACCCTCCCTGACATATAACCTTGGGATTTTTGCCCTTGGTTACGATTATAGTAAGACCCGTAATTAGTCTCATGTGAACGTGAAGTAGAGCCATTCTCATAATGACTATGGTTTCTTCTAGTGAGATCATTTTCATGATGACTATGATTCATTGAAGTTGAACCATTTTCATAACGACTATGGTTTCTACTAGGGGTCATAAACCTCGATGGCACTTGATCTTTAATAAAGTGTTCAGGCCGTTTAGGTTTAGGTGGAGACACACAGTGAGAGGCATCTCTCTTAAGAGCATTTATAGGTTTAATACCAATTCCTGGTCTGGTACCTAACATGTTTGTACTTAAACTAGAGATGTTCGGAGTCTTATCATTATTCACGCGCTTATGTGGGGCTTCCATCTTCTTATTAGGACAACAAGAAGACACGTGTCCTTTTTGATGACACTTGAAGCACGACATCTGCTTTTGTGACTTAACAGTCTTAGCAGTCTCCTTCTTTGTCTGATCCGAAGACACTGAAGCTGAGTCTTTGTGTGTTTTAATAACTTCATGTTGATGCATGTTAGTGTGTCTTTCAGTTGGTCAAGTCTGTAATGTGTTTGTTAATGTAATTGAGTTAGTTAGAATTACATTTTCTGTATTATGCGACACAAGGCTTGTGTCGCATTAGTTGTAGTTGCGACACAAGTATTATGTCGCAATAATGATGTTGATGCATCTTAGTGTGTTTGTCAGTTGGTCTAGTCTGTAATGTGTTTGTTAATGTAATTGAGCTAGTTAGAATTACATTTTCTGTGTTATGCGACACAAGGCCTGTGTCGCATTAGTTGTAGTTGCGACACAGAGCTTATGTCGCAATAGTGATCTCTGCGACACAAGGCTTGTGTCGCATAATCCGGCCAGTTTGTTTAGTATAAATACCCAAATGTTAGGGTTTTAAAAAAGACTTTTTGGGGATTCTCACACACACTTATTCTCTATTTTTGGCTACTTATTTTATTGAGAAAGAAATATAAAGTATTCTTATTGATTTGCACTTCATTGTCTTAAACTTTATATTCTTTGTGTTTGTGTTTGTCTCCACCATTCGATTTGATTAAAAGATCCATCTTAAGGGATCTACAATTGGTATCAGAGCCATAATCATTGATTTTTGTGGTATCAAATCGTTTTGGTAAGTTTTTAATACTTATTTTGATTATTTAACATTTTTTTGGTGTTTGATCTTCATTATAAAGTGTTTTGAAGCTGAAACTTGGAGTTTTTAAGCCTAAAAAACTAAGCTTTTACGAAGTTTTTCATTAAAAAATTATTAGGTTTCGAAATTTTTCGTTTTTGAGTTTTCTGGGGTCTGACAGCGCCGTTTTGCGACACAAGTCTGCGACATAAATTTGTGTCGCTAATAGGGTTTTAGCGACCTTAACATTTGCGACATAAAGTTGCGACATACTTGTTTTGCGACACAAGGTCTGCGCCACAGATATCTTGCGACACAATATTTGTGTCGCTGTAGGATCTTCTGCGACACAAGCTGCGACACAACAGTTGTGTCGCTGACTCCAGTTTTAGAAACTTTTTGAAAAGTCTTTCGAGCCCGTTACGATGACGTCTTCTGCATCAGCATCTATTCAACAAGTTGGGGCTTTGTTAAAACATAATAGTGAGGTGGGTTCAACAAATAAACCACCTATGTATACAAATGGAATGAATTACTCGGATTGGCGTCAGAGATTTGAAGCATTTGTATCTTTCAACGATCCTGAAATGCTAATTTATATGGAAGAAAGATATGAACGCCCCGGGAGGACCGGTATCTTTGATGGACCTATTCCTGAAAAATCCATTAAGTCTATGACTCCTGAGGAACGTAAGGCTTTTGACACTGAAAAGAAGACTTACTCTGCTATTACCATGGCTTTACCTCAACAGATTCTCCGACAACTTCGCCACCACAAAACTGCGTATGATTTATGGATTGCTTTTGAAAAGAAATGTGGTGGTAGTGATAAGTACAAACGGAACAAACTGGATCTAGTCAAGAAACAGTTTGAAGTCTTTGACATGCTGCATACTGAATCTCTTGAAGATATGTGCAGTAGATATTCACAACTTGTTAGTGAATTAGTCGAGGGAGGTGTAAATCTCGACAAAACTGATGTTAACAAGAAGCTTTTGGGTTCCTTACCTAAAAAGTGGAATACACGAGTGCTGCTGATGGAAAAAGATGAAGACATTATGGACATGGAGCTAGATGATTTGGTTGGACAGATTGCTGCTGATCTCTTAGATATGCAGAAAAAGGAAACCAAAGCTACTGCACACCTTCAGAACCCAAAGTTATATGGTGTGGATGTTCCTGCTGCAGTGACTCAAGCTGCTAGTTCTGCATTTTTCTCTGAAGGTTCTGGTAGTTCTTGTGCCCCAAGTACATCTGGTGGATTTGGATATCCCACCATCAACTCTTCAAGTGGGAGTGGTGCTTATTCAAACTTCAAAGGTGCATCTCCTGCAGTTGCTGAAGAACATGCAGTTGTTTTTACAGCTTTCTTGTCGGATTATGATGACTTCCTATCCAACAAGAACAGCACTGTGGATCTGACTGAAGAAGATTTCAGTCAAATTGATCAAGAAGAGCTTGAGTGTATGGACTTGAAGTGGAGCATGGCTATGCTCACAAGAAGAGTCAAGAACTTCTTGAAGAAAACTGGAAGGAAGAATGTCACTGATTCGGAAGAAAAGGGTCTGGGTTTTAACAAGAGCAAGGTGAAATGCTACCAGTGTCATAACTATGGACACTTTGCTCATGAATGTGACCGCAAGAAGAACCCACCTTCTGGCGTATCTAAACCTTCTCAGTACAACTCAACTGATAAGACCAAAAATTATGAGAAGGCAATGGTTTTCGCTGCACTGCTGCTTTCTAACAATACTTGGGAATGGTCTGATCCAGATGAGGATGATGCAGAAAAGGCACTGATGGCTGAGGTGCATGAGGTAGATGATGAACCTTTATCATGTGTTTCGTGCATTAAATTGACTAACCAACTAAACAGGTATAGAGAGGATACCAAACGCCTTAACACTGTTATTGAAAATTTAAATGAAACAAATGATATGTTAAGAAACAGTGATAAGGCAAGTGGCTTAAAGTTAAAAGCTATTTTAGAAGAGAAAAAGGAATTGATAGCTAAAATTTTTGAACAACAAGATGAAATTGGTAGCTATGTTGATGTACTATCATCTGTTAAAAAAGAACTTGTTGAATGTCAAATTGAGGTTCTAAATTTAAAGAAAAAGATTTCCAACTTTTCGACCTCCTCTCTAGTCTTTGATGAAATCCTACAGGCACAGAGGACCGATACCAAAAGTAAGGCAGGACTTGGTTTTCATCAAGTCCCACCTCCTAAGGATTATCTTCCCATGCCTGTTAGGGATAATGTTAATGACTTAATGTCTATCTTTACAAAGATAGATGTTAAACCTGTCAAGCCTGCTGTTAGCATCAAGAAAAGTAAGCCTGAGCTAGTTAAAGCTGAAACTGTCATCACTGCATCAAAACAACCTGAAACTAGTAGGCCCGAGCTAGTTAGGGCTAATACTAGTGAGTCTGAAACAAGTAAGACTCAAAAGGTTGAGAAAGTTAAGCCTGTTAAGGCTGAGATTCATCAGAGTGAGCTAATTAAGTCTGAGAATATAGTTGAGCCTAAGTTAGGAAAGGCTCTTTCTGTGCTTCCTCGTATTACTGAAGAGGAAATTGAAATTGAGGACATAACTGATCAAGAGTTTAGACCAGTAAAGAAAAATGTCAAGCTTGAAAATCATATAATTACTATCGAACGAAATGAACAGGCTATAACAAAAGGAAAAGGTAAAGCTATGGCTGAACCTCAAAAGAAGATTGTTTCTAAACCAACTATATTATATAAATCTTCTAAATATTCTTCTAAAGCATCTCTTGTTGAATGCTCACGTAAATGTGACTGTTCAACATATGCTTCTTTTGGTCGAGCTCATCGGTTTATTCCTCAATCTCAATCAACTGTTTAGCATCGATCTTGCTTCTACTGCAAGAAGCAAGGTCATTTGATAAATGTTTGTCCCATGCTTGCGAAGAAACAGTATGGGAAACAGGTTTCACGAGTCTCAAAATTTAAGAATCCTTCAAAGAAGTCTATTTCAATGAAAGACTTAAAGACTCCTGTCCCAGTTGTCATAGTCAACAAAGTTGAGCAAAATACTTTGCAAAACTTAAAGCTCAAAGTCGTTGACTCGCAAGCATCCAAACCAAAGCAGGTTTAGAAGATTAAAGAATCTTGCAAAGATTCTACATCCGACAATACCTCATCAGTCAAACATTCTAAACTGTTTGAAAACAAAGTTTTGACTGATGTGGTCATTGTTGATGATGTTACTGGAGTACCCAAGACTATAAAGGCTTGGGTCTCCATTTCTAACTAATTTACCTTGTTTGTGGTGCCGCAACAACCTGAATCTGTAAAGAATAGTAAATGGTATATCGACAACGGTTGTTCTCGGCACATGACTGGTGATGTTTCCCTTTTATCTGAGGTTCATGCTTACAATGGAGGTTATGTGGCCTTCGCTGGTGATCAAGGGGGAGTTATTTCTGGTCAGAGTACGCTTACAAATGGAATGGTAAGCTTTGAGAAGATGAATTTTGTACAACAATTGCAATACAATCTTCTCAGTGTCTCTCAAGTGTGCGATAAAAAGTACACTACTACTTTCACAGACACTGAGTGTTGTATATTGAAGCCGGGATTTGTAATCCCTGAAGAATGGGTGCTATTGAGGGCACCTCGGGAGTGAGACACGTATATTCTTGACATGAGTACTGTGGAAACTACACAACTCATATGTCTTCTATCTAAAGCTCCCGAGAAGGAATCGTTATTATGGGACAGGCGTATGGGACACTTGCACTTTCGCAAGATGAACTACCTGATCAAGAATGATCTAGTGCGAGGTGTCCCTAAGCAATCCTTTGGATTGAATGATCACTGCGTCCCTTGTCAGAAAGGAAAGCAACACAAGAAGTCTCACAGACCGAAGCTGTCCAATTCAACTGAGAAGTCCTTGGAGCTGTTTCACATGGATTTATTCGGGCCAGTCAGAAAGAAGAGTTTGGGAGGAGCTTCGTATTGCCTAGTTGTGACGGATGATTATTCGCGGTTTTCTTGGGTTTATTTTCTGAAGAGCAAGGATGAAGTGCCTGAGATTCTCATCTATCTATTCGACAAACTGCAAAATCTTTGTGAGTTGAGAATCAAGAAGATAAGGAGTGATAACGGTACAGAGTTTAAGAACTCAATTATGGACCTGTACTGTTTGAGCAATGGTATTGAACACCAATTCAGTGCCGCAAGGACTCCACAGCAGAATGGGGTTGCAGAACGTAAGAATAGGACTTTGATTAAGGCTGCACGTACAATGCTATCTGACTCTAAGCTTCCAATCACATTTTGGGCCGAAGCTGTGAATACGGCCTGCAACGTTCTGAATCGGGTGTTAATGGTTAAGAAGAAGAACAAGACATCATATGAATTGTTCAACAACAGAAAGCCTAATCTACAGTTTCTTGAACCATTCGGCTGCCTATGCACTATTATGCACACCAAGGAACGAATTGCTAAGTTTGGTGAGAAATCTTGTGAAGGTGTTTTTCTAGGATTCTCTAATAACTCACCAAACAAACGTGTGTATAATCTAGTGTCCAAGCGTGTGGAAGAACATTTTGAAGTCACCTTTTTCCATTAGACTGACAACCCTCAGGGGAAGGGACCCGAATATTTGTTTGACTATCAAACACTGTTTGATTCTTTTAATATTCCTGAGGTGAATG
This sequence comes from Logfia minima, assembly GCA_963921325.1. Taxonomy (NCBI): domain Eukaryota; kingdom Viridiplantae; phylum Streptophyta; class Magnoliopsida; order Asterales; family Asteraceae; genus Logfia; species Logfia minima. Next base: position 11,407,145 of record OY992766.1, read on the forward strand.
AAGAAGAGGATATAGTGACACTACTTTACGGGCTGGACATCACTTTTGAAACACCACCCATCTCTGTTCCTCCACCACCTACAGCAACACCAGCAACTGCTCCTGCTGCTACTTGTGAGACTCCACCTCCACTCGTTACTGAGAATGTTCCTGATCCTACAAATGATGAGGAACAAACGTTTGAGGATTCTGTTCAATCACCCGTATCTGAACTTGAACCATTACCTGCATCAGACCTTGAAGATTTACCTGCACTTCAACTCGAACTTGAAGCTGACTCTACAAACCTTGATTCTATCATTGTTCCGGCTGCAATTCCGAGTTCTCGGATCAATGTGTCACATCCAGTTGATGCCATTCTTGGTGATTTAAACAAAGGTGTTTTAACGAGACGACAAATTGCTGCTGCTGAACAATCTATGTTGAGGCCGTCTCCTGTTAACGACACTGATCCTGTCTGTCTTGCTTCGGAAATTGAAGAATGCTTTCTCTCACAAGTTGAACCGAAGAAGACAGCTGATGCGTTGAAGGATCCATATTGGGTTGAGGCTATGCAGGAAGAGCTTCAACAATTCAAAAAGCTGCAAGTATGGACTTTGGTGCCTTTACCCAAGGGTGTTCATCCTATTGGCACTTGTTGGGTATATCGTGTGAAGAAGGATGATCGGGGCGTGGTAATTCGCAACAAAGCACGTCTAGTGGTCCAGGGCTTCACTCAAATTGAAGGTTTGGACTACGATGAAGTATTTGCCCCGGTTGCTCGTTTGGAATCCATCCGCATTTTCCTAGCGTACGCTTCATTCAAAGGATTTCGGGTTTACCAGCTTGACGTTAAGAGTGCATTTCTGTATGGTCAAGTGGTTGAAGAGGTCTATGTCAAACAGCCGCCTGGTTTTGAAGACTCTGTTCATCCGAACTACGTCTGCAAGCTGGACAAGGCATTGTATGGTCTTCATCAAGCTCCTAGAGCTTGGTATGAGCAGCTTGCGACTCATCTTCTGAAGAATGGTTTTGTACGAAGAACGATCGACAGTACTCTCTTCATCAAGCATGCAGGGGAGGACTTGTTATTAGTACAGGTTTATGTGGATGACATCATCTTTGGTTCTACCAAGGATGAACTGTGTCGCGACTTCGAGCGGATCATGAAGTCAGAATTTGAAATGAGTGCAATGGGGGAGCTGAATTTTTTCTTGGGCGTACAAGTCGAACACTCTACTAAAGCGATTTACATTCATCAGTCCAAGTACGTCAATGATATGCTTACGCGGTATAACTTGACTAACTGTAAATCCTATGGGACGCCTTTAGAGCTGAATCATCACCTTAGTCTAGCGGAAGATGAAGAGGACTGTCCTGAAAAAGATTACCGATCTATGATTGGTTCTCTGATGTATCTTACTGCATCGCGTCCGGACATTGTCTTTGCAGTCTCTCTCTATTCCAGGTATCAGGCTAAACCGAAGGTGTCTCACATGAAGGCAGTTACGCGAATCTTCAGTTATCTCAAATATAGACCAACTCTTGGTCTATGGTATTCTAATGAGAAAACCTTCGCGCTCACTGCTTACTCAAACTCGGATTATGGGAGATGCAATATGGATAAGAAGTCCACTTCTGGTAGATGTCAGTTTCTTGGACCACGGCTCGTATCATGGCAGTGCAAAAAGCAAACGACTGTTTCTACCTCAACCGCAGAGGCTGAATACATTGCTGCTGCCAGTTGCTGTTCCCAGGTTCTTTGGATACAACACCAGTTGCGCGATTACGGTTTACTCTTAACTATGACTCCTATTCATATAGACAATACTGCTGCTATATGCATTACACGTAATCCTGTCCAACATTCTAAGACCAAACACATAGAAATTAGGTTTCATTTCATTTGTGATTGCTATGAGAAACACCTAATTGATCTGGTCCAAATAGATACCCTTAAGCAGAATGCCGACCTGTTCACCAAAGCCTTTTCCCGTGCTCGTTTCAATGAGCTAGTCAACATGATAGGGTTACGTTTCTTTCCCATTCAAAAGTAATATTTGTGACCTTATTATGTTATGTTTTAAAAATGTTTTTTTTTTTAAAAAAAAGGGTAAGTTGCGCAATAGCCATTCTTTGTGCTTACTAGCATTAAAAAAAAGCAACGTTGCAACATGTGCAAAAGACGTTCAGTTGTGTCTGTAAACAACTAGGGAAATGATAGTACATTAGGAGACACACCTCAAACGTCAATCTTAAGTTTTATCCTCGATGTATCAGTAGGTTTATCTCATATATGTTATACATGTCCTTATAAACACCTGAATCATTGCACGATGTATTGGTAGGCATTTTCATACTCTTCTTTAAGCAACTAAGAAATCCTTTAATCTGTGTTTATTCTTTTGTGATGACCAACATATGATTTATGACAATGTGTCTTAATTCCTATGTATCAACTTGCTATGCTTCTATTAACCTGAGCTTGTATCTGACAACATTTGGGGATTTATGCTGTCTGTTTCCTTTGTTGTATGTCCGTACATACCTGGTTTCAGTCAGCATACATTCAAACACTAAGCAAACAAAAGTCAAAGTACTTTAAAGTCTTATAAAATCAAAGATACCTAACAAGGTCGTCAAACGGTTTGACCAAGTCTGGTTTTGCTTACACCTGAATTAAGTTTAAGTCGCTTTGCTGTATGTAAGTACAGACCTGTCACCGCTGGCTTGATTCTTAAAAACGTTGAATTCAAATACTTTCTCTAACCAATCGAAGTCTTGGGCATGTCTTGATACTAGGAGTATATCTGTGTGGGATTCACAGCGACATACTCACTCTCACAATAACTGCTAAAGCTTGAAGTTGAGTGTGTTACATGTTTAAGTGGACAAACGATACCGATAATCGTCTTGTTACAGATTGCTTCTCAGGCTTGTTAACTTTGCTTGATAAATTTAAATTTGGACAACTATACTGATAATCGAATTAAAATTTGACATTGTCTTGCGAGTCTGTCTTTCTAATATGATCCCTAAATAGACACCTCTCAAAACGTTCTTTTATGTTATTTTATTATTATATATCTATTTTTCTTCAATCTCTTTTCTAAGTGTCACAAATAAAAATAAAAATTTAACCCTTGATTGACTTCAGCGACACAAGACTTGTGTCGCATATTTGTGTTGCCAACACAGCGACACAAGCCTTGTGACGCATAATTGTGTTGCCAACACAGCGACACAAGGATTGTGTCGCATATTGTGTTGACCATCCAGCGACACAAGACTTGTGTCGCAACCTTGTGTCGCTCATTGTGTCCCGGGTATAAATACCCTCGTGTCGCTGTAATTAGTTTTGTAGTTATCAGCGACACAAAATTTGAAATCCTACGACACAAGTGGATCCCGCGACACAACTCACGGACTTTCAAAAATTCGAATTTTTGCAGTTTTCTGTGGATTTCCGTTCGTTTCTTCACTTGTTTCGTGATCTCTTTACTCCAACGCATCTATAGGTACAAATAATACGCGTTATTACTTCCTATTTATGCCAACATTTATATTTCAAAATTCGGTTTTAGGTTTTAATAAGTTTTGGTCAAATTACGCGTCCTGTGATGTTTACATACTGATATAAGTTGTGTTTTATGTTTCTTTTATACTTGTGCAACTTCGGGAACTGATTAAAACTCAAAACCCCCAATTTTTTAACACTGAGAATTCTAGGTTTCATCGTGTTCATCTTTGCGACATAACATGCGACACAACTGTTGTGTCGCAGGCTGTGCCAGTGTTATGTCGCTGACTATAAGCGACACAATCGTTATGTCGCCATATTATGTCGCCATATTATGTCCCTTATCTGTTGTGCGACACAACCCTTATGTCGCTTAAATCATTAAATTGATTCAATTGCAAAACTGCGACATAACTCGTTATGTCGCTGTGTTATCTTGTGACACAAGTGTTGTGTCGCAGTACATTTTTAATTAAAAAATGTCAATCTTTAAAAAGGTGTTTATGTCTAACGGCTTCCAAGTTTACTTTGTTCTTACAGCTATGACAGATATTAACGTAAACGCTTATTTCTGGGAACCGAGACATAATGTCACGGCTTTTCTTGACGACGAAAAAGAATCGGCAACGCCGTATCGCCCGATGATTGCATTTCTGCGCCGTTCAAGGATTTATACTGCGATCACGGCCACAACCACTATTTACCGTGATCATGTCTGTCACACCCCGCTAAAGCGGAAACACGAGATGTAACAGTACAATGATTTCATAATCGAAAATTACAAAAGATCACCGTTCAACGGTCTACAATTAATACATTACATAAAGTCTTAGAAGCGTTTACAGCACAAAAGTAAATAATCTAAACATGCGATTACATCTAAAGGAGACAAAATAGTACTACAGCAGCATAACTCATATAACGGATTTAGCTTCACTAGACAAGTTGTTACTATTTCCTGAAAAGCATGTAAAAATAAACAGGTCAACTATGAAACATAGTTGGTGAGTACACAGGTTTTGCGTAAGGAAAGACCCTTTTCAAGAGTTTACAAAGTTTAGTTTAGAAGTTCCACGTTACTACGTGATTAGTTCACAAAAGTAATATGTTTAGTACCGAGACTCATACAATGACGAAAATCATCCGATAATTTCATAAGATCAATTTTTAGAATAGTCAAGCGCTATTGCGCGGATAATTATAAAAGTAATTCATTAAAACAAGGCTCATTTAAGAGCGATACCCATTTGATAGTTAGATTCATTTGTGAATCGATGTTTTGTTTGCAAAAGAGGTTTATTTAAGTACGAGATTCATTTAGGAGTGAATCCCTTTGGAACTCAATTAAAAGTCGTAATTCGTTCATAACGCCACGCTCATATTTTCAAAGAAATATTCAATTCACTTTTATAAAACTCAAGATATAGTGTTTAATAAGTTCAAGTTATGTTTATAAAACTCATATTGTAGCATTTAATAGATTCATGTTACGTTTATAAAGTCAATGGATCATCAAATCAATATCAAAAACGTTTATAATCTCAACGGTTTATTATGTCGAAGTTCATAAGAATGCGAAGCGTTATTATGAAACCACGTCTATCATTGTCCACAACCACAAAGTTTTATAGTGTAAAACTCAGGTTTTAAATTTATGGTTTTAAAGAAGTATTGTTTCAAATGACAACGTCTTTGTAAAGTTCGGGTCGTAAGGTTTATAGTTTCAAAGAAATATCGTTCAGATGTCTAAGTCATTGCAAAGCTCGGGTCGTAAAGTTTATAGTTTAAAAGAGATATCATTTCAAATGACAAAGTCATTGTAAAGCCCGGGTTGTAAAGTTTATAGTTTCAAAGAGATATCGTTTCAAAAGTCGAAACGTCATACGTTTATAGTCGCTTATGAATTTCTATGCTATTGCATTTTTGTCTATAGTCACAATGAATTATTATGCTTGAGTCCACAACCAAACCTACAACCGATAAACCTTTGCCCCAAAGAGAGATGCCCTATCGTTGGCATTTAGGATGATGGGATGCACTCACGTGGCCGCGTGAGTGGGGAGGTGGTCTCGCTCCCAAATAGTACTATTCATATGCATCATTTGGCTCATATAGAGTTAATGGTCGTGTAGAGATACCGGGGACTTTAGATACGATAGAAAACAAGCATATAATCATGTTCGTATAAACTTCAAACATTCAAGAAGTTATTTGAAATCAATACGACATTTTAACCATGTCAAGTATTCGAAAAATAAGCATAGGATGAGCATAGCAATTTGTAAATCAATGATAGCATTTGTAAAACGAGCATAGTATAAGCATAGCATTCGTAAATCAAGTAAAGTATAAGAATAGTATTTGTAATCCAAATATAGTAATTAAATCATATAGCATGCTTTTCACCCCAAAACATTTAAGTAACAGGTTAAAAAGAGGGGCTGTGTAAACTCACTATTGAGCGTGAGCGTACAGATGGATGTAATGCGCGTGCCGACCGGGTTTGACTCCTATCCAATTCCTAAGAACACAAGGTTTCTAATTAGTTTCTCGAATAATATGGTTTGTTAGGATTTCTTAGCTAACTAATTAAATTACAAAGTGCCGTTAAAGTTTGAATTTCCATTTAATTAACGTTGTCGGTAACTGTTCGAGTTGTCAACAAAATAATGAAAATATATGAATAGAACATCTAAAAATTACCAAACTTGGTATGAAACATGAAATGTAGTTCACAAATTTTCTGTGAAAATTTGGGGATTTTTAGATTTATGGATTATTTATAATCATTTTATGTCTAAAAAGTAGGATAATCATGGGAAAAATAGTAATTATTCACGAAAAATTCTGGAATTTCTACCAGATCATTTTGTACCAATTTCTAGGTTTGTGTAAAATTTTCAAGTTTTTTTTAGTAATAGAACTTTGGTTCCCAACATTATGCGTTTTAACGAGACATAAATAGGAAAACATATCAAAACACTTCCAAAGAGTGTGAAATTTTGAGGATAGTGTCATTTTCTGAGGAAAATGACACTGGAATTTTCCCATAATTATTTTGTGTCCAAAACTATTTTTCATGATTATTTCACCTTTTGTAGGCTTTATTTGCATTAACTTAGGAAAAATACTTATGTTTTTCCAAAAATTCCCATTTTTATTTTCAAGACCCTTTTCATTATCTAGATACTGAGAAAAATAGTCCCCAAAATTTTAAGACGTTTTATGTAGCACTTATGTATTTTTGAATCATCACAACACAAGTATTTGAAATTTACAAGCTTACAACAATGCATGGTGTTCATGCATTTTCTAAAAATATGAGATCAACAAGATAAATTACTATCTTTTTACTCTACTGAGATAAACTTGTTAGGAGTCTAAATTTTTTTTTTTTTGAATTTATTGAACACCTTAAGCCCCATGAACATGTATCCCGACAAGATTGCTCCCAGCAAGGTAGCTATTTGCGCATCAGTTTTGTGTGACACATTTAGAGGTTGAATACTCCATGGATTTGAGTGAGACCACTGGGGTTTCAAATGTAAGACATTAAGCTAAATTCCAGAAGAAAAGTCGAGATTTTTGGATCATTATTGACTGAGTTATGGTCGAACAAAGTAAGGTCAAAATCTGGACAGATTACACGCATGACAAAAGTGATCTTTTTGGTGTGTTTTCACTACCAAACGATTTTTAGACCTCATCCAATGATTGAAGTCTTGTCTTTTATGCATGAACATGTGTTTTACAGATACATAAACATATTTTAACAATTTAAACCATTTAATCTAGCAAGAACATGTAAATACACATTTTAACACCAAAAAGACGATTTTCGGTTTGATTTCGGTTTGATCATGGGTTGCCCTTTTGTTTTAACACTTAAACAAGTGTAAGGGAACCTACAAACATCAAACTCATGTATGTGGATTATAACCATGAATAAGGTGTATAATCCAAGCATTTTTATGAATTTAAAAGTAAGTAAATGCAAGAATGGAAATAAGGAATGCTATGTTTTACCTTAGAGATGTTGTTCTTATGTAAGAACACTTTAAAGATGATGATTTTTGATTGAAAGGGGCTGGAAATCTGTGGGTTCTTGAGAGAGAATTGAGAGTGTTTTTGAAAGTGGAAATGAAGAAATGATGTAAATGAAAGAGTGTGTAAGTGTAGAAGGCTTTTTGCATGTAGAGTGAGTGGAGTTTTGTAAGAAAAGGAAGAGTTTTGAGTGGGGGAAAGGGAGGTCCGGTTTTGGCATGAAAATTTGGAGTTTTTATTTTATTTTTTTGATAAAATATAATATGTATTAGTTGTGGTATTTATTTGTATTAAAATTGCACAAGTCTTGTACATTTCAAGACTTTAAATTGTGTTGTTTTAATGCTTAATATTAGGGTTATAAAAATTGATGTTCTAAATTTCTAAAATACTTCAAATTGTATTTTAGATTGTTTATTATGGATATTCAAGTAATAGTTTGTCGGATTCGAGTTTCGTTTATTCGATTCGGGTCGCGTTCGCCGAGTTACGGAATTTCGGTTAATTCCGATTTTTGTGATGTTTTTGTAGTTAAAGTGTGAGTCATGAAACTTTATTTTATAAGTTTATAAGATTCATCAAAATGTATTTGACTCGATCACTATTGACATTCGCGAGTTAAGAAACCGATTTCCAGTCGTGTTACCGAGTTACGGAATTTCCAGCTAAATTCCGATTTTTGCGATATAATAAATATTTTGTGATGACTTATGAAATTTAATTTCATTAGTTTTCTTTGGCACTTTGTAACCTAATTTAATGTGGTTTACGGTCTTAAAGTCCGCTAAGCAGTCTTCTAAAACGTTACGCGATTTCGGTAACTTACGGTTTCGGTACTTAAGGAGTCATAATCTAGACTTTTCACTAGGACTTTAGAGTGCTTTAAATGAAATTAGATAGACTAGGAATTTAAGTGCGTTATTGACCTGAGATTTTTGACGGTTGTCACAATGTCACGGATTTCTGGACAAATGCTATGATTAATTCGGATCTCCCGTATACAAGGCTTATTTCCAGGGTTCATGATCGTGAAATCATTTTATCTGAGCAGCTCATTCGGGAGTTCTTTCAGTTTCCCGATGACTCTGACATGCCGGCGACTTTTGCCAACGCCTTTATTGCTGGCGGCATGATTCGAATGGGATATCCGGGTGTCCCTCGTGATCAGTACCACAAGGCCTTTCTCACCAAGGTCTAGCGTTATCTGATGCACATTATGATTGTGTGCCTGTCGGGTAGGAAGGCTGGTTTTGATGGCATTAGCCTTTCAACGGCATCTGCTATGCTCGCTTTGGTCTATAACAAACCCTACAATTTCTCGGGGTATATTTTTTCATAATGGTAGATCACGCCCAGGCTGGCGAGGGACAGTGGTCGTTATACCCACGTTTTGTCCAACTTTTGCTAAATCATCTGCTTCCGGTTTTACCGGTGGCTCCGCAACACCAATTTCGCCAAACACCGATGAATACCCGAATTTTCGTGGTTTCCGGTCACTATGCACGGGGCGCACCGGTCCCGCCTGATGTGCCATTGTTTGGGCATATTGTTAATGAGGCCTTCGTGCCTCCGGAGGGTGACGAATTTGCTGATCCGGCTCCTATTCCTAGGCCACTTTCTCCTCTGCCACAGGCACCGGTTCAAGAACCGCCTCTTCAAGCCCCTCTCCAGCAACCACCTCCTCAACAACAACAACAAGCTATCAATCCCGATCTTCAATTTAAAGATCTCATGAGGGATATTGATGACATATGCCCCTCTTCTCCCAGGTCGACGGGCAAAAGGCCCCGTGAGGATGTCACTTACCTTGTCTCTGACGATATTCCAACATCCAGTCGACCTCGCACCTCTTCGTCTGCAGGGCCTTCATAAATTCAGACTCCAGTGCAACCTCATCCGGATATTATAAAGCAACTTTTGGAACGGATGGAGGAAATTCAAAAGACTGTGCACGACCAGGCTATTATCATTCAGTCTCAAGCTGCACTTATCGCGGCTCAAACTTCTAGAATTACAACCTTAGAGGATAAGTTTAGGGAGTTTGAGACCCGGTCTATTGGTCCGGAGGAGTCTGTTCCCTCTGGTCCAACTATAGAACCAATAGGACCGGGGTCTGAGTCTGTAACTGAAGATGTACATATTGAACAATCTAATGAAATGCCCACTTTAGAGTATTTTCCTGTGCACCGGATTCCAGGCCAGCCAAGACCGTTGGCTGTAGATTATTCTTGTGCAGACCTCTCATTTATACAACGCATGATAAATGAAGTCAATTCTGATAATGAAAGTGAAAATTTTGAAGAAGATGATGATGTTGAGTTTGAGGAAGAAGGACTTAATGATGATGAGTTTTATGATGATGCACCGATCATTGAGACTGACTCTTCTGAGGATGAAAGTGAAGAAGAAACTGATAATGCATCTGAGGCTCAAGCTGAAGAAACATCTGATGCTCATGCTCCTGAAACTGAAGTTATTGAAACTAGAGCTGAGAGACTTGCAAATTGGTGGCCGCACGGAAAAGATGGAAAACGAGTGCCGGTTACCTGCAAATCGTACAAAGTCAGTGGAGCATATATAGGATTGATTAAGAGTTGGAAGATATCGAACGGGTTGTTTATGATCAAGAGGTTAGATGGTATCCAATATTTCAAAAGATCATTCACCAAGCTGAGCACACTGCCAAAAGGAGAAGTTCATCGTCTTGCTCAGCTCTCTTTGATTAACCCGTCAAATGATGATCGTGCCAATTTCATTTTGACTACTCTACAAAGGGAGATTCGTACGAAAAGGTACAAGTTTATCAAACCGACGCTGGGAACCAGAATTATCTATAAGAAACGGTTAGATCCAGTCACCAATCAGCCTTTGATCAAAATGCGTTATCCTCCGGCTGATTGTTTAAAGAAGATTCCTCTGGAAACAGTTCCCCTGGACTTTCTAAGAAGACTTCACTACTGGGAATTGGATGCTCACACCGGTGAGGCAGTTCTTGTTTTTGTGCCTGAGATAGAGCAACCAGAGAAGAGCTCAATTGTATAATTTGAAGAAAACTCAATTTCGAATATTTGATCCAATGAGCTTGATAAATTTCTCAGAGAAAGATTTGAGAAAGCTGTTTGATAATCCGATTCGCTTTAATGAGAGAAATGCAGTGAATAAGAAGATCGCATTTCAATTTCAAAGGATTGTCAACGTCTGTGTAACACATGGAATACACGCTAGCGGAGTATTTCCAGCAGGCTGGGTTTGATTGAAGATTTTGAAGACCAAGCTGAAGACACGGGGGAGTTTGTTGATGCATGTTAGTGTGTCTGTCAGTTGGTCAAGTCTGTAATGTGTTTGTTAATGTAATTGAGTTAGTTAGAATTACATTTTCTGTATTATGCGACACAAGGCTTGTGTCGCATTAGTTGTAGTTGCGACACAAGTATTATGTCGCAATAGTGATCTATGCGACACAAAGCTTGTGTCGCATAATCCAACCAGTTTGTTTAGTATAAATACCCAAATGTTAGGGTTTTAGAAAGAGACTTTTTGGGGGTTTTCACACACACTTATTCTCTGTTTGGCTGCTGTATTTATTGTGAGAATATTTGAGAAAGAAATATAAAGTATTATTATTGATTTGCACTTCATTGTTTTAAGCTTTATATTCTTTGTGTTTGTGTTTGTCTCCACCATTCGATTTGATCAAAAGATCCATCCTAAGGGATCTACACTTCAACATTTACATCAGCATCAACTATCATTCCATTCGAGACAAACTGTACTTTAGGGAGTGATTTGATCTTACTTATGTCCAATAATGGGTCCTTAACTAGATCCTTCTGTGCTTCAGATACGTCAGACTCTTGAATTACCAAATCCTCAATTTCAGGATTCGCATCTGTCATCTCTAAGTCAATTGGAGTAGTAGTGTAATTTGCATTAAAAGGCGGAGGAACATCTGTTGGGACATGTTATTGTGACAACAGATCTAGCGTGTAATAGGATTAGTGTATTTATAATAATACTTGTATAATTGGTTTAGACTTGTAAATATATGATATTAACTTGTTATTATTATTTGTTAAAAGTTATTTGACAAGTATCTATTTCAAGTTAAATTCAAAATTGCGAATTGAGAAGTCAACTCGCAAGTCAACAGGACTTGCGAGCTGAGATCTCAGTTCGCAGACCATCTGGACTCGCAGGTCTCACCTGCGAGTTGAGAACTGGGCTCGCAATGGCATCTGGACTCGCAGGCCCATGGCCTGCGAGTTGAGTCAACTCGCAAAGCCCATGGGCTGCGAGTTGAAACAGATATAAATATTTATTGCTGCTCATTAATTAGATAGCGAGAAATTCATGCCATTATTACACACACCAAATATTTAATTATTCTCCTCGTTTTTCGTGCAGATATATTTATTATAGTATTAAAGGCTCGGTTTTGAGTGATTAACTTAGTTAATAATCAAAACGAAGCCCTTTAATTGATAATAAAGTTATATAAGCTTAAACCTAACGTATTGAGGGATTCCGCACCTCAATACTTAAAGATAATCCGTTATAGAACCAAGATCTAGCGACCTTACAATTGGTATTAGAGCTTTCGGGCTTAGAAACGTTGTGGTTACAAGGTTTTTGGTTATATAACATCTTTAGGGTCATTTTTCGAACGAAATCTACGGATTTATTCGTAAAATACCAAAAAGTTTCAGTTCCCAGATTTCGAGGCGCCGTTTTGCGAGTTGAGATTAGGGTTACTGTTATTTGCGAGTTGAGAATTATCTGCGAGTTCAGTTTCAGCTGCGAGTTGAGATAGACTTGCGAACTGACATTTCTGCGAGTTGAGATTCAGCTGCGAACCGAGTTCCCTTGCGAACTGAGTTTCCTGCGAGCTGAGATTTCTGCGAGCTGAGATTTCTCCGAGTTGAGATTCAGCTGCGAACCGAGTTCCCTTGCGAACTGAGTTTCCTGCGAGCTGAGATTTCTGCGAGTTGAGATTTCTGCGAGCTGACTTTACTTGCAAATTGAGTCTAGTTGCGAGTTGAGATTACTGAATTCGCGAGATAACTTGATTTTTGACTTTAAAATGTCTGATTTGAGTCGAATGATCGAGATGGAACACGAAGTTGGCAAATCTAATGTTCCACCAAAGCTACTCAGACTTGAGGACTATTACGGGTGGAAAGACAGATTCGAAAGTTACTGTAGATTCCACGACATCACTATTTGGCTGTGTATTAAGAACGGGTATGTTGCACCTACAGCTGAGGTAGGAAATGCAACTGTGATTGTGCCTTACGACAGGATGAATGACAATCAGAAGAAAGAATTCACTATTGATAATAAGGCACATTCATCGATAAAAATGAGCCTTCCCAAGGAAATCAATCACCAATTGAAGTCCTTTCACACAGCTAAAGAGCTCTGGAATGCTCTAGAGAAAAGGTGTGAGGGAAGCCCTCAGGTGAAGGCAGGCAAGTGTAATCTTCTGAAAAAGCAGTTTATGGTATTTAAAGCTTTTAGAAAAGAGGACCTTGAAGCCTACACCACCCGGTTTTATCACTTATTAAGTGAACTTGACGACCACGAAATTTTCTACAATGACAAGGAGAAAACCGACAAATTCATTGAGGGTTTACCTTGTAAGTGGGAAATGTATGGTATCATGCTCAAAGACAATGATGAACGATATGCTACTATGACCCTAGAGCAGGCTATTGACAAGCTCAGGGGTTATGATTTCTCCAAGAAAACAAGAGATACAGATTCTGATCACCTACAGAATCCAGGTTTATACCATGGAAAGACCAGTATCTCTAATCCTTCATCCAATTCGACCACTGCATTGTGTGCTGGTGAAATTGATGAACTTGGAGAAATGTTAGCAGAGGATATGTGCTTCATAGCTTCGGATGGTGGTGAAAAACGAAGCAGGAACAATTCTTCGGATAAGTCTACTCAAGGGCATCATAAGATGCCGATGAGTGTGAAATCAGCAGAACAACAACTTTCGGTTCTGGCTTCATTCGTTGCTTCCTATGAAAATTATATTCAAGGGAAGATTAATGATCCTGCACAATTTGATGAAGATTATGATCAGGTTGACCCTGATGACTTAGAGGAAATGGACCTCCAGTGGCAACTGGCTATGGTGTCAAGGAGAGTAAAGAATTTCCTAAAGCGTACGGGTAAGAGAGTTGTTGGAAATCGACCAGGGTTTGACAAGTCCAAGGTCAAGTGTTATAACTGTCAAGGTTACGGACACTTTGCCAGGGAGTGTCAACGACCGAAGGCTGATACAGGTATTGCAAAACAAGACTCGGGAAGTACTTTAACTTCCAAAGTCTTGGTAGTTCAGCAAATAGATGGTTCCTATGATTGGTCTACTCCGCCTGAGCAAGCTCTCATAGCTGAAATAGACGATCAGGAGAAACCAACTGAATCAACTCTATACATGCCAACTGCTGAGGAATGTCAAGCTAATGTGCCATACACAGAAGTCAAGAGGAACGAGGAAGATGTGCTCTACATCAACTCGACTGAAGAAATGAGTCCCGATGACTTCGTTGCATACATGGCTGATGTACAGTCAGACAAGAAAAAGGTATGTCTGGATCTTCTTACTCTTGCTGATGTCTGTTACTTAGTTACTGACTTACAGACTCAGGTTAGTGTTTTTGCTGAATCTAACAAAACCTTAACATTTGAATTAGATATAGCTAAGTCTGATGTTCATAGGTTAGGTGAGGATAAGCTGGCATTAACTGAAAAGATTAAGAGTGATGCCTTAGATAAGACTAGTCTAACTGACATAATTAATGAACAATGTGTTAAGATAGACGGGTTATATCTAAACCTTAATGAGCTAAATAGAAATATTGCTATTAAGGATAAAGAACTTTCAGAGTCAAATATGAAGGTAGTAGAGCTAAATAGAAAATTTGAAGGTTATAGAACATCCTCTTTGACCTTAGATAGAATCATTAGCTCTCAACGTAGTGTGACAGATGTTACTGGCCTAGGATATTCTGATGTTCCTCCGCCCTTTAATGCTAATTACACTGCTTCTACTTCTATTGACCTAGAAATGACAGATGCGAATCCTGAGACTGAGGATTTGAAAACTCAACAGTCTGAAGCATCTGAGACTCAGAAAAATATTATTAATGACCTATCATTAGACAAGAGTACAGTCAAATCATTCGCTAAAGTACAATTTGTATCAAGTGGAATGATTGGTAGTACTAATGTAAACAATGAGGGAATTAAGAAACATAGGGAGTTACTTTCAGTGTCTTCTGATCAGACAAAGAAGGAGTCTGCTAAGACTGTTAAGTCACGAAAGCAGATATCATGCTTCAAGTGTCATCAAAGAGGACACGTATCTTCTTGTTGTCCCAATAAGAAGACGGAAGCTACTCCTAACCGCGAGAACAGTGATAAGACTAAAATCATCTCTAGTTCGAGCACAGACAGGTTAGGTACCAGACCAGGAATTGGTATTAAACCTGTTACTGCTCTTAAAAGAGATGCTTCTCACAGTGTCTCGCCGCCCAAACCTAAACGGCATGAAAATTTCAATAAAGATCATGTGCCGTCAAGGTTTATGACTCCGAGAAGGAACCAAAGTCACTTTGAGATTGGATCTACATCTCGTTCACAAGGAGTTAACCAAGGGTCCTATAATAATCGTAACCAAGGGCAGAAATTCCAAGGTTATGTATCGGGGAGGGTTGGAAGTCAGTCAACTCATAGACCCAGGACCACTAATCATCAGCAAGCTGATGCTCCTTCAATAGTGACCAAAGCTCCTAATGGGAAGGATGGTTACTTTAAAGAGCTACAGTTTGTGGATGATAAGGGACAAACCAAGACCGTAATGGCTTGGGTCCCTTTTGATAACTGATTGTGTACAACTTGTATGTGCAGGAGCAGACTGGGAACAATGATAATTGGTGGTATGTTGACAGTGGATGCTCTAGGCACATGACAGGAACCAGAAGTCTACTGACAGACTTCAGAGGTGGACTGAGACAAGGAGTGCACTTCGCTGGTGATAAAGGAGGAGTAATTACTGGGAAAGGAACAGTTTCAAATGGAATTTTGACTCTAGAGGATGTGAATTATGTTGAAGAACTAACACACAACCTAGTGAGTGTTTCCCAAGTCTGTGATAAAGGTCATCCTATTCTCTTCACTGAGAAAGAGGCCTTGATCCTGAAGCCGGGTTTTATCATTCCCGAAAAATGGATACTGATGAAAGCTCCAAGGAAGAAGGACATTTATGCTATCAACATGAATGCTCCTATTACTTCAATGGTGTCTACTTGTCTGTTATCCAAGGCTTCAGAATCAGACTCTCTCCTATGGCATAAGAAAATGGCACACCTAAATTTTCGTAAAATAAACTACATAACAAAACATGAGTTAATTCTGGGTATACCACCGAAGAGCTTTGCATTTGAAGACAAATGTATCTCTTGCTTGAAAGGAAAACAGCATAAGAAACCACACAAGTCTAAAATTGTGAACTCTATTTCCTCGCCTTTTGAGCTGTTACATATGGATCTCTTTGGCCCAATAAGCAAGAGAAGCATAGGTGGCAAATGGTACAGTCTGGTTGTCACAGACGATTTCTCTAGATTCTCTTGGGTATTCTTTTTGGGATCTAAGGATGAAACTCCGGGCATTCTTATGGAGTTTCTAGATCTAATAGAGAACATCTATAGAAAAAGAGTTAAGAGAATTCATAGTGACAATGGGACTGAGTTCAAGAATTCTACATTGAATGTATATTGCTTAAGCAAAGGCATTCAACATCAATTCAGTGCACCATATGAACCTCAACAAAATGGTGTTGCTGAAAGGAAGAATAGAACTCTAATTGAAGCAGCAAGAACAATGCTTGCAGATTCAAGGCTTCCGGTCATATTTTGGGCAGAAGCAGTGAATACAGCATGTCATGTTCTCAATCGGGTTCTTACGGTTAAAAAGCAAAACAAGACATGTTATGAGCTTTTGAACAAAAAGAAACCGAACTTAAAAGGGTTTGAACCCTTTGGAGTTTCATGTACGTTGTTGAAAACAAGTCATCAACCTAAATTTGGTGAGAAGGCTGACGAAGGATACTTCCTAGGTTACATGCCTAACTCACCAAACAAACGGGTCTTCAATAAAAATTCGGGACGTGTTGAAATAGTTTATAACATCGAAGTTACGAGCTATACACATGACTCACATAAGGGATTGGATTGGCAATTTGATTATTCAGATCTTTTCAAGTCATTTAAAGTCCCTATCAGTGACTATGTGAGTAACTCAGATATTCCTGAGCATTTATTGTCGGGAGATGAAAATCCCACTCCAACATCGAGTGCTCAAACGTCTGATGCTAGGAATATTGTCGATACTGATGTGGTCCCCCCTATCGAGTCACAACAACCTCAAGATGATATACCTCAAGAGAGTGAAGATCCTGAAATTGCTTCTCAAAGGATTATGGATGATGTTCTTACTCCTCTGAGACAATTAAGGATATCAACTACTAATGAAGGTATACCACCTTTGGAGGAAATTGGTGCCAACTTACAGTATGATATTCCAGTTGAACCTGTTACTTCAACAAGAATTAATAGGATTCATCCAATAGATAATATCATCGGTGATCCAAATTCTCCTGTTCTGACTCGGAATCAATCTAAAGCTAGTACATCCACTCATTCAAGCTTGTATGCTGAAATGAACGAGACAGGGATCTCAAATCTATGTCTATATTCATGCTTTATCTCACAAATTGAACCTAAGAATGTTCAGATAGCTTTGAAGGAAAATTCGTGGGTCGAGGCAATGCAGGAAGAACTGTCTCAGTTCACAAAATTGCAAGTTTGGGAGTTGGTTAACTTACCTGTTGGAGAATATCCAATTGGAACTAGATGGGTATTTAAGTGCAAGAAAGACGATCGAGGAATCGTGATTCGCAATAAAGCTCGTCTAGTTGTCCAAGGTTTCAATCAACAAGAGGGGATTGATTACAATGAAGTGTTTGCGCCTGTGGCTAGGCTTGAAGCAATTAGGTTATTCTTAGCATTTGCAGCCTCAAAGAAAATAAAAGTATTTCAGCTGGATGTTAAAAGTGCCTTCTTGTATGGCAAAGTCAAAGAAACGGTGTATGTTTCTCAACCACCGGGATTTACTGATCCAAAGTATCCAGATAGAGTATATCGTCTCGATAAGGCTCTATATGGATTACATCAAGCTCCGAGAGCGTGGTATGAAACACTGTCCACTTATCTTCTTGAGAATGGATTCACAAGAGGAAGAATTGACAGTACACTCTTTGTGAAATGGAAAAGAAGAGACTTTCTACTTGTTCAAGTATATGTTGACGATATCATCTTTGGGTCATCTGACGAAAGGATGTGTAGTGAATTTGAAAAGGTTATGAAGAACAAGTTTGAGATGTCAGCAATGGGTGAATTGACATTTTTCTTAGGATTGCAAGTCGATCAAAAGAAAGATGGATATTTCATTCATCTTAGGATTTAAATCACTAAATACACGAATGAGCTTCTAGAACGATTCAAGATGGAAGAATCAAGAATTTTTCATACTCCTATTCCGGAAGCCCATGGTATTGGTCCAGATACATCGAGTGATAGAGACGTGGATCCTACTCTTTACAGGGCCATGATTGGATCACTAATGTATCTTACAGCATCAAGGCCTGATATAATGTTTGCAGTATGTGTCTGCGCAAGATATCAAGCTACTCCTAAAGAATCTCACATGCAAGCAGTAAAACGGATTCTTCGTTACCTCAAAGGGAAACCGAAGCTGGGACTTTGGTATCCGACTGATGGAGACTTAGATTTTGTGGCTTACACTGATTCTGATTACGGAGGATGCAATCAGAATAGAAAGTCTACAACCGGTGGATGTCAATTCCTAGGAGGTAGACTGGTCTCTTGGCAATGCAAGAAGCAAATCTCAGTAGCCATTTCTACATGTGAAGCTGAGTATGTTGCAGCTGGCAGCTGTTGTTCCCAAGTTCTGTGGATACAACAACAATTGCTTGATTATGGGTTGAGTATAACAAATACTCCTATGATGATTGATAATGAATCAACGATCTCAATAACCAATAATCCGGTCAAGCACAGTAAAACTAAACATATTGATATTCGACATCACTTTATTAGAGACTGTGCTGAGAAGAACCTGATAAGGTTAGCTAAGGTTCCATCTGTGGATAATTTAGCAGACTTATACACCAAAGCGTTCGACAGAGCTCGATTCGAGAAATTGGTGCAACTAAATGGAATGAGAAATCCAGAGGATTAGTCTTCCATAGAGTTGGTTTGTAATAATTAGTCGTCTATATTTATTAGTTTATGCTTATTTTTAAACAAAAAAAAAGGAAAAAGGGGGTCAGGCGTATGGCATTTATTTGCTTGTTACCTAAAGGGAACCGCCTCCGATAAAGGTTAAGTCTTTATCAACTGGGAAATGATAGTAAATTAGAGGAATTGGCTTAATAACTGTAGGTAAAAGTCTTAAGTTAGATGTGTTAGTAGATTCAAATTTGTTACATGAACTTTACATCTTTAAAACCAGGATTTTACTTATCTTTACTTTAGTATACTCCTCTCTCCACATGATATAATTTGCTTGAAAAACTTTAGATCTAGACAGCTTCATTATATGATGTACTGGTAGGCAATTTCTGCTTTGATTTCTGAGCATATAATAAGCTATAAATCTTCTGTGTGTTATCTCGTGTGATTTACTATATGACGTATGACATAAGTCTTAATTGATGAAAGATAGTCTGACCATACACTGTTATCAAGAATCTATGAAAATATGTCAAGACAAATAATAAGAATTATGGCTGTTAGTGAAATTACTGGTGTCTTTATTGTACTAAGTACAGACCTGACTCCTTTACTTTTGCCAATAGTTTCAAGCTTGGTTTGTCTATACTAAGGGATCTTCTGTTGTACTAAGTACAGATCTAGAACCACTAGTATCTACAAAACGAGTTTGATATTTGTCACATTTTAAATTTACTCTAGGGTATGTCATATGCTTCGCAAAGAACATTATTTAGTGACCTCTACCTTGAAAGAAAAAGATACGGTGTTATGTGTTATCCTTGATTTCTCAGTATGTCATTTTTGAATCACATTAGGTAATACACATACAAACAATAAAAGGTTTGCTTGGAAATCAGTGTAGACTTTGTTTATGGATTATAATACCGGTAATCATCTTGAACTGTCTATGATATTTAAATCACTTCATTTTGATGTGAATATTATATTCTGTGGAAATAGGTAACCAAGTTATACTTTTATAAATATAAGTTGATAAATGGTTAAGTTGTGAGTTCTTATGTAACTTATTGTGAATTTCATAAGGTATGCATACTAACAATCTTCTTAGACTTTTTACTCATCAATTGGTTCAGCTGTTTCTTTCTAATCTGATCCCGCTGTCGATAAATTCTTGTCGCCCTTGATTAGGATATTTTAATTTATTTTATTTTATTGTATTTTATTTTTCGTCTAGTTGTTTCATTAATACAAGGGTACTTGATACAAATGTTTATTATGAATCACTGTCGTTCCATTTTATTTTTACGCATTAATTTGTATTTTTCTTTTTACTTATTTAATTTTATTTTATTTTCGTTCGTTACAAGACAAGTGAAAAATATTATTTATTTTAGACTTGTAATTTATGTGATTTTCTAAGAAAATAACAAGTGAAAAATATACATTATTTTAGACTTGTTTTATTTTTGGACTTAAAAATGACGTTTTGTAATTAAAATGTAATTTTTGGACAAAAATTGCGAGCCGAGAACAGTGTTGCGATCTGAGATTGGGCTGCGAGCTGAACTCAACTCTGCGAGTTGAGTTCTGCGAGCCAAGTCCATGGGTATATAAATGGCTGCGAGTTCACAAGATACCAGTCCTGCGAATTCACTTTCCCTTGCGAACCCACACACACTGCGAACCGAGACTTATTTTCAAAAATTTGTGTTTGTGGATCGGATTTTTCACTCCGTAGATATTATACACTTTCTCGTTGTGATCATTTCTAGGTAAAAATCAATGAATTTCACCGCATATTTTGACCAAAATCAGCATTTTCTCAAAAAACTTGCATTTTGAATTCCAACAGTTCATGCTGCGAGTTGAGATCCAGACTCAACTCGCAGCCCGCTCCTGCGAGTCCACTCTGCGAGTTGACTTGCGAGTCCAACCTGCGAGTTGAACTTGCGAGTTGACTTCTGTTGACTGCGAGTTGAACTTGCGAGTTGTCTTTTGTTGACTGCGAGTTGAACTTGCGAGTTGATTTTTGAAAAGTTTGTTTTCTTAATTTTAATTTACGATCTCTCAATTAGTTAACTAATTAAGCGTTTATAAGTTAAAATAGTCTACGGTTAGACGTGTCGACTTAAATGTAAACACGTAAAACCGTATACTCTATATATAAGACTTATGACTTTCCGTACTAAGTAATATATTTGTGTAGCAGGTTAAATAGAAAGTTAGACTTATTGATTCTATATATGATGAACAACTATAATTGTTAATTAAGTTTCACGACTTAATAGTTCAATTAGAAGTTGTAGATCATATAAGTTTATCAATATTGGTTAAACTAATTGTCTAACATCTGTGTGATTTGTGATATTACAGATATGGCTCGACAATTCGTTGGACATCATAATGTTCTTGTTGATCTGGACGTCGACGAACGTGGTGCATCTAGATTGACTCGGATTATTACGTTTCTAAGTCGATCGAGGATACAGTATTCCATTACCGAGTCACCTGCCTTGTCCAGGGATATACTTACACAGTTCTGGGCTCATATTGAGTATGATACTGCTGTAAATCCTCCGGTCATTCGAATGAGGATTAATGATCGTCCGGTTATCTTCTCTGCCTCTGATCTGAGAAACATATTACAGTTGGGGACTGTAGAGCAGGAAGATGGGCCAACTGAGTTTCCGTCTGACTTTATCGAGGGAGCTCTAGGACGAATGGGGTATGTTGGACCCAAGAGAGGACGTCAGTTTTTGAAGGCGCTCGTTTTCGGAGAATGGAGGTTCCTGTGGCATGTTCTTGTCTCTATTTTTGGACCTAAGAAGGGAGGATATGATGAGTTGAGCTCCTCTCTCCTATCTGCCTTACTGTCACTGGTTTATAACAAACCATACAGTTTCTCCGATTACATCTTTGGGGAATTCGTTCGCCAGATCTTGGGGGGAGTTAGATCGCAATTCATGTTATACCCAAGATTCTGCATGCTGATCATCAGAGCCAATATCCCTGGTCTGCCGGTTTTTCAAGCAGATATTCGAGTGGATACCATTGGGCTGCGGGCATATAATGCGATGTTTATGCAAACCTCTCGCAGATTTGACATGCAACCACAGCTGACAGAGCTGTTTGGATTTTTGATTGATCCTGCTTATATGGCGCCACCGAATCATGGTTGGATAGATGTTGGAATGGCTGCAGCTGTGCCTGAGCCACAAGAGCTTATAGAGGAAGTTCTTATCCAAGCACATCAGCAAGAGCAACAAGTTGATGATGATGTTGCAGCTGAAGTGGTACAACAAGTACTGGCTGAGAACGATGATGCCAATGATCCCATCATGCAGGATGTGGATCAGTATGTTGCTGAGGCACCAAGGTTTGAAAAACCATCTTCTGAGGCACCTGATGCTGCTGGGCCATCAGGAAGAGATGAAGAAGCTGCTTCAGCCTCTGAATCTGATTCTGATAATGATGATGACTCTGGACCTCCTTGGTTTGTATCTGGGATTCCAGAAGGGATGATCCGAAAGGGATCAAGACTGATTATGGATCCGGCGCTGAAGCTAAAAAGGAAAGCCATTGATCAGGATCCCGACTTTATTGTCGAAGAAGATGAGGATGAAGAAGAAGAGGAGGAGGTACTTATTACTCGACCTCGCAAGCTGCTCAGACAAACAACTTCAATCTCTGCAGCTCATCTACAATCAAGTTCTACGCCCTCAGAGGCTGAAACGATTGCTGCTTTGGTTCGCCCGTCTTCGCACCCAACTACCAAATCAAGCAGGGTTGCCGCTCGCCTTCTGACGGATGTAGCTACTGAGATAGCTAAGAAAATGCAACCGCCTGCTGCCACGACTCCACCAACAACTACTGAAGCTCCATCCACCTCACCTATGACTGATGCTGAACGCATTACACAATTGGAGTCTAGGGTTAGAGAATTGCAAGTAGTGGCTAACACTTTTGCTACACAGCTCCTACAACTGTCCGACAATGTCACTACACAGAATAACGCCTACTCACTACTCATCAAGACGAATAGTAATTTAATAGATGATGTAGTTGATAAGCAAAGACAAATTGACAGACTTGATCGCCTGGTCATCAGCCTTCTGAAGGACAAGCCATCTCAAGGGGAGGTATTGATATATCAGGAGTCCTGCAAGGAAGATGAGCTGGCGAAGAAGAATAATAATGATGAAGATGATGATCCCTCAGCTCAGAAGGATAGTGAGCTGGCCGGTCCTTCAACGACTGGTCAGCAGACTACATTTCAGGGGGAGTCTGCTGAAGCAAGTGGTAGTAGAGCTGGTGCTGGTACTGCGAAGGGTGGAGCTGAAGAAGGTGACACTTGTATTAATATAGACTGACTGTAATTATTAATACATTGTAACTTTGAATCATTTTGTAATTAAGACATTTGAACTTGAATATGTAAAATATTAATGTTTAAATGTTATAACTCTATAATAATGAATGTTTGTATAATATAAGTCTTTTGTAATTCTAGATTGACATTGTTCGATAAAAGAGTTATAAGATCATATAATACATAATGTTCGTATATTATAAGATGTTTGTATATTATAAGACTTATTCAAATACTAGATTGATTATGATAATCGATGACAAGTTTGAATAAGTATATATAATATAGTTTAAATACATAAATGGATTAATAAGGAAAATCTTAGATTGATTCAGGCAAATCAATGAAAGAACTTATGATATTAATACATTTGTGTATGAATGTCTATAGGTCTTGAGATGGTGTTATCAGATTCTGAAGGCGACATGCCAGATGAATTAGATGAGGACATTGATTTTGACCTTGAAGAAGGAGAGTTTGTACCTCCTGAAGATTGGACTTTCATTGTTAATGATGAGGCAGACGAGTGTGTAGATCTTGACGCTGATGTTGTTGAACACATCGTAAGCCCATCTACAACTAAAGTGGTCATCCAGGAAGAAGATGGAGAAAGGGTTGTTGAGTTAGATGAAAATCTAGGTGACTCAACCAGTTCTGAATCAGAAGATGACCTTCCAGAAAAACTCAGAGACAATCCCATGTTTAGACCTCTAAAGAGGAGAAAGCAAAAGGTTAGGATGTCTGAAGTAGATATAACTAGAAAGAAAGTTCCAAGGAAGGGGATCATCGGCTGGTATTTTGATTCTGACTTGAAACTTTTCGCTATCAAAAGGTTTGACGGAGTTCAATATTTTGATAAGAAGCTCAAAGTATTCAGTTCGCTTCCTCGATTTGAAATCCGAGACTTGGCACGCTTAGAACTGATAAATCCCAGTAATGATCCCTACGCAACTTATGTTGAGAGAATCATTCGGACTGAGGGTAGATCAATGAAGTTTGAGAAGATTAAGCCAAGAGTCGGAAAGACGATCAAATTGAAGGAACGCAGTCAGAGAACTGGCCAAAGATTAAGGAAGAAAACTTATCCAGCTGTCAAGTGCGTACAGCAGATACCACTAAAACCTATGCCACAGAATATTCTGGGAAATCTTCTGAATTGGCACGTGGATTCAGAGACTGGTGAAGCTGTCATGGTTGAAGCTGATGATGAAGTTGAAAGAGGAGAAAGAGTAATTCTGACAGTCTATGACCATCGACACCTGATGAATCTATCGAAGAAGGACCTGTTGAAGTTAAATGAAAATAGGATCCTAACGACTGAAGCATGGGGTGATCTTGCAAGAGATTATCAATTAATGGTGAAGACTTGTATTAGAATGAAGATTCATATGGGCAGTAGTATTTACAAGTAAAGACCAAAGACAAAGTTGAAAATAACGACGCTAGAGCTATTGTCAAGGGAGTCTGTTGGGACATGTTATTGTGACAACAGATCTAGCTTGTAATAGGATTAGTGTATTTATAATAATACTTGTATAATTGGTTTAGACTTGTAAATATATGATATTAACTTGTTATTATTATTTGTTAAAAGTTATTTGACAAGTATCTATTTCAAGTTAAATTCAAAATCGCGAATTGAGAAGTCAACTCGCAAGTCAACAGGACTTGCGAGCTGAGATCTCAGTTCGCAGACCATCTGGACTCGCAGGTCTCACCTGCGAGTTGAGAACTGGGCTCGCAATGGCATCTGGACTCGCAGGCCCATGGGCTGCGAGTTGAGTCAACTCGCAAAGCCCATGGGCTGCGAGTTGAAACAGATATAAATATTTATTGCTGCTCATTAATTAGATAGCGAGAAATCCGTGCCATTATTACACACACCAAATATTTAATTATTCTCCTCGTTTTTCGTGCAGATATATTTATTATAGTATTAAAGGCTCGGTTTTGAGTGATTAACTTAGTTAATAATCAAAAGGAAGCCCTTTAATTGATAATAAAGTTATATAAGCTTAAACCTAACGTATTGAGGGATTCCGCACCTCAATACTTAAAGATAATCCATTATCGAACCAAGATCTAGCGACCTTACAACATCGGAGTAACCTAGGCCAGTTACATCCTTCACACTACGTTGTGTGCTAATGATTCTATCTAAGGTCAAAGAAGATGTCCTATAACCTTCAAATTTACGGTTTAGCTCAACTAACTTCATCTTTGACTCTGAGAGCTCCTTATCCCTAATAGCAATATTTTTATTTAGCTCATTAAGGTTCAGATATAACCCGTCTATCTTAATACATTGTTCATTAATTATGTCAGTGAGACTAGTCTTATCGGAAGCATCACTCTTAATCTTTTTAGTCAATGCTAGCTTATCCTCACCTAACCTACGAACATCACTCTTAGCTATATCTAATTCATATGTTAAGGTTTTGTTAGATTCGGCAAAAACACTAACCTGAGTTTGTAAATCAGTAACTAAGTAACAAACATCAGCAAGAGTAAGAAGATCAAGACATACCTTTTTCTTATATGTTTGAACATCAGTCATGTATGCAACGAAGTCATCGGGACTCATTTCTTCAGTTGAGTTGATGTAGAGCACATCTTCATCGCTCCCCTTGACTTCCATGTGTGGCACATTAGCTTGAGGTTCCTCAGCAGTTGGCATGTATGAAGTTGATTCAATTGGTTCTCTTGATCGTCTATCTCAGCCATGAGAGCTTGCTCAGGCTGAGTGGACCAATCATAGGAACCATCGATTTGTTGAACCACTAAGACTTTGGAAGTCAAAGTACTTCCCGAGTCTTGTTTTGCAGCGCCAGTATCAACCTTCGGTCGTTGACATTCCCTGGCAAAGTGTCCGGAACCTTGACAGTTATAACACTTGACCTTGGATTTGTCGAACCCAGGTCGATTTCCAACAACTCTTCTACCCGTACGTTTTAGGAAATTCTTAACCCTCCTTGACACCATAGCAAGCTACCACTGGAGGTCCATTTCCTCTAAGTCATCCGGGTCTACTTGATCATAATCCTCATCAAATTGTGCAGGATCATTAATCTTCCCTTGTATGTAATTTTCATAAGAAGCAACGAACGAAGCCAGCACAGAAAGTTGTTGTTCTGCTGATTTCACACTCATTGGCATTTTATGATGCCCTTGAGTTGACTTCTCAGAAGAAGTATTCTTACTTCGTTTCTCGCTTCCATCTGAAGCTATAAAGCATAGATCCTCGGTCAACATTTCACCAAGTTCATCAATTTCCCCAGCAAATAGTGCAGTGGTCAAATTGGATGAAGCATTTGAGATACTAGTCTTTCCATGGTATAAACCTGGATTCTGTAGATGATCAGAATTTGTATCTCTAGTTTTCTTGGAGAAATCATAACCCCTGAGCTTGTCAATTGCCTGCTCTAGGGTCATAGTGGCGTACCTTTCATCATTATCTTTGAGCATGATACCATACATTTCCCACTTTGAAGGCAAACCCTCAATAAATTTGTCGGTTTTTTCCTTGTCATTGTAGAAAATTTCATGGTCGTCAAGCTCACTCAATAGATGATAAAATCTGGTAGTGTAGGCTTCAAGGTCCTCTTCTCTAAAAGCTTTAAATACCATAAACTGCTTTTTTAGAAGGTTTATCTTGCCTGCCTTCACCTGAGGGCTTCCCTCACACCTTTTCTCTAGAGCTTCCCAGATCTCTTTAGCTGTGTGAAAGGACTTCAATTGGTGATTGATCTCCTTGGGAAGACTCATCTTTATCGATGAATGTGCCTTATTATCAATAGTAAATTCTTTCTTTTGATTGTCATTCATCCTGTCGTAAGGCACAATCACAATTGCATTCTCTACCACAACAGTAGGTGCAACATATCCGTTCTTAATGCACAACCAAATAGTTATGTCATGGAATCTACAGTAACTTTCGAATCTGTCTTTCCATCAATAATAGTCCTCGAGTCTGAGCAATTTCGGTGGAACATTAGATTTACCGACCTCGTGTTCCATTTCTATCATTCTACTCAAATCAGACATATTGGCAAGTCTTAAAAGTTGTCAAATTACAAAATTTTGCAAGTTCAGTTCGCAGGTAAAACTCAACTCGCAGCTAGTTTCAGTTCGCAAAGGACTTCAACTCGCAAAGAAAAACTCAACTCGCCGAGAAACTCAACTCGAAGAGGAAAACTCAACTCCCAGAGGAAAACTCAACTCGTAGCTGAATCTCAACTTGCAAGCCAAATCTCAACTCGCAAGTGAATCTCAGTTCGCAAGTCAAATCTCAACTCGCAGAGAATCTCAACTCGCAAAGAAATCTCAACTCGCTTATAACAGTGTAACCCTAATCTCAACTCGCAAAACGGCACCTCGAAATCTGGGAACTGAAACTTTTTGGTATTTTTACGAATAAATCAGTAGATTTCGTTCGTAAAACAACCCCAAAGATGTTATATAACCAAAAACCTGGAAACCACAACGTTTCTAAGCCCGAAAGCTCTTATACCAGTTGTAAGGTCACTAGATCTTGGTTCGATAACGGATTATCTTTAAGTATTGAGGTGCGGAATCCCTCAATACGTTAGGTTTAAGCTTATATAACGTTACTATCAATTAACTAGCTTTGTTTTGATTATTAACAATGTTAATCACACAAAACCGAGCCTTTAATATAATAGTATTTATATCTGCACGAAAAATAAGGTGGTGAATATTTTAATGCTGTGTGTAATAAAATAGCACTGATCCCTAGAAATGACAGCAACATTTCTTTTTATATTCAGCTCAACTCGCAAGCCATGGGCTTTGCGAGTTGACTCAACTCGCAGGCCATGGGCCTTGCGAGTTGACTTCAGCTCGCACATAAACTCAGCTCGCTAGTCCAGATCTGCGAAGCCAGATCTCAGCTCGCTAGTTCAAACCTGCGACTTGAGTTTTGGCTGCGAATTGAGATCTCATCTCGCAAGTCATTAGACTTGCGGGTTGACTTCTCATTTTGCAATTTTGACTTTAATTCGAATTCGTTACTTGTATAATTATATTTAACAAATAATAATAACAAATTAATATCATATATTTACAAGTCTAAACCAATTTAAATTAAATAATAATTACACCAGTCCTATTACAAGCTAGATCTGTTGTCACAAAAACATGTCCCAACATTCTGACATACTGAATGTAGGCATCAAGTTTGAGTTGATTTGCAGCCTTAAGCTCTTCAACAATAATACCCAGTTGTAATGCTTCTCTGAATAGAGCTTTATCTTCATCAGGTA
Source organism: Logfia minima (assembly GCA_963921325.1). NCBI lineage: Eukaryota > Viridiplantae > Streptophyta > Magnoliopsida > Asterales > Asteraceae > Logfia > Logfia minima. The sequence continues at coordinate 11,435,669 of OY992766.1, forward strand.
TACCTTCTGGATATGCAAAACCTGTTGGCTTGGGTTTCTTCTTCTTTGAAGGTTCTTCTTCTACAGCAGGTTGTTTTTCAGGATTTTTAAATGGATCAATAATTGGTTCTCCTGTTTGCTGGTTAGAAGGCATCTGGGCACTTCTTAAACTTGAAGTCCCAGGTACATTAGTTGTGGGTGTAGTATCATGAGTTGACTTCTCTTCTGGAGCAGGCTCAGAGGTTGTTGCTTTTCTTACAATTTCCACCACATCATCATCTTCATCATCACTTCTTAATCTTCTAACAGCACCACTGCCAATAACATACTCATCATCCTCAGAGTCAACCACATACTTTGACTTCTTGATGTTTTTTCTTGGGATGATCTTGACTCTCTTTGATCTTTGCTTTGTTGGAACAGCTATTGGCTTGGCTTGTTTAACTTACTCTTGCACCCCCTCAGATAAGGATGAGCTGGTTTTAACACTTGAGCTGCCACCAGCTTCCATCTTCTTGATCTTTTCACTTCTCTTTTCATACCTTCTTCTTTTGGATTCATCAAGCTTCATCTCAAAAGCTTGATCTCTCTTTTTCTTCTTTGCTTCATATCTTTCTCTCTTCCTTTTCAGAATTGACTCAATTTTCTCTGATCTATTTAGATCAGATTCTTGCTTCTTCTCTTGCTCCCCTCAGATATAGCTTTATCATTCTTCTCCCCCTTTTTGTCATCAGCAACAGGGGTGGAGGCAGCAGTAGGTGCAGGTGGTTGAGTTTTCAAAGGAGTTGGATAATGAGAGAGAATCTGGTTAAGCAGCCTTTCTTGATTCTTGAAATGAGCTCCCTTAATAGTCAGTAACCATCTTGTCAATATTTGACATGAGGGTACCAATACCATTAAACTTGGATTCCAGAACAGGAATCAAAACTGCCATGACATGCTTAACAATGTCATCCACAGATGGTGCAGAAGTAGAAGTGGAAGGTATATCAGCAGTGAATTGTTGATGTGAAGTATCCCTGGTGTCTACTGGTTGGTTATGAGGAGGTGAATCTGGAATATCTATGTGAACTGGTGAATCAGCATGAAAGGTATCCAACATTTCTTCATCTTCTTCATCCTCAGGTTGTAGATTCTGGACATCTTCATCATCAGATGGAATGTCAACTTTGTCAGTAGAGAATGAGTACAGAGTCTATTTGAGAATCTTTGCTGCAGCTGGATGAATGAATGATATGATGAGAACATTGGGTGATAGTTGTAGTCCCTCAGATGAAGCCTGTGATCTTACTTCATCATCATTGGAAATAGAAAATGATGCCTGTAAGTGCAGATGTGTATCTGCTGACTCATTGACAGCATGTGCAGACTCAAATTGTGTAAGATTTATTGACTGAGTGGTGGTATCTGTGAGACCTGTTTGAACCTGGGATGGGTTCTCAATGTCTAACTCCTGAGAGCTGACATTGGTAGATGTGGTTTCCCTTTGTAAGATGTCAACATTTCGGGATGTTGACAAATGTTCAGGCTCTGTAGGTTGACTCACTGACTCAGTATGAGGTGAGATGTCCCTCTTGCATTCAATGGACTTCACCTTTCGAGAGGTTGATCCAGATAACGGCTTATCTCTTTTCAATAATGTATCTTTTCGAGAAGATACATCTGAGCTGGATGTGGGTTGATCAAGAGCTTGGGTTGACTTCACACAAATAGAAGTCAAGCCAGCCTTGGGCGCTTTTGACATTGCCTTTTACGCATATGCCTTAAGTGGCTGAGTGTCAGCTTTCACTTTTGTGTGCTTTTCAATCAATTGAGTGTGAGTTGGATCATCATGTGCTGGCTGTGAGGCCTGCTCAAGAGTAGTTGAAGATTGTGATTTTGAAAACTTGGTAGTGGATGCTGGGTTAGAAGAAGTGGGTTTACTTAACTTCTTGGCATCCCTTTTTGAAATTTGGGAGAAAGAAGATGATTTAGTATTCATACCTGAGGTCTTGGTAGACTTAGTCTTCAGTACAGGTTTGGACACTTTTGTCTGTGCTGGTTGGCTTGATGTCTTTGGTGTTGCTGGCTGGTCATCATCATCATCTGAACTTGATGATGACTCTGGTAGCTGAGTTGCAATAGCTGCAACATCAGGATCAACATCCAGAATGACTTCTGGAGGTATAGCAGCCAAGATAGATGGAGAGAGACCTTGATGAGGTTTTTCAATCACCTTATGGAACATTTTGTCTCCCATAAAAATATCACCAGCATCTAAATCTTCTAAATCCTTATATTTCTCACCAAGTATACCTTCAATGATGAAGCTTAGAAATCTAGGAAATGGAACATTCTTTTCCTTCTTTTTCTTTTCAATCTTCTCTCTCAACTCAGTGTAGATGAGAGCAGAAAAATCAATATTTCTGCCAAAAGTAAGGGCATGACCCAACTGTAACTCAAATTTGTTACATTGGTCTTTGATTATTGAAATTATCAAGATATCTAATGAAGCTTAGCACTTCATGTCGACAGTCTGTAGGTGATGGTGGATCAACAAATGGTTCATCAGGAAACTTAAGGTATCTACGAATATGCTCTATGGAGATAACTATGGGAATGCCATTTTCCACAGTTGCAGAGATACAAGTAGAACCTAGATGAGATTTGGTAACAACACAAGTATACCAAAATTCAATGAGTGTTTGAG
>OY992766.1:11438536-11480772 GCA_963921325.1 Logfia minima
TTATGTTCTTGAATGTTTTAATGAAAATGGAAACGCTAACATAAACGCTTACGGGGTAATGGCTATTTATAGTAGGAAAGAGAAAAACATAATCTCTTTGATAATGACATGTTTCTGAAATGTCAGACACTTTTCAGAGATATGATGCTACAGTGCTACAGTGATTAGAAAGCGACAAGTTGTACTTTGGTCGTTATTTTCAAACGGCCGAAATTATGAAAATATGTTTTCCATAACATTATCTTAAATCACATCACATTAATGTCATTACACATTTTAAGAAAACATTATCTTCAAATTATTTCATAATAAGATAATTAGAAAAAGATTTTAAAAAAATCAGAAATTGATTTTCAATTGACCTGCTTGAGTTGATTGTAAAGGGTTTGTCTGTGCTAGTTGGTCACTACTGTTCTATGCTGGTTGGGCATGGATAGTGCAGCCAGCTCAGACAATACACATCTTTACAATTTGTTCAAGATGCTACAGCGCAAGCATACCCAGCTCAGAGATGAGATAATTAAATTGTTTTTCATCTAAGGGCTTGGAAAACAAATCGGCCAATTGTTGGTCAACAGAGATAAAATGTAACTCTACATCCTCTTTCATCACATAATCTCTTATGAAATGGTACCTTATATCAATGTGCTTAGTCCTTGAATGCATGACAGGATTGTTGGTGATGGCAATGGCACTAGTATTATCACAATAAATAGGTGTCTTTGTGAATTCTATTCCATAATCCTTGAGCTGGTTCTGTATCCACAAAATTTGAGCACAACAACTACCAGCAGAGAGATACTCTGCTTCTGCAGTAGATGTTGATACATAATTTTGTTTCTTGGATGTCCAGTTTACCAATTTACTACCCAGTAGTTGACAACCACCAGTATTGCTTTTCCTGTCAATCTTACATCCTGCAAAATCTGCATCGGAATAACCAATTAGATCAAAACCACAGTCTTTGGGATACCAAAGACCAAGGTTTGGAGTACCTTTGAGGTACCTAAAAATTCGTTTGACAAATAGCAAATGAGACTCTATTGGACAAGCTTGATATCTTGTACATAAACATGTGGCAAACATGATATCTGGTCTGTTGGTTGTAAGATACAATAGGGAACCAATCATGCCTCTATATAATGTGACATCAACAGATTTGCCATTGGTGTCAGCATCAATTTTGATAGAAGGTTGCATAGGTGTTCCAATGGCCTTACAATCAGCAAAGGCAAATTTCTTTAATAAATCGTTTATATATTTTCCTTGACAAATAAAATACTATCATCAAGTTGTTTAATTTGTAGACCAAGAAAGAAAGTTAATTCTCCCATTAAACTCATTTCATACTTATCAGACATAAGTTTAGAAAAGTCTTGACAGTGTTTTTCATTTGTTGACCCAAAAATGATATCATCCACATAAATATGTACCATTATGATATCACCATCTATTTCTTTTATGAAAAGAGTGGTATTAATCTTACCAACTTTAAATTTACATTCAGTTAGAAAATTGTGAAGTGTTTCATACCAAGCTCAATGTGCCTGTTTTAGGCCATTTAGAGCTTTATCTAATTTGTAGACATGGTTAGGAAATTTACTGCATTCAAAACCTAGAGGTTGTTTGACATACACTTCTTCTTGCAATATTCCATTTAAGAATGCAGACTTCACATCCATCTGAAATACTTTAAAGTTCCTGTAAGTAGCAATGCCAAGAATATCCTGATGGCTTCCAGTTTTGCTACAGGGGCAAATGTTTCACCATAATCCAATCCTTCCTCTTGTCTGAAACCTTGAGCAACCAATCTTGCTTTGTTCCTGATCACAACCCCATGTTCATCCATCTTGTTTCTGAAAACCCATCTGGTACCAATAATTGTTTTGTTATGTGGTACAGGGACTAATGTCCACACTTTGTTTCTTTCAAACTAAGAAAACTCATCTTGCATAGCTCCTACCTAGCTTGGTTCAGAAAGTGCTTCATCAATCTTTGTGGGTTTAATCTTAGACACAAAATTCACATGCATACAAAAATTGCTTGTAGCCTGCCTTCTTGTCTTAACACCAGCACTTGGATCACCAATAATATGCTCAATGGGATGTGCTTTTGTCCATTTCTTAGCATATATAGGTGGTTCAAATGCTCTACTAACACCATGTTGACTAGTGGAACCAGCATTGATGGTTACTACAGCTTGTGTTGGTTGGTCTTAGACTAACACATCTTCTATATTTTCTAAGCTGCCTTCACTAGTTGTGTCACAGTCTGAAGTATCATCTTCTAATTCTTCAATGGAGTTGCTCATAGGTTCAATGTTGAGTACAACTTCCAGCATTGGAGTGCTGGGAGATGTAATTGACCTATCTTCACTGGATTTAGGGGATTCCATATGCTGATCAGTATGATCATCATCTGGAGTATTTGAAGTAGGAGCAGAGTTTGCTAATTCTTCAAAATCAAATGATGAATCCTCATTATCTGTGGGAAGAGATGATGCAGATAATGTATTCTCATCAAATGTGACATGAATAGATTCTTCCATACATCCTATTTTCTTATTAAACACTCTGTATGCTTTTGACAGAGTGGAATAACTAAGGAATATACCATCATCAGCTTTTGCATCAAACTTTCCAAATTGATCTCTGATGTTGAGAATAAAACATGGACTTCCAAATACATGAAAAAAGCTAATGTTAGGTTTTCTTCCTTTTTACACTTCATAAGCTGTCTTTTGATGTCTTTTTACCATCAGTGATCTATTTTGGGTAAAACATGCAGTGTTTACTGCTTCAGCCTAAAAATAGCTCTTTAATCCTGATTCAGCAATCATTGATCTTGCAGCTTCAATGAGTGTTATGTTTCTTCTTTCTGCAACACCATTTTGTTGTCGTGTCTCACAGCAGAGAAATTTTGTGAAATGCCTTTGTCAGCACAGAAAGATTCCAACACATGGTTTCTGAATTCTGTGCCATGATCACTTCTAATTTGCTTCACTTGTTGTCCATTTAGAACTTCCATCTTCTTAACAAAGTTAATGATTTCTTCAGCTGCTTCACCCTTCTGCTTTAGAAAGAATACCCATGTATATCTTGAATATTCATCAACTATAACCAAAGTGTATCTCTTTCCTCCCAAACTTGGAGTGCTCACATGACCAAATAGATCCATGTGAAGCATGTGAAGTGGTTGCATAATGAATAAAACTTGCTTTGACTTGAATGAAGCTCTATGATGCTTGCCCTTTTCACAACCTGGACACAATCTGTCCTTGACATAGGTCATGCTGGGTAATCCTGACACCAATCCTCTGCTGGCTAGCTTATGAATGTCTTTGAAGTTGAGGTCTAAGAGCCTCTTGTGCCATAACCATTTAAGGTTGTCTGCTGACTTAGAGTAGAAACATGTGTCATTGGTGGTAACAGCAGTGTTCATATCAATTTGATACATGCCTTCATGTCTCTTTGCAGTCAGCAGTGGTTTACCCATTAGATCTAATATAGTTCCAAAATTCTTTCTCAATTGAACTACTTTCCTTCTGCTAGTAAGTTGGCTTATACTGATCAGATTATGCTTTAATCCAACCACATAAGCAACATTTTTGAAGATAACATTCCCATTACTCAAAGTACCAGAACCTCTAGTATAACCCTTTGAATTATCTCCAAATGTAACAGCTGGACCATCTTTCTCCTTATAGTCCAGTAGCAGGGACTTACATCCAGTCATATGCCTTGAACATCCACTGTCCAAGTACCAGATTTGTTTGTTTTTAATGCCCTGCACAAACACAAAGGATTAATTCACTAATATCAAGATCTCCTTCTGCTAATTTTAGCATTGGGTCCACTAATAATGTTTTGTGCTGATTGTACTGTTAATTGATTTAACAATGCTCTTGGAATCATACAGTAATTTGCTTTACATTGGTGAGACATATGTGATCTCTCACCACAGTTGTAGCACTTCCTGTTATTTTGCTTTTTAGATGTAGGTGGAATAACCTTTGACTGCTGGGTATTGCTCTAGTTTAACTTCTGATTGCTAACAGCAAACAATTGTTGAACAGGAGTTGTGAGCTGGTCAAGCTTACTAGCTAAAACTTGAATTTTAGTTAAGCCAACTCTGGATTGTTTACCCTTGCCATATGTTGGCTGACCCTTAGAAGTAGTGGTTTCATTCATTTCAACTTTCTTTCTTTGGGTCACAGTCTTGTTTCTCTTAACTTTATCAGCATTGATTGTTTGACATTCAATGACTGGTGTTAACCCAGTATTAGGTTTAACAGTGCTACTAGCTTTCAAACTAGTAGCATTGTCAACTTTGAAAACTTTAGGTGATGTTCCTTTAATGTTTTCATAGAGTGGGTTATTAGCTACACAAGCAGATGCTGAGAGGTTAGTAAATTTATTTATTGAATTACTTGATCCTTCAGCTTTGGTTTCTTCTATGATCTTAACCATGGATTCAGCTTTAGCAGCAGGTTTTACAAATTTGTTTGTCAGAAACCTTTTTGCCAGCAACAACTTTGGCAAATGTTTCTGGCAAGATCTCTGCTGGTTCAAGTATTGGATCCATCATGGTTACCTCAGCTATGGCGACAACAGACTCAAAATCACCATTTAAAATAGCTTTGACTTCATTATGGTACTTGCTCTTGAACACATTTAGCTGTTCTTTGGGCAGAGTGATACCAAGATTCAACAACCTTTTTGAGATTAATTAATTGACTTTTAGTGTCTGTTGACTATTGCAAATAGACTTGGGAAGCCTAAACTTTAGACTCAAGTTCAAGTTTATCATTTTTAAGACATTTATTTTCAAGTTCTAAGACACTTAATTGAGACTTTAGATTCTCAATTGTGACTTTAAAATCATCTTCCCTTTTGCATGCTATATTAAGATCAATCCTAAGATAGTCAAACATTTCCGCCTTTTCATCATCAGTATAAGATCTGAAGTTTTCTACCTTATACAACATGGATGCTTTCCATTCATCTGATTGCATCTTTACATCAGCTTCTCTCATGACATCCAGAAATGTATCATCCTTCTTGTCCTCTACAGAATCATCCTTGGCCATCAAGCACTTTCCATGTTTGTTTCCTTTGATACAGTCATCATCACTTTCACTAGATGAAGATGATGATGATGAACTGTAGTCATCCCAATCATGGGACTCAGCAATCAAACTCTTGACTTCAGGTTTCTTCTTTTCTTTGGAATCAGCTTTCATCTCAGCTTTCATTGCTTTATACTTAGCTTTGTACTTAGTGGCCTTTGAATAGGTGTCTGCTTGAGTGAATGGTTTCTTGAACTCACAGTCAGCTGCAAAGTGTCCAATCTTTCCACAATTGTAACATTCTGCTTTAGCAAACATTCTAGTCTTGCAAGAGTTCCCTGAGCTGGCTTTCTTACTGAATATGAAACTGGACTTGCCTTTTCTTCTATTGAACTTTCTAAACTTCTGAGCCAGCATAGCCATTCCATTTGCAAAGCTTTCTACATCATCCTCATCACAGCTGTCATCTGAATAATCTTCATCTTCACTTTGTTCATCAGTGCTAGCCTCTGCTTCTTCTTTGTTAGCTTTTGGTTTGTAAACGACCATAGCTTTTGAACTCTTCCTTTTTGGTTCAGCAGCAACAAGGGCAGCATTAGAATGCTCAGGATGCTTCCAGTTCTCCTTGACATTCTTGTCATGCAAGGCCTTAGTTTTCTCATGATTCATGAGAACACCATAGAGTGAAGCCAAATCAAAAAATTTGAGACTATGAGTGACTTTGAGTGATGTAGCAACAGATTCCCAAAGACTATGAGTGACTTTAAGTGATGTAGCAACAGATTCCCAAGAAGGTGGTAAAGAGTCAACAAACTTGTTGGTGACTTCAAATACATTGATGTGAACTTCCATAGCTGCCAGGTCATTCAATAAAGCAGTAAATCCGGTATACATATCAACCAGAGATTCTCCTTTGTAACAGAAGAACAATTCATATTGCCTTTTTAATGCAATGATGTTGTTCTGCTTGACTTCTTCCTTTCCTTCATATGCTATATCCAAAGCATCTCACATTTTCTGGCCAAAAGAGAGTCTGCATACTGAGTTGTACACAAAATTAGGAAAAGAAATAGCTATCTGAGTTCTTGCTTTAGCATCTAAGCCTGTTCTTCTTTTGTCTTCATCAGACCATTGGTTTGTTGCTTTAACTACCTCTCTACTTGTTGCAGGGGTAGTTCCAGAAGCAGGAACTTCAATGGTGGAAGTTGGATCAAATGGTCCTTCTGAGACAATGCTTGGCATTAATGGATCAATTGATTCAAAATGCAGCATCAATTGACTGAATAATTATTAAAGATGTATATATTACAAGTCTCTAAACTTCTCTGTGCTGGTTATTCTTCACAAGATTTATGTCTACTGGGTAAACTGCCAATTATGTCTGCTGGGTAAACTGACAAACATCAATTCCTTTGTAATCAGCATACAGAAGACATAGCTTAATCTTGAAGAATTCCTTTGTTGGATGAATAACCCCATAATCATAGCACCAATTAAGAGTTGTGGTCATCATAAAATCATCATATAAAGGATCATGACTTAACAATTTCATTCCGCAAGGAAATCCTATACACTTTCACAACTTCTTTCCAAATGAAGGTTACGAAACAAAAGAATATGTTACACAACCTCTCCAAGACACATATGATGTTGAACACCAAACCCATGTACCAGATACATATGATGTCGGCACCTCATCAAAATGGTCCTTTGAAGGAGGACACTTTAAGTTAGAAATTGTGGAGGCTGAAGAAGAAACTGGAGAAAATGAACAACATGGGTCGTATGGTGATCAAGATGACATCAAAGAAAAATATATATTCCCTCACGAATGGCAAAAGAATACATTTTCTCATATGCCCAACCCAATACCCACACCAAGTTTTGATATCAAACAAAAAAAACCCCAAAAGTAGCAGTGGTACCAATTGTATTTGTGAAGGTCAATGGTTTTTAAACAAAGAGACTCTCAAAAAAATATTAGCCTTAAATCCATTAATGATGGATAAGAGTTTAAAGTCATAAAATCTGACAATTTAAGGTACGATGTTATATGTATGAACAAAGGGTGTCAATGGAAAATACTTACACATCGGGCGAATAATGGCCCCGAATTTTACGTTACCACTTTGTATGACATCCACACGTGTTCAAAAACACAACTAAATCCCAAACATCGCAATGCAAGCCAAGATGTACTTGGTGATATTCTTATGGAGCAGTTAAGAGATCCCAACCGCGTTTACAAGCCGAAAGATATCGTTCATGATATTGGACAAAATTTTCATATAAAAATTTGTTATCACCAAGCTTGGCGAGGCAAAGTTAATGCTTTGGAGAAGTTGAGGGGTAGTCATGAAGAATCATTTAGCAAATTGCCTTGTTATTTACACAATTTGAAACTTAAAAATCCCGGAAGTGTCATTGATATCAAGACAGATAACTATGGACATTTCGAGATGTGTTTTGTGGCCATAGGTGCTGTGGTAAGTTATGAAGTTTTACTAAATATGGATAATATTTGTTATTGGTGGTATTATTCAATAACTAACTAATTTATGGTTTAATATATCGTCATAGATACGAAGTTTCCTCAATAATTTGAGGCCCTTAATAATAGTCGATGGGGCCTACTTAAAGGGGATGTACATTGGATCTAATCTGCTTTCAGTAGCAATGGATGGAAATAATCAAATTGTACCAATTGCATACGGGGTTACTCCAGGTGAGACAGAAGGGAATGCATAGGTGAAATTCAAAATATGGTAGTCATTTCTGATAGGCATGCATCAATTGAGCTGGTGGTAAGAAGTGTTTTCCATATGTGTTTCATGTTTTATGTTTTCAACATTTAGAATTGAACCTCAACTTAACAAATACTGATATCAATGGGTTGTATTGGAAGATATGTAAAGCTCATCGAGTTGATGAGTTTGATCATTACATGAATATGCTTAAGGGTGCTAGACGAAAAGCACACGATGTCCTTAAAAAAATACCTCCATAACAATGGTCTAGGGCCCATTGTCCCGTAGTTCGATACAATTATGCAACATCAAACAGTGCAGAGTCGATAAATGCATTAACCGTGGAAGCAAGGAAAATGCCAATTACGATGCTACTTGAGTTTTTTCGAGGTATGGTACAAAGGTGGTACTACGAACGACACTTACTTGCACGAAAATCAATGTAAAATCCTACTTGATACCCAATTATTAATATAACTACATACATTAATATTGCATTGTTTTAATTCATCGATTTGTAGAACAACTTCAACAACAACTTACACCTTGTGCAGAGCATAAAATTGAGAAGAGAATTATGAAATCAAAGAGGTGCAAGGTGTTCGGTATTGATGCTACGTATTACCAGGTACAAGATCAAAAGAAGCACTTTGTTGTCAATTTAGAGACAAAAGAGTGTTCATGTAATAAATGGTTACACTCGGGTTTACCTTGCAAGCATGCAATTGTAGTTTTACAGGGTTCTCATATTAGTGACTGTGGTTATCAAGCAAAACATTGGTTCACGATGTCAACTTATAAGGCATCGTATGCGGAGCCAATTAAATTTGTAGGAGATATATCTGATTAGGTGTTTCCAAACGACCTTCAAATAGTTCTACCACCTGTAATGGGTAAATGTAACTCAGGGCGACCCAAAAAAAATGGAACCGATTGCATTCCATCAAAGGGACAGGTTCCGAAGTGGAAAGGTTGTTCACGATGCGGTGGTGAAGATCATAAAAAAAATAATTGTCGTGTCCCGATGCATTCTTCACAATCATTTGCTTTTGACAATGACACCGCTGATTTAAATGAAAAATGGGTAGTTGTTTAATTTTTTCACTGATGCAACTTTCAAGTTTAATGTTTATTTCGTCTTAATGTAATGGTAGCTTTTACATATTTTCTATTAGCTAAACAATAACAAATGTGTTGCAAAACCACAATAATTCATCTTGATAATCAAAAACATGTGCAACATACATGTTCATTTCCGAATAATAGAGTCATAAAAAAGAGTAGCCATGCTCTTGAGATACCAGGTACTAGTGCGCAAAGCATCTATAGTCAACGTCACCGGTAACCGATGAGTCAAACGATAAAGAAAAAAACATAAAAAAAAATCCCACAATCACCAGTTCCGGGTGACTGCTGTGTGGTATCACATTTCGGATGGGTGGTAACGGTGATGTTATACGTACGAGGATTAATATTCTTACTTGAAAGCACCCCTATAGCCTCTAGATATATATGCATATTCTTCTTAAACCGCTTCTCCATCTCCTTCCACCAAACCCGCCTTATCGGTTTCTCTTTATCCATAGTTATCAAGCTATCATAATACGTACATATGCCGGTATCAATGTCAAACTCCAAAAGGTAGAAGTGTTGTATAGGCTCATTTGCCGGTATGAATAACTACAAATATATTGTACTAAGTAGTTAGTTTAACTTTAAATTTCATTAAACGAACATACAATCCAAAAGTTAAGAGTACTTACAAGGTTTATGTATTTCCATTTACCGGGGGTTGACTTTTTATTGCAATAACATTTGTCAGGTAAGTTGTAAGGTCGCTAGATCTTCGTTCGATAACGGATTATCTTTAAGGTATTGAGGTGCGGAATCCCTCAATACTTTAGGTTTATGGCTTATATAATTTTGCTATTAATAAACAAGCTTCGTTTTGATATTAACTTGTGTTAAACAATCAAAACCGAGCCTATATATAATAATAGCCTTTATATCTGCACGAAAAACAAGGAGAATATTATAATATTTGCTGTGTGTAATAATGGCACGGTTTCTAGGAAAAAATAATCTAACATTTGAGCAGCATTTAAATATATATATCTAGTTCAACTCGCAGGCCATGGGCTTTGCGAGTTGACTCAACTCGCAGCCCATGGGCCTGCGAGTCCAGATGGGATGCGAACCCAATTCTCAACTCGCCAAGCAAAGCTGCGAGTCCAGATGGTCTGCGAGCCCAGATGGCTGCGAGCCCAGATCTCAATTCGCAAGGCTGCGAATCCAGATCATCTGCGAGGTGAGATCTCAACTCGCAGGTCAAACCTGCGAGTTGACTTCTCATTTCGCTAATTTGACTTTAACTTGAATTCAATATTTGTCTAATAACATTTAACAAATAATAATAACAAGTTAATATCATATATTTACGAGTCTAAACCAATTATACAAATTTGACTATAAATACACTAGTCCTATTACTGTCACACCCCGATAAAATCGTTTCACGAGTAACAAGTGCGGAAGCTCGGGGGCGTGACGAGAACGATCAATAAGCGTATGATTATCGCAAACATATAATTAGAATACCATAAATAGTTTAAATAACACGGTTACATGTTCGTCGTGTTTACAAAACAATAGATGTTTAGCAAAACAATATGATTAACATTTTAATCACAAATCATAATTTCAATATTTATCAAAAGGATGGTATCCTATTCATCGTGATGAGCAAGGGTCCCAAAATATGCATGCATAATCTTACATCGCTGCTAATTCCCTGAAAAACATATTTATAAATCGTCAACAAAATTGTTGAGTGAATCCACAGGTTTAAGACTCTATCATTAAACCTTTACTTGTATAAATCAATTGTTTGCAAGCATAAACCTTTGCAACATTATAAGATAAATAACATATTCATTTAAACAAAGCCATGACTGTGATCCCCCATAGACTAGCTAGGTCATACGAGTTAATGTGACAACACCTATGTCTATAACCAATCCACGACTCGCATTACTTGCTTGTGCCTCTCAACAAACTAGATATACGATCCTTATTTCGATACAACGTCGACAGTTAGCGCGACTAACCGATAACAATTATGGCGGGTAGTCACCCCGATAGTACTATCCGTATATCCACGTGGCTAGCGTCATCTAGCTAATGGTCATATTGTGTAAGCAAGAGGACTTCAATGCACTACATCATGTTAACTTAGGGTCGCACAAGATTCATTGTCATGTTTTACAAGACAGTTCATATGTTTTTCACGCCAATTTATAAAGTAGTAAAAACAGTAAAAGAGGGGCTGCGAACTCACCTGGTGAGCAAGAGTGCTAGCGTTTCAAAATGTATCTTTTGCCCAAATAGAAATAGCCTCCTAACGCCCTATACGCATGAGGTCAATTATATAAGTAGACGGCTCTAATGGCCTGTCTATGCTAGTTGTTCACTCAACTAGTAGGAGTATTACTTGCCATTTAAACGTATGTACGACTCGTTGCTGATAGTTTCGTATGCATACTTGTATGTTTCTCGAAAACATAATTACTTTGCTATTACAGTGTACATTTAAGGTTTTTAAACCTAAAATGTATATCGTTAGTGAAAACGCGATTCTTAAATCGATTAAAAATTTTCATTATCATTTGTTCAAAACCGTGACATTTAAATACATTTATCTATTTGTTCAAGATTGGAAAATATTGGGTTTACAGGGCTTAGTGTTGTTTTTGTAATGTTGTTTTCATTATTAGTGATGTTAAGCCAAAGTTAGTGTCGTTAGTGCTGTTAAGTAAGTGATGTTAGTGTCGTTAGTGCTGTTAAGTTAGTGCTGTTAGTATCGTTAGTGCTGTTAAGTCACAGTTAGTGCTGTTTGACCAAAGTTAACACTGTTTAACCAAAGTTAACACTGTTAGACCAAAGTTAACACTGTTTGACCACAGTTAGTGCTGTTAACTCACAGTTAGTGCTGTTTGACCAAAGTTAACACTGTTTGACCAAAGTTAACACTGTTTGACCAAAGTTAACACTGTTTGACCAAAGTTAACACTGTTTGACCAAAGTTAACACTGTTTGACCAAAGTTAACACTGTTAGACCAAAGTTAACACTGTTAGACCAAAGTTAACACTGTTTGACCAAAGTTAACACTGTTTGACCAAAGTTAACACTGTTAGACCAAAGTTAACACTGTTAGACCAAAGTTAACACTGTTTGACCAAAGTTAACACTGTTTGACCAAAGTTAACACTGTTTGACCACAGTTAGTGCTGTTTACATTTTTAACAGATTCTGCCCATTTTTTTACCCTTCTTGTGGTATCATTTTGACTGGTCAAACGAACTTATTTTCTTATGAAATTTTTATCATATGTTCCCCTATGTCTTAGGTTTACAGAAAAGTAAGATTCATAATTTTTGAACAACTATAAGGGGTTCAAAACTATTTATTTGTACACAAAGGTACAGCAACTACGTTTCTGGACAGTTGATAGGAAAATCACTTGTTCACAGAGCTAGACTCATCTTCACAAAACGTGATCATACTACTTTTAAAGATAAGACAAAATGTGACCTTTAGGAAAAAGATTCATCTCTTTTGGATATGTGGATAAAAAGTTATGGTCTCGTAAAGTAGAGTCATATTTCGTTTCCTGAAGACAGATTAGATACATGTTCTTATAAAATCGATTTGAGGTATCAAAACTTGTCCAAATTACATGAGACCACTTGGGTTGGAAACCTAACTTCTTAAACTTAATGTTAGGCTCAAGAATCACTAGATTTGGTTATTTTATGACCGAGTTATGGTCTTCCAAATTCGTCCAAAGTTTCTGTCCAGTAAGTTTCTTTGAGTTTTGAGTTTCTCTAGTTCTTTTTAACGAGTTTTCACCATTAATAACACATAGATACATATATATTAGTTGATTTTAACGTACAAGTGAACATCTAACATGTAGGTATTTAAAATGAAAGAAAATAAGAGATCAAAAGGGAGAGTTTCCTTACAATGCTCTAGGATGAAATGGTAAAAAGAAGAGAACTTGAAATCTTCAACCCAAATCTCCTTTTTTTTAAATACTTAATGATGATCAAGAGCTTGAAAGGAGGTGAAAAATGAGGTATAAAAGGTGGTGGTTCATGGTGGTTTGTGGTGGTTTGTGGTGGTTGTTCTTGAAGGAGGTGGTGAAAGTGGTGAAATGAGAGGGAAAATGAGAGAGAGAAATGTGCAGAATTTTTGAAATGAAATTGTGAAGTGTGTGTACGTAATGTTTTCTCTTGTTTAATGCCTTTCCTAAATGTGAAGCAAGAGGAGGTGGTGATGGGAGGTGCTTAGTCTTTCAATCAAATCAAGGGAGCAAGTGGCGTTGGATTATAAGCAAGCAAGTAAACATGTGAGTGTGAAATTAAGCAAGTAACCAAGTAGGAGAAAACATATGGTTGAGAAAGGAGCTTGCGAAGTGAGATCACGTAGAAAAGGAATCTGCATTTGAATTAAGTGACATGCTAGCTAGGTTGCTTGGATTTAATTAAAGCTATGTGCTAGCTTGCTTGGTTAAATTAGAGCTATGTGCTAGCTTGCTTGGAATTATTTTGACATGTTTAAGCTTCTAAATGATTAGTTTAAGTGGCATAACAATATAAGTAGTTAACTACTAATTATATTCAATAGTTTTATACCGTTCGGGAAAAAGTTATCACCAACGTTCGTGTTTATCGGAAATCATCCGATTTATATTGTGAAATTCTCAATAATTACTTAAACGAAATGCATCAAGCATTAAAGTAGTGTGAACCAAAACGTGCAACGTGGGCGTGTGCTAGAGTTATCTCAGTTTAAAACACGTTTGATTTCATTAAAGGGAACTAGCGTAAGAATGCATGATTTTAAAGTGCACGGAAAGTACCGCTTTTCGAGGGTTGTCACAATTACAAGCTAGATCTGTTGTCACAATAACATGTCCCAACATAAGTTTTTTGTATCCGACATAAGATACAAAATCGTCAAGAACAATGGGTTGGTTGCACACCAATCAGCATCTTCGGGTCTTAGTAGGTTCATGTACGATACCCAAAGTAAAATATGTTGTTAATACAGCAATACAAGTTAATACGGTTACAATGTATCTTATATAACCTGATTTAGACAACTTCATCACGTTAAATTGTACGTACCTCATCAAACAACCAACCATAACTCGGGTTCATTATAGGCTCCTTCTTATAGTCATCATCATTTCCGGGTATTTGTAACAGAGTCTCCCGGAATCCTTTTACAATTGTAGCCTGAGTGTTAATGGCCAACATACAATCATTTGACAAGTCTGAGTTCAACCAAGTCCAAAAATCCTCAGTCATCATGGGCTTAGATCCGTCTCCGTGGCGTCTAACATAATCTTGGCAAAACAATGGTTTAGTTGTTATTGACAAATATAAAAGGTTATCATAAATTGCAAAAAGCTATTACTAACATAGCTTAATTACAACAGCAGCAGACTTAAAGTGTATAGTTCATATTGTCTTATCACCCGTCCAGGTGGTATCACCTCCCGTCCGAGTGAGTGATGTTCAGTCCGGGTAGAAGTGGTTCAATCCGGGAAAATGTTGAAAGAAACTTGGAGAATTAAATTCACCCATTCGAGATACTATCTACCCGTCCGGGTGAAGCTTATTGGGCTATTCATTTGAATAAATATGCATGTAAGAACTAATTCACAATGATCTTCATTTGAACAAGGGTGATATGATGTCGTTTCAATACCTGTACTCGTTGGATTGTTCCTTAGTACCAACATTCAACATGTTTTCCAAAATATTCATTATGGTTTTTGTGACTTAATTGACAAAAATATAAATACCTACTAACCAACAAATGTAACTACAAACGTAAATTTGTCCTCGTTCCAAATTGGTGGTTCATATTTTTGTTCTTTCTTTTCTGGCAACACAATCTTCATAGGTGTAACAAGACGCTCTCATTGTTTCTTTAATGGTAGGACATCCTACAACAACGGTCAATCATTAAAAATTGATGATCCTACAAAACAAATGAGACAAAATGTAAAGAGATAATCCCGTACCTGGAGCTTGTTTTCATCACTATCCGAGGATTGCAGTATTAAAGGATTAAGCGGTGTAACCAAACACTTAGGTTTATTTTTAGGTGTAACAACTGGTGTAGTCTCAGGAAAGTTTACCGTGTATGGTGACCGTTGGTACCGTCCGATTAACCTAATCCTCTTTTGTGACAACCGTCAAAAATTGTGACAACCGTCAAAAAATCTCAGGTCATTAACGCACTTAAATTCCTAGTCTATCTAATTTTGTTTACAGCACTCTAAAATCCTAGTGAAAATTCCAGGTTACGACTCCTTAAGTACCAAAACCGTAAGTTACCGAAATCGCGTAACGTCTTAGAAGATTGCTTAGTGGACTTTAGGGCCTTGAGCAACACTAAATTAGGTTACAAAGTGCCAAATAAAATTAACGAAATTAAATTTCATACATCAACATAAAATATTAATCATATATCAAAAATCGAAAGTTTTCCGGAAATTCCGTAACTCGGTAAACGCAATCGGAAATCGGTTAATTAACTCGCGAATGTCAATCGTAATTGAATCAAATACATTATAATGAATTTTATAAACTTATGAAAATAAAGTTTCATAACTCCAACTAAACCACAAAGAAATCACAATTAAACATTACAATATTCATCAAAACTTGTACTAATTAAAGATGTAACTTGAGGCTTTTATTTACAACTAATATAAATTAATTTTGACAAAAAAATAAATTAAAAACCCTCATTTTAATGCCAAAAATCTGCAGCCCTCTCTCTTGCCACTCAAATCCTCCAGTCACTTGTTTAGTTCACATGCAAGAATCTTTACATCCATTCCTACACTCTTTCTCTCATCATTTCTCTCTTTTCTCTCAAGAAAACACACACAAACACTCCCAAAACACACACTAAACTCCAGAATTTCCAGCCCCCTTTTCATCCTTAAATCACCATTCCAAAGGTGTTCTTACACTAATACAAGATCCTTAAGGTATAACCACTCATCCTAGCTTTCATTTCCTTCTTTTATCATGTTCATTTTAAGGATTTCATGCCTTTTTCATGGCTTAAATCCTCATATAATGTTTGATGGTTTGTAGGTTACACCTTATACACATTCATGTGTAAAAGAAGGGTAACCTATGATCAAACCAAGAATCAAACCGAAAAAGTCGACTTTTTGATATTATTGTATCTATTTTCATGTTCTTGCTAGTTTGAATGGATTAAATTGGTAAAATATGTTTATGTTTATGTAAAACACATGTTAATGCATAAAATACAAGGCCTCAATCATTGGATGAGGTCTAAAAATCGTTGGTAGTGAAAAACACACCAAAATGATCACCATTGTCTTATATGTAATCTGTCCAGATTTTGACCTCACTTGAAACGACCATAACTCAGTGAATAATGGTCCAAAAATCTTGATTTTTCTTCTAGAATTTAGCTTAAAGTCTTACCTTTAAGACCCCACTGGTCTCACTCAAATCCATTGAGTATTCGACCTCCAAATGTATCACACAAAACTAATGCGCAAACAGCAACCTTCATGTGAGCATTTTTGTTGTGATACATGTTCATGGGACTTAATTTGTTCAATAAATCTAAACAAAATTGTTTTTAGACTCCTAACAAGTGTACCTCAGTAGAATAAAAATATAGTAATTTATCTTGTTGATCTCATATTTTTAGAAAATGCATGAACATCATGCATTGTTGTAATCTTGTAAATTGTAAATACTTGTGTTGTGATGATTCAAAAATGTATAAGTGCTAGATAAAACATTTTAAAATTTTGGGGATTATTTTTCTGAGTAATTAGATCATGAAAAGAGTCTTGAAAATAAAAATGGGAATTTTTGGAAAGACATAAGTATTTTTCCCAAATTAATGCAAATAAAGCCTATAAAAGGTGAAATAATCATGAAAATTACTTTTGGAGACCAAATAATTATGGGAAAATTCTAGTGTACTATCCTCAAAATTTCACACTCTTTGGAAGTGTTTTGATATGTTTTCCGATTTACGTCTCGTTAAAATGCATAATGTTGGGAACCAAAGTTCCAATGCTCAAAACGACTTGAAAATTTTACACAAAGCTAAAAATGGGTAGACACTGATCTGGTAAAATTTCTAGAAATTTTAGTGAATAATTACTATTTTTCCCATATTTATCCCACTTTTTAGACATAAAATTATTATAAATAATCATAATTCTAAAAATCCCCAAATTTTCACAGAAAATTTGTGAACTATATTTCATGTTTCATACCAAGTTTGGTAATTTTTAGATGTGTATACATATATTTCCATTATTTTGTTCACAACTCGAACAATTACCGATAACGTAAATTAAATGGAAATTCGAACTTTAGCGGCACTTTGTAATTTAATTAGATAGCTAAGCAATCCTAACAAACCATATTAGTCGAGAAACTAATTAGAAACCTTGTATTCTTAGGACTTGGATATAAGTCATACCCGATCGGCACGCGCATTACATCCATCCGTACGCTCACGCTCAAATTGTGAGTTTACACAGCCCCTCTTTTTAACGTTTTACTTAAATTTTTGGGGTGAAAAGCATGCTATATGATCTAACTACTATATTTGGATTACAAATACTATTCTTATGCTATCCTTGATTTACGAATGCTATGCTTATACTATGCTCGTTTTACAAATGCTATCCTTGATTTACAAATGCGATGCTATGCTTACTTTCGAATACTTCACATGGTTAAAATGTCGTATTGATTACAAATAATGTCGTGAATGTTTTCCGTTTATACGAACATGATTATATGCTTGTTTTCTATCGTATCTAAAGTCCCCGGTATATCTACACGACCATTAACTCTATATGAGCCAAATGATGCATATGAATAGTACTATTTGGGAGCGAGACCACCTCCCCACTCACGCGGCCACGTGAGTGCATCCCATCATCCTAAATGCCAACGATAGGGCATCTCTCTTTTGGGGCAAAGGTTTATCGGTTGTAGGTTTGGTTGAGGACTCAAGCATAATAACTCATTGTGACTATAGACATTATAACGTGATAGCATAGAAATTTCATAAACGACTATAAACGTATGACGTTTTGACATTTGAAATGACATTTCTTTGAAACTATGAACTTACGACCCGAGCTTTACAATGACTTTGTCATCTGAAACAATATTTCTTTGAAACCATAAACTTACGACCCGAGCTATACAATGACTTTGTCGTTTGAAACGACATTTCTTTGAAACTATAAACCTTACGACCCGAACTTGAAAATGACTTTGTCATTAGAAACCATATTTCTTTAAAACCATAGATTTTATAACCTGAGTTTTATACTATAAATCAATGTGGTCTTGGACAATGATAAACGTGATTTCATAATAACGTCGCGCATTCTTATGAACTTCGACATAATAATCCGTTGAGACTTTAAACGTTTTGATATTGATTTGATGATCCGTTGGCTTTATACACGTAACATGAACTTATTAAATACTACAATATGAGTTTTATAAACATAACTTGAACTTATTAAACACTATATCTTGAGTTTTATAAACGTGAATTAAATATTCCTTTGAAAATATGAGCGGGGCGTTATAAATGAATCACGACTTTTAATTGAGTACAAAAAGGGAATCGCTCCTTAATGAGCCTCGTTCTTAAATAAACCTCCTTTGCAAACAAAACATCGATTAACAAATGAATCTAGCTATCAAATGAATATCGCTCTTAAATGAGCCTTGTTTTAATGAATTACTTTTATAATTATCCGCGCAATAGCGCTTGACTATCCTACAAATTGATCTTAAGAGATTTTCGGATGATTATCGTCTTGTATGAGCCTCGACACTAAACGGACTACTTTTGCGAACTAATCACGTAGTAACGTGGAACTTTTAAACTAGACTTTGTAAACACTTGAAAAGGGTCTTTCACCACACAAAACCTGTGTACTCACCAACTATGTTTCATAGTTGACCTGTTTATTTTTACATGCTTTTCAGGAATTAGTCACAACTTGTCTATTGAAGCTAAACCCGTTATATGATCTATGCTGCTGTAGCGTTACGGGATTTTCTCTTTTGGATGTAATAGCATGTTTAGACTATTTACTTTTGTGCTGTAAACGCTTGTAAGACTTTATGTAATGTATTAATTGTAGACCGTTGAACGGTGATCTTTTGTAATTTTCGATTATGAAATCATTGTACTGTTACATCTCGTGTTTCCGCTTTAGCGGGGTGTGACAAAAATCCCAGGTCAACACCGCACTAGAAGTCCTAGTACTTTTAAATACGTTTACAGCACTCTAAAATCCTAGTGAAAAGTCTAGGTTATGACTCCTTAAGTACCGAAACCGTAAGTTAACGAAATCGCGTAACGTCTTAGAAGATTGCTTAGTGGACTTTAGGGCCTTGAGCAACACTAAATTAGGTTACAAAGTGCCAAAGAGAATTAATGAAATTAAATTTCATACATCAACACAAAATATTAATCATATCTCAAAAATCGAAATTTAACTGGAAATTCCGTAACTCGGTAAACGCAATCGAAAATCGGTTAATTAACTCGCGAATGTCAATCGTAATTGAATCAAATACATTATAATGAATGTTATAAACTTATGAAAATAAAGTTTCATAACTCCAACTAAACCACAAAGAAATCACAATTAAACATTACAATATTCATCAAAACTTGTACTAATTAAAGATGTAACTTGAGGCTTTTTATTTACAACTAATATAAATTAATTTTGACAAAAAAATAAATTAAAACCCCTCATTTTAATGCCAAAAATCTGCAGCCTTCTCTCTTGCCACTCAAATCCTCCACTCACTTGTTTAGTTCACATGCAAGAATCTTTACATCCATTCCCACACTCTTTTTCTCATCATTTCTCTCAAATCTCTCTCAAGAAACACACACAAACACTCCCTTTCACACACTAAACTCCAGAATTCCCAGCCCCTTTTCATCCCTAAATCATCTTCTTAAAAGTGTTCTTACACAACTACAAGAAACTTTGAGGTAAATCACTCTTCCTAGCTTCCATTTCCTACTTTTATAATGTTTATTTCTTGGATTTCATGCATTTTTCATGGCTAAAATCCTCATACAAGGTTTTATGGTTTGTAGGCTACACCTTATACATATTCATGTGTAAAAGAAGGGTAACCTATGATCAAACCGAAAATCAAACCGAAAAAGTCGACTTTTTGATGTTATTGTATCTATTTTCATGTTCTTGCTAGTTTGAATGGATTAAATTGGTAAAATGTGTTTATGTTTATGTAAAACACATGTTCATGCATAAAAGACAAGGCCTCAATTATTGGATGAGGTCTAAAAATCGTTGGTAGTGAAAACACACCAAAAAGATCACTTTTGTCTTCTATGTAATTTGTCCAGATTTTTAACCCTACTTTGATCGACCATAACTCAGTCAATAATGGTCCAAAAATCTTGATTTTTCTTCTGAAATTTAGCTTAATGTCTTACCATTAAATCCCCACTGGTATCACTCAAATCCATTGAGTATTCGACCTCCAAATGTATCACACAAAACTGATGCGCAAACAGCAACCTTTCTGTGAGCATTTTTGTTGTGATACATGTTCATGGGACTTAAGGTGTTCAATAAATTCAAAAAAAAAAAAATTTATACTCCTAACAAGTGTATCTCAGTAGAATAAAAAGATGGTAATTTATATTGTTGACATTATATTTTTAGAAAATGCATGAACATCATGCATTGTTGTAATCTTATAAATTACAAATACTTGTGCTTTGATGATTCAAAAATACATAACTGCTAGATAAAACGTCTTAAAATTTTGGGGATTATTTTTCTCTGTATCTAGATCATGAAAAGAGTCTTTAAATAAAAATGGGAATTTTTGGAAAAACACAAGTATTTTTTGTAAATTAATGCAAATAAAGCCTATAAAAAGTGAAATAATCATGAAAAATACTTTTGGACACCAAATAATTATGGAAAAATTCTAGTGTCATTTTCCTCAGAAAATGACACTATCCTCAAAATTTCACACTCTTTGGAAGTGTTTTGATATGTTTTTCGATTTACGTCTTGTTAAAACGCATAATGTTGGGAACCAACGTTCCAGTACTCAAAACGACTTGAAAATTTTACACAAAGCTAAAAATTGGTAGAAACTGATCTGGTAAAAGTACCAGAATTTTTCGTGAATAATTACTATTTTTCCCATATTTATCCCACTTTCTAGACATAAAATGATTATAAATAATCCATAAGTCTAAAAATCCCCAAATTTTCACAGAAAGTTTGTGAACTATATTTCAAGTTTCTTACCAAGTTTGGTACTTTTTAGATGTTGTATACATATATTTCCATTATTTTGTTCACAACTCGAACAATTACCGAGAATGTAAATTAAATGGAAATTCCAAACTTAACGGCACTTTGTAATTTAATTAACTAGCTAAGCGATCCTAACAAACCATATTAGTTGAGAAATCAATTAGAAACCATGTGTTCTTAGGACTTGGATAAGAGTCAGACCGGTCAACACGTGCATACATCCATCTGTACACTCATGCTCGAACTGTGAGTTTCATAGCCCCTATTTTTTAAACGCTTTGATATGTTTTGGGGTGAGAATACATGCGTTTTCTTTTGTGGTTACAAGTACATATATACTGTTACGTATTGCATAAGTTTCCACTATTCAAATTATATGGGCCTCTATCATGAATTGTTAGTTATGGACTTAAACGCGAATATTGTGAATAGATCTATTGGGTTGACACCCCCGTCCGGGTTGGTTGCGCCAACTCGAAAAATGGACGCATAATCATTTGACCCACTACGAGTGTTGTGAATAGAACACTTGCAAGGCAACTAAATTGTTAAGGTTTCAATTCATGAGCTTATGGCAATGGTAATACACTTTGATATTGTGGTAAGACAAAATAACTTGAAATCTCGTAACCACGGGTCTACTTTACAAATGCTTACACCTATGAACTCACCAACTTTATGTTGACGTATTTTAACAAGTATTCTCAGGTAACTAAGGCGCTATGTAGTTGTGCCGTTGTGTCGCACTTTTTGACGTAGTAGTTGCATTCACTTGGAAGGACTTAGCATGAACTTTGTCAATTTGAATCAAGCTAGTTATTCGTTAAAGTTTGTAATGGTGTTTCTAAGACTATGTAATTTAAGGGTGTTGTTTAGCGACTCTCTTAGAAGTCGTTCATTGTAATCTTTGTTCGTAATCCGCGCACGTCGCGCTCCCACCAGAAATCGGGGTGTGACATATTTGGCTTAGGTTCTGAAGATTGTAGAATATGAAACCGAACATAAAATGATTACTTAACCCAAGTTAAATCGGGCCTAACCAACAAAAAATGCACCAACTTAAATCTATTTGCTTCTTATTATGTACAACAAGTTATGTCTAATAACATATCCCATGTTGTGTTTTGAATACCAATGTAAAAACATACAATTCTAACATCTTCATTATTTTGTGAAGATTGCGTCTCACATGGGAAGGATGTCTGGGGAGGCTCGTTCGGCTCAACCACCTTGTTAAAATTTAAGTTAATCAAAGGGACCTTCCCCCGGTCAGGTAAACTCAGCATCTAGGTCCAAATAATCAAGAATACCGTCATTCCGATCCTATGAAAATTATAAATTTATTAAGTTACAAAAGTTAAAATATAATAATTTTTATAAATGACGAAAATACCATCACTTACCATATCAATGCCCAAGTCGGCAAGAAAGTTTGTTGTGCTCTGATTGGTGCCCATCTCGTTATTACCAAACCCCATCTATTAAAGAGATACGATCATTCAAACTACTAGTAACAAATTTAAGCAAATCACTTAAAATTGGAATAGAAACTCACCTCAGCATTTCTAAATAATGAAGATAAGTCTCCAAAAGTATCCTCCTGAGTCACCTTCTTCTCATTTAGTAAACCCTAAGTTACATTAATATAAAGTAGTATTATTTGCGTCATCTATACAATCATTTAAATGACTTCACTAAAATCTATAACGATTATAATAGAATCGCACGTCAGTAGCATTTCTCAAAAAAGAAGAAAACTCTCCACAACTATTGTCACACCCCGCTAAAGCGGAAACACGAGATGTAACAGTACAATGATTTCATAATCGAAAATTACAAAAGATCATCGTTCAACGGTCTACAATTAATACATTCCATAAAGTCTTACAAGCGTTTACAACACAAAAGTAATAATCAAAACATGCGATTACATCCAAAAGAGACAAAATTCTATAACGCTACAACAGCAAAGATCATATAACGGGTTTAGCTTCAATGGACAACTTGTGACTAATTCCTGAAGAACATGTAAAATAAACATGTTGAGACATGTTTTGTGACAACAGATCTAGCTTACAATAGGACTAGTGTAATTCTTATCAAGTTTGTATATTGGTTTTGATTCGTAAATATATGATATTAGTTTGTTATTATTGTTGTTAAATATACTGGCTAAAGTATTAGACAAATAATGAATACGAACTAAAGTCTGATATGCGAATTGAGTTCTCAAGTCGCAACTCTTGGGACTTGCGAGATGAGAACTGGATTCGCAAAGCTTTGGATATGGCGAACCGAGACAAGTCACTGGGCTGGCTTGTCTTGCGAGCTGAGTCAACTCGCAAGGCCCACGGGCTGCCAGTTGAAACGGGATATTTAATGAATATTTAGGTTAATTAATCTTCATCGATTGAATTCGAAGGATTGAAGAGTTTTGAGTGTCCAGAGAGAATTAAATAGACTAAAGGCTAGGTTTTTACTGTTTAACATTGGTTAATATCAAAACAAAACATATTAGTGAATAAAGTCGTTATATAAACTTGAATTAATCGTATTGAGGGATTCCGCACCTTAATACTATAGATAACTGTGTTATCGAACCAAGATCAAGTGGACTTACAATTGGTATCAGAGCTTTCGGGCTAAATACGTTGTGGTTTCAAGGTTTTAGTTGGTATAACATGTGATTTCGGGTTGTTTTTAGAACTCTAAGTACTTTTTACGACCAAAATCAATCTCTGGACGTTTTTAGGTTTGTTTACGATCGAAATCTTCTGGTTTAGTCGTGAAAATACCAAAAATTTTCAATTTTCGGATTTTTAGCCGTTTCGCGAGTCGAAATTAGGGTTTCAGCTAAGTTCTGCGAATAGAGCTGCGAACCAAAATTGCTTGCGAAACAAGTTCACCTGCGAACTGAGATCACTTGCGAACTGAGTAGTAGTTGCAAACTTGCGAATCGGGTTTGTGAATTGAATTGGGTTGCGAATCGAGATTACCTAAACTCGCAATACAATCTGAATTTTTGACTTCTACGATGTCTGACTTGAGTAAGATGATTGAGATGGAACACTAGATTGGAAAGTCTAATGTTCCACCGAAATTGCTCCGACTTGAGGATCACTATGGATGGAAGGACAGGTTTGAATCATATTGTAGATTCCATGATTTGTCAATCTGGATGTGTATCAAAAATGGATATGCTGCACTACTACTGTTGTTAAGAATGCTACTGTGGTTGTACCCTATCACAAGATGAATGATAACCAGAAAAAGGAATTTGAAATTGAAAATAAGGCTCATTCTTCAATTAAGATGAGTCTCCCTAAGGAAATCAATCATTAGCTGAAATCTTTTCATACTGCTAAAGAGCTCTGGATAGCTCTTGAGAAAAGATGTGAGGGTAGTCCACAAGTTAAGGCTGGCAAGAAAAATCTTCTGAAAAAGCAGTTTACTGTGTTTAAAGCTTTTAGAGAAGAAGCTAAGAGGTTATGATTTCACTAAGAAAACGAGAGATACAAATTATGATCAATTACAGAATCCTGGATTATATCATGGAAAGTCTATTCTCTCAAATGTTTCATCTAGTTCGACTACTGCTTTCTTAGTTGGTGAAACTAATGAAAATGGTGAAATGGTGATTGAGGATTTCTTCTTTATCGCATCATCTGGAAGCCAAACAAAAGGGAAACCCACTGAGAAGTCATCTCAAGAGCATCACTGAGAAGTCATCTCAAGAGCATCTCAAGAGCAACTATCTGTTCTTGCTTCTTTTGTTGCTTCCTATGAGAACTATATTCAGGGGAAGATCAATAATCCTGCTGTATTTGATGAGGATTATGATCAGATTGATCCTGATGACCTTGAAGAAATGGATCTTCAGTGGCAACTAGCAATGGTGTCAAGAAGAGTTAAGAATTTCTTGAAGCGTACTGGTAGAAGGGTGGTAGGAAATCGACCAGGGTTTGACAAATCCAAGGTTAAGTGTTTTAACTGTCAAGGTTATGGACACTTTGCTCGAGAATTTCAACGACCAAAGGTTGATACTAGAAATGGAAGACAAGACTCGGGAAATACTTTAACTTCCAAAGTCTTGGTGGTTCAGCAGATGGATGGTTCTTATGATTGGTCTACTTAGTCTGAGCAAGCTCTTATGGCTTAAATAGATAATCAAGAGAAAACTGCTGAATCTACATCCAATATGCCAACTGATGTGGAATTTCAAGTTAAGGTGCCGGAGGGTGAAGTCAAAGCAAGTGATGAAGATGTGCTATACAAACTGAAGATATGAGTCCAGATGAGTTTGTCGCACATATGGCTGAGGTTCAAACGGATAAGAAAAGAGTATGTCTTAACATTCTTACTCTTGTTGATGTTTGTTATTTAGTTAATAATTTGCAATCTCAGGTTAGTGTATTTGCAGAATCTCATAAAACCTTGACATCTGATCTTGAAATAGCTAAAAGTGATGTACGTAGGTTAAGTGAGGATAAACTAGCATTAAAAGAAAAGATTAAGCTTGATACTTCTGATAGAACTAATCTAAGAGATATCATAAATTAACAGTGTATTAAAATAGATGGCTTATATTTGAACTTCAAAGATTTAAATCAAAGTATTGCTAGTAAAGATAAGGAGTTATCTGAGTCAAAATTGAAGTTAGTTGAGCTAAATCGTAAGTTCGAAAGTTATAGGACCTCTTCTTTAACTTTGGATAAAATAATTAGCTCACAACGTAGTGTAAAGGATGTGACTGGTTTAGGTTACAGTGATGTACCCCCACCTTTTAATTCAAATTACACTACTACTTCTGTTGACTTAGAAATGACTGATGTGAATACTAAACCTGAGGAATTGGTAACTAAAAAGTCTAAAATTGTTGAAACACAGAAGGATGTTGTTAAAGATCCATCATCTGACATTAGTACGAACAAACCATCTTCTAAAGTACATGTTGTCTCGAGTGAAATGATGGTTGATACTAATGTAAATGGTAAGTTTATTAAGGAACAAGATAATTCACCTTTAGTGTTTTCGGCTCAGACTAAGAAAGAGGGTGAAAAAGTAACTATAGTCAATTTGAGACTGATAATTATCAACAAGCACAAACTTCTTCGAGAGTGACCAAAGCTCCTAATGGGAAGGATGGTTACTTTAAAGAATTAAAGTTTGTAAATGATAAGGGACAAACCAAGACCATAATGGCTTGGGTCCCTCTTGAGAACTAATAATGTACAAACTGTTTGTGCAGGAACAGACTGTGAACGACGACAATTGGTGGTACGTAGACAGTGGCTGTTCTAGGCACATGACAGGAACTCGTAGTCTAATGAAAGACTTCAAAGGAGGTTTCAAACAGCGATTTCATTTCGCTGGTGATAAAGGAGGAGTAATAACTAGGAAAGGAAAAGTCTCAAATGGCACTTTGACTCTAGAGGATGTGAATTATGTTGAAGAACTAACGCACAACCTAGTGAGTGTTTCTTAAGTTTGTGATAAAGGTCACCCTATACATTTCAATGAGACAGAGGTCTTAGTCCTGAAGGCCGGTTTCATTATTCCCGAAAAATGGATATTGAAGAGGGCTCCAAGGAAGAAGGACATTTTTGCCATTAACATGGGTGCTCCTATTACTTCAATGGAGTCAACATGTCTTCTTTCTAAGGCTTCTAAAGCAGACTCACTTTTATGGCATAGGAAAATGGCACACCTGAAGTTTCGAAAAATGAACTATATAACCAAGAATGGGTTAGTTTTAGGTGTACCATTGAAACGTTTTGAGTTTGAGGACAAGTGTGTTTCTTGTTTGAAAGGAAAGAAGCATAAGAAACCACACAGGTCTAAAACTGAAAACCTCAATCCTCTCGCATTTGAATTGCTACATATGGATCTTTTTGGTCCGATAAGTAAAAGAAGCATAGGTGGCAAATGGTATTGTTTGGTTGTCACAGATGATTTCTCTAGATTCTCTTGGGTATTCTTTTTGGGATCTAAGGATGAAACCCCTGGTATTCTGATGGAGTTCTTAGATCTAATAGAGAATGTCTATAGAACAAGAGTTAAGAGAATTCGTAGTGACAATGGAACAGAGTTCAAGAACTCAACGTTTAATGTCTATTGCTTAAGCAAAGGGATACATCATCAATTCAGCGCACCGTATGAACCTCAACAGAGTGGTGTTGCTGAAAGGAAAAACTGAACGTTGATTGAAGGAGCTAGAACAATACTTGCAGATCCAAGGCTTCCAGTAATCTTTTGGGCAGAAGCTGTGAATACCGCATGTCATGTTCTAAATAGAGTTCTTACGGTTAAAAAGCAGAACAAGACTTGTTATGAGCTTTTAAACAATAAGAAACCTAACTTAAAAGGGTTTAAACCCTTTGAAGTTTCATGCACTTTATTGAAGACTAGCAATCAACCAAAATTTGGTGAGAAGTTTGACGAAGGATACTTCCTAGGTTATGTGTCTAACTCACCAAACAAACGAGTCTTCAATAAATCTACGGGACGTGTGGAAATAGTTTATAACATTGAAGTTACGAGCTACACACATGACTTACATAAGGGATTAGATTGGCAATTTGATTATTCAGATCTTTTTAAGTCATTTAAAGTCCTTATCAGTGACTATGTCAGTAATTCAGAGATACCTGAGCATTTATTGTTTGGAGATGAAGATCTTAGTCCTTCTCCAACATCGAATGTTAAAACGTCTGGAATTAAGACTATTGTTGATTCTGATGAAGCTTCAACAATTGAGTCACAACAACCTCCAGCTGATATACCTCAAGAGAACGAAGATCCTGAAAGTGTTTCCCAAAGAATTATGGATGATAGTTTTACTCCTCTGAGACAATTAAGGACATCTACTACTAATGATGGTATACCACCGTTGGAGGAAATAGGTACTAACTTACAAGATGATATACCAGTTGAACCGGTAACTACAACGAGATTGAATAGGAATCATCCAATTGAGAATATCATCGGTGATCCAAACACTTTCGTTCAAACTAGGAATCAATCTAAAGCTAGTACATCCAATCACACAAGCTTGTATGCTGAAATGAAAGAGACAGGGATTACAAATCTATGTCTATATTCATGCTTTATCTCACAAGTTGAGCCTAATAATGTACAAATGGCACTAAAAGAAAGCTCGTGGGTCGAAGCAATGCAGGATGAACTGTGTCAGTTCTCCAAGTTACAAGTATGGGAATTGGTTGATTTACCTGCTGGTGAATATCCAATAGGAACTAGATGGGTATTTAAGTGCAAGAGAGACGATCGGGGAATCGTTACTCTCAATAAAGCCCGTTTAGTTGTTCAAGGGTTCAATCAAGAAGGGATTGATTACACGGAAGTGTTTGCACTAGTGGCTAGGCTTGAAGCAATTCGGTTATTCTTAGCATTTGCATCTTTTAAGGGAATGAAAGTTTTTAAATTAGATGTTAAGAGCGCGTTTTTGTATGGCAAAGTCAAAGAACTGGTGTATGTCTCACAACCACCAGGATTTACTAATCCTGAGTATCCAGATAGAGTATATCGTTTAGATAAGGCTCTATATGGGTTACATCAAGCACCGAGGGCGTGGTATGAGACATTATCAACCCATCTTCTTGAGAATGGCTTTACAAGAGGTGCAATTGATAGTACACTTTTTGTAAAATGGAAAAAAGAAAGACTTTCTACTTGTTCAAGTATATGTCGATGACATTATCTTTGGGTCATCTGACGAAAAGATGTGTAGAGACTTTGAACAAGTTATGAAAAGCAAGTTTGAGATGTCTGCTATGGGAGAGTTGACCTTTTTCTTAGGGTTACAAGTTGACCAAAAGAAAGATGGATTCTTTATTCATCAATCGAAATATACACATGAGTTATTAGAACGTTTTAAGCTAGATGAATCTCGTATTTATAAAACTCCTATTCCAGAAAATCATGGACTTGGTCCCGATACATCGAGTGATCAGGATGTGGATCCTACTCTATATAGGGCCATGATTGGATCACTAATGTATTTGACTGCATCTAGACCTGATATTATGTTTGCTATGTGTATTTGCGCAAGATATCAGGCTAATCCGAAAGAGTCACATATGCAAGCTGTAAAACGAATCTTTCGTTACCTCAAAGGGAAGCCAAAGTTGGGTCTATGGTATCCAATTGAAGGAGACTTTGATTTCGTTGCTTATACTGATTCGGATTATGGTGGATGCAATTAGAATAGAAAGTCTACTACCGGAGGATGTCAATTTTTAGGAGGTAGACTCGTATCTTGGCAATGCAAGAAGCAAAGCTCAGTAGCAATTTCTACATGTGAAGCTGAGTATGTTGCAGCTGGCAGCTGTTGTTCTCAAGTGTTATGGATTCAGCAGCAACTACGGGATTATGGGTTGAACATAACAAATACTCCTATGATGATTGATAATGAATCAACGATCTCTATAACCAATAATCCGGTCAAGCACAGTAAAACTAAACACATTGATATTCGACATCACTTTATTAGAGACTGTGCGGAGAAGAAACTGATAAGGTTAGCTAAGGTTCCATCTGTGGATAACTTAGCAAACCTATACACCAAGGCATTCGACAGAGCTCGATTTGAGACATTGGTTCAATTGAATGGAATGAGAAATCCAGAATGATTAGTCTTCCAAAGGGTACTTATGTAATAGTTAGTAGTAAGTTTTATTTAAAAAAGAAAAAAAAAAGGAGTTGTCGTATGGCATTCATTTGCTTGTTACCTGAGGGAAATCGCCTCCGATAAAAGAACTACTGTAGTTTTCTTTTCGAAAAAGTTAAGTGTTTATCTGTTGAGAAATGATAGTACAGTAGGGGAATACGCTTAACAATAATAAGTATCAGTCTTAAGTTAGATGTGTTAGTAGATTCCAGTAAGTTACATTAACATTACATCTTTACAACCAGGACTTTACTTATATTTATTTATTATACACCTTTTTCCACATGTTATAAATGTGCTTCGAATAAATTAAATCTAGGCAGCTTCATTATATGATGTACTGGTAGGCAACTTCTGCTATGATTTCTGAGTATCTAATAAATAACTCTCATGTGTCTTATCTAGTGTGATCTGCTATATGATGTATGACATAAGTCTTAATTGTTGAATGATAGTAAAACCATACACTGTTATCTAGAATCTATGAATATATGTCTAGACAAATAGTTAGAAAAATGGCTATTAGCAAAACTACTAGTAACTTTGTTGTACTAAGTACAGATCTGAAGGTTTTAGTTTTGCCAATGGTCTCAAACTTGTTTTGCTTATACTAAGGGATCTTCTGTTGTACTAAGTACAGATCTAGAACCACTAGTATCTTCAAAATAGGTTTGATGTTTGTCAAATTTTAAAATAACTCAAGGGTATGTTATATGTTTCGAAAAGAACATCATTTAGTAACCTCTACCTTGAATGTGAAAGATATAGTGTTATGTGTTCTACTTGATTTCTCAGTATGGCGTATTTTGGTTCACACTAGTTAATATGCATACTAACAATAAAGGTTTGCTTGGAACTCAGTGTATTATTTGTTTATGTGGATCATAATATCGGTAATCATCTTGAACTGTCTATGATAATTGAACGTTCATTTTGATGAATCATTCGTTCTCAATTACTGTCAAAGTATGGTTAACGAACGTGTTATATCCTATGAAGAAAGGTAACCAAGTTATACTTTCATAAATATAAGTTGATAAATGTTTAAGTTGTATGTTTTGTGTAACTTATTGTGAATTTCATGATGTATGTATACTAACAATCTTCTTAGACTTGTTAATAAACAATTGGTACAGCCTATTCTCTCTAATATGCTCCCTCAGCAGATAATTTTTTAACGCCCACAATATGTACTGTTTCTCTAATGTGTTGCTTTAATAAAAGGTACTTGATACCACTGTTTATTTTGAATATTCATTTGTAGTACTTATGTTATAATTTTTATCGTTTTACCTTTTGGCATTAAATTATTCTATGACTTTTTCTTTTGTGTTGACCTATGGTTATAAAACAAGTGAAAAATACTCTTATTTTAGATTTGTATGCATTACGCGTTTTTGGTCAAACTTGCGAGTTGACCACCGCTTGCGAGTTGACTAATCTCTTCTGCGAGTCGAGTCAACCTAGTATAAAAGCATGCGAATTGACAGGTCAAACTCACTATTTCTTGCGAACCGAATCCAAACAACCTGCGAATTGAGTTTTTGCGAAATGAGCCGAATCTTACTTTCGCTTTATTTTCGTGATTCTTAGTACAAGAACGACGTTTTCACTCCATACATTTTATACAACTTGTTGTTGTGAACATTTTGAGGTATAAATCAATGATTTTCACCGTATAATTAACTTGAAATCGAAGGATTTATAATATGAGGGTTTCGTTTTAAATCTTGAACAAAATACTATGATATAGTGATCAAAATAACAAGAATCCTTAGGGTTTATGTTAATCACTGTATATAGTACAAAATGGCATAACTCGATTGTCTTCAAACTTGCTAAAAATTTGTTTTTGATTATACTTCGCAAAGACATTTTGTCCTGCGAATTGAGTTCAAACTCAGTTCGTAGATCACCTTTGCGAGTTGACATTTGTGTTGACTCGTTGACCTTGCGAATTGAAACTCAAAGTACCTTGCGAATTGAAATGTTGACTTGTTTGACTTGCGGACTGAGTTGGTCTGCGAGTTGACCTGCGATTCAGTTTGCGAATTGACTTGATATGCGAGTTGAATTGTTTTTGCGAATTGACTTGCGAGTTGACTACTTATTTTACCTTACGAACTCTCGATTAATAACTTGATTATGAGTTATAAGTTGATATTTTATATGGTTAGTCGTGTGGACTTAAAAGTGAACATGTACAAACCATATGCTCTATATATGTTGATACATATTAGAGTGTCTGTCAGTTGGTCAAGTTTGTACTGTGTCTGTATATGTAATAGACTTAGAAAATTACATTTCCTGTGTACTGCGACACAAGGCTTGTGTCGCATGAGTTGTAGTTGCGACACAGTGCTTGTGTCGCATTAGTGATCTCTGCGACACAAGCCTTGTGTCGCAGAACGGCCAGACAGTTTAGTATAAATACCCTTGTTAGAGATATTTAGGGTAAGACATATTTCCCAATCTTTTTTATTCTCTGTTTTGGCTGCTTCATTGATTGTAAGGGAATATTTTGGGGATTAGTGATTATAAAGTTTTGTTTTCACTTGATTTGCATTCAATACAAACTTTATATCTATTGTTTTGTCTTCATTAGCCATATGATTTGAGTAAAGATCACCATTAAGGGATCCACAATTGGTATCAGAGCCAATATCTATGATTGATAGTGGTTTCAAATCATTTAGTTGAACTTGTATGCATTTTCTTGATCATTTGACATTTTATTAGTGTTTGATCTTCTTTATTGGTGCTATATAGTTGTTTTGTAGTGTTTTTGAACCTAGAAAGCTGTATCTTTATTGGTTTTTGGATAAAAAAAATTTAGAGTTCGAAAATCTGTGTTTTTGAGGCTTGTTCGTACTGACAGCGCCGTTTTTGCGACACAGTGTGCGACATAATATTGTGTCGCTATAGGGTTTCAGCGACCTTAATTCTGCGACATAGTGTTGCGACACAAGGTCTTCAGCGACCTTAATACTGCGACACAGTGTGCGACATAACACTTGTGTCGCTGTCTGATCAGTTGCGACATAATCATTGTGTCGCTGCTAGTCTTTTGCGACATAACCTCTGCGACATATCGCTTGTGTCGCATTTTTTCAGTTTTTCAAAATTTTTTGAAAAGTCTTTCGAGTCCATTACCATGTCTACTTCTACTTCACTTCAACAGGTTGGAGCAATGCTGAAACATTCAAGTGAGGTGGGTTCTACAAACAAACCACCGATGTACACTACCGGCATGAACTACTTAGACTGGCGTCAACGGTTTGAAGCTTTTGTATCTTTCAACGATGCTGAGATGCTGATCTATCTTGAAGAACGATATGAACGTCCTGTTCGAACCGGTATATTTAATGGACCTATTCCTGAAAAGTCCATCAAATCAATGACTCCTGAAGAGCGTAAGGCCTTCGATACCGAACGAAAGACCTATTCTGCGATTACTATGGCCTTACCTCAACAGATCTTGAGACAACTACGCCATCACAAGACCGCTTATGATTTATGGAAAGGGTTTGAGAAGAAATGTGGTGGTAGTGATCAGTACAAAAGAAACAAACTGGATCTGGTTAAGAAACAGTTTGAGGTCTTTGACATGTTACCTACTGAGTCTCTGGAAGATATGTGTAGTCGCTATTCTCAGCTCGTAAGTGAATTGGTTGAGGGTGGAGTAAATCTCGACAAAACTGATGTAAACAAGAAGCTTCTGGGTTCATTACCAAAGAAATGGAATACACGCGTGCTGCTGATGGAAAAAGACGAGGATATAATGGATATGGAGCTTGATGATCTAATTGGACAGATTGCTGCTGACCTCTTGGACATGCAGAAGAAGGAGACCAAGACTACTGCACATATTCAGAATCCCATGTTATATGGTGTGGATGTTCCTGCTGCAGCGACTCAAGCTGCTGGGGCTGCATTCTTCTCTGGGGGTTCTGGTGCTCCTAATTTATCTGGTGGTTTTGGATATACTACCACAAACTCCGCTAGTGGGGGTGGTACTTACTCCAATCTTAAAGGAGCATCTCCTGCAGTTGCTGAGGAACATGCTGCTGTATTCACTGCTTTCCTGTCAGCTTATGATGATTTCCTATCAAACAAGAACAGCACGGTGAATATGACTGAAGAAGATTTCAGTCAAATCGATCAAGAAGAGCTTGAAAGAATGGATTTGAAGTGGAGCATGGCTATGCTCACAAGACGCGTCAAAAATTTCTTGAAAAAGACTGGGAGGAAGAACGTCACTGATCCAGAAGAGAAGGGTCTTGGTTTCAATAAGAGCAAGGTAAAATGCTATCAGTGTCACAACTATGGACACTTTGCTCGTGAATGTGACAGAAAGAAGAATCCACCTTCCGGTTTGTCCAAGCCCTCTCAGTCCAACTCATCTGAGAAGACCAGATCTGATGAAAAAGGCGATGGTTTCCGCTGCGCTACTGCTTTCCAACAATGCTTGGGAATGGTCTGACCCAGATGAAGATGATACAGAACGGGCACTAATGGCTGAAGTGCATGAGGTACATGATGAACCCTTATCTTGTGTATCATGCATTAAATTAACTAACCAGCTAAATAGGTATAGAGAGGATACCACACGCCTTAACACTGTCATAGAAAATTTAACTGAAACAAATAATATGTTACGGGACAGTGATAAGGCCAGTGGTCAAAAGTTAAAAGCTGTTTTGGAAGAGAAAAAGGAACTAAAAGCTAAAATTTTTGAACAACAAGATGAAATTGGTAGCTATGTTGATATGCTATCATCTGTTAAAAGGGAACTTGTTGAATCTCAAACTGAAGTTCTAAATTTGAAGAAAAAGCTTTCAAACTTTTCCACATCCTCTCTAGTCTTTGATGAGATCCTACATGCACAGAGGACTGATACTAAGAGTAAGGCAGGACTTGGTTTTCATCAAGTCCCACCTCCTAAGGATTATTTACTTATGCCTGTTAGGGATAATGTCAATGATATGATGCCTATCTTTACTAAGATAGATGTTAAAACTGTCAAACCAACTGTGAGCATCAATATAAGTAAGTCTGAGCTAGTTAAGGCTGAAAATGTCATCATTGCATGTGAACAACCTGAAACTAGTAGGCACGAACCTATTAGGGCTAATACTAGTGAGTCTGACACAAGTAAGACTCAAAAGGTTGAGAAAGTTAAAGCTATTAAGGCCAAGATTCATCAGACTGAACTCATTAAATCTGAAAATACAGTTGAGCCTAAATTAGGAAAGACTCTTTCTGTGCTTCCTCGTATTATTGAAGAGGAAATTGAAATTGAGGATATAACTGATCAAGAGTATCGACCAGTTAAGAAAAACGTCAAGCCTGAAAATCATATAATTACTATCGAACAAAGAGAACAGGCTATAACAAAAGGAAAAGGTAAAGCTATGGCTGAACCTCAAAAGAAGATTGTTTCTAAAACGATTAAATTAAATAAATCTTCTAAAATTTCAACTAAAGCATCTGCCGCTGTTGAATGCTCACACAAGTGTGATTGTTCAACACATGCTTCTTTTGGTCGAGCTCATCGGTTTGTTCCTAAATCTCAATCTTGTTTTGAGCAACGATCTTGCTTCTACTGCAAGAAGCAAGGTCATTTGATAAATAATTGTCATGTGCTTGCAAAGAAACAGTCTGGGAAACAGGTTTCTCAAATTTCAAAACTTAAACTTTCAAAGAAGCCTATTTCAATGAAATGCTCTAAGCCTACTATCCCAGCTGTTAAGGTCAACAAAGTTGAGCAAAATACTTTGCAAAACTTAAAGCCCAAAGTTGTTGACCTGCAAGCATCCAAACCAAAACAAGTTTGGAAGATTAAGGAATCTTGCAAAGATTCTACATCTAACAATACCTCATCAGTCAAACATTCTAAACTTTTTGAAAACAAAGTTTTGACTGATGTGGTCATTGTTGATGATGTTACTGGAGTACCCAAGACTATAAAGGCTTGGGTCTCCATTTCTAACTAATGTACCTTGTTTGTGGTGCCGCAGCAACCTGAATCTGTAAAGAATAGTAAATGGTATATCGACAGCGGTTGTTCTCGGCAAATGACCGGTGATATTTCTCTTTTATCTGAAGTTCATGCTTTCAATGGAGGGTATGTGGCCTTCGCTGGTGATAAAGGGGGAGTTATTTCTGGTCAAGGTACGCTTACCAATGGAATGGTAAGCTTTGAGAAGGTAAATTTTGTGGAGCAATTACAACACAATCTCCTCAGTGTCTCTCAAGTGTGCGATAAAAAGTACACTACTACTTTTACAGACACTGAATGTTGTATATTGAAGCCGGGATT
This sequence comes from Logfia minima, assembly GCA_963921325.1. Lineage (NCBI taxonomy): Eukaryota > Viridiplantae > Streptophyta > Magnoliopsida > Asterales > Asteraceae > Logfia > Logfia minima. The sequence continues at coordinate 11,474,806 of OY992766.1, forward strand.
TGTGATCCCTGAAGAATGGGTGCTACTGAGGGCACCTCGGGAGCGAGACACGTATATTCTGGACATGAGTACTGTGGAAACTACACAGCTCACTTGTCTTCTTTCTAAAGCTCCTGAGAAAGAATCGTTATTATGGCACAGACGTATGGGACACTTGCACTTTCGCAAGATGAACTACCTGATCAAGAATGATCTTGTGCGAGGTGTTCCCAAACAATCCTTTGGTTTAAATGATCACTGCGTTCCATGTCAAAAGGGCAAACAACACAAGAAGTCTCACAGACCAAAGATGGTGAATTCAACTGAGAAGCCGTTAGAGCTTTTGCACATGGATTTGTTCGGGCCTGTCAGAAAGAAGAGTTTGGGAGGTACTTCTTATTGCTTAGTTGTGACAGATGATTATTCGCGTTTTTCTTGGGTGTATTTTCTGAAGACCAAGGATGAAGTGCCTGAGATTCTTATTTATCTATTCGATAAACTGCAAAATCTTTGTGATTTGAGAATCAAGAAAATTAGGAGTGATAACGGTACAGAGTTTAAGAACTCGATTATGGAACTGTACTGTTTGAGTAATGGTATTGAACACCAATTTAGTGCCACAAGGACTCCACAGCAGAACGGGGTTGCAGAACGTAAGAATAGAACCTTGATTGAGGCTGCACGTACAATGTTATCTGACTCTAAGCTTCCAATCACCTTCTGGGCCGAAGCTGTGAATACGGCCTGCTAAGTTCTAAATCGGGTATTAACGATTAAGAAGAAGAACAAGACATCCTATGAATTGTTCAACAACAGAAAGCCTAATCTACAATTTCTTGAACCATTTGGCTGTCTATGCACTATTATGCACACCAAAGAACGAATTGCTAAGTTTGGTGAGAAATCTTGTGAAGGTGTTTTTCTAGGATTCTCTAATAACTCACCAAACAAACGTGTGTATAACCTAGTGACCAAGCGTGTGGAAGAACACTTTGAGGTTACCTTCTTCCATTACACTGACAACCCTCAAGGGAAGGGACCCGAATATTTGTTTGACTATCAAACTCTGTTTGATTCTTTCAATGTTCCTGAAGAAAATGAAGAAGAGGATATAGTGACACTACTTCATGGGCTGGACATCGCTTCTGAAGTTCCACCTATCTCTGTTCCTCCACCACCAACAGGAACACCAGTAACTGCTCCTGCTGCTACTTGTGAGACTCCACCTCCACTCGTTACTGAGAATGTTCCTGATCCTACAAATGATGAGGAACAAATGTTTGAGGATTTTGTTCAATCACCTGCATCTGACCTTGAAGATTTACCGGCACTTCAACACGAACTTGAAGCTGACTCCACAAACCTTGATTCTATCATTGTTCCAGCTGCAATTCCGAGTTCTCGGATAAATGTGTCACATCCAGTTGATGCCATTCTTGGTGATTTAAACAAAGGTGTTTTAACGAGAAGACAGATTGCTGCTGCTGAACAATCTGTGTCGACATCGTCTCCTATTACCGTCACTGATCCTGTTTGTCTTGCTTCGAAAATTGAAGAATGCTTTCTCTCCCAAGTAGAACCGAAAAAGACAGCTGATGCGTTAAAGGATCCATACTGGGTTGAGGCTATGCAGGAAGAACTTCAACAATTCACAAAGTTACAAGTATGGACTTTGGTCCCTTTACCCAAGGGTGTTCATCCAATTGGCACTCGCTGGGTATATCGTGTGAAGAAGGATGATCGGGGTGTGGTAATTCGTAACAAAGCACGTCTAGTGGTTCAGGGTTTCACTCAGATTGAAGGTTTGGACTATGATGAAGTATTCGCTCCGGTTGCTCGTTTGGAATCCATTCGCATTTTTCTAGCATACGCTTCTTTCAAGGGATTTCGGGTTTATCAACTTGATGTGAAGAGCGCCTTTCTGTATGGTCAGGTTGTTGAAGAGGTCTACGTCAAACAGCCGCCTGGATTTGAAGATTCTGTTCATCCAAACTATGTCTGCAAGCTAGACAAAGCATTGTATGGTCTACATCAAGCCCCAAGAGCTTGGTATGAGCGGCTTGCAACTCATCTTCTGAAGAACGGTTTTGTTCGAGGCACAATCGACAGTACTCTCTTCATTAAACATGCCGGGGGAGGATTTGTTATTAGTACAGGTGTATGTGGATGACATCATTTTTGGTTCTACCAAGGATGAACTGTGTCGCGACTTCGAGCGGATTATGAAGTCAGAATTTGAAATGAGTGCAATGGGAGAGCTAACTTTCTTCCTGGGCGTACAAGTTGAGCAATCGGCTAAGGGGATTTATATTCATCAGTCCAAGTATGTCAATGATATGCTTACACGGTATAAATTGACTGACTGTAAATCCTATGGGACGCCTTTAGAGCTAAATCATCAAATTGGTCCAGCAGAAGATGAAGAGGATTGTCCGGAAAAGGATTACCGATCTATGATTGGTTCTCTGATGTATCTCACGGCATCACGTCCGGACATTGTCTTTGCAGTCTCTCTCTGCTCCAGGTATCAGGCTAAACCGAAGGTGTCTCACATGAAGGCTGTTACGCGAATCTTCGGTTATCTTAAATATAGACCAACACTCGGTCTATGGTATTCAAATGAGAAGACCTTCGCGCTCTCTGCTTATTCGGACTCGGACTACGGCGGATGCAATATGGATAAGAAGTCTACTTCTGGTGGGTGTCAGTTTCTTGGACCTCGACTCGTATCATGGCAGTGCAAAAAGCAAACAACTGTTTCTACCTCAACCGCAGAGGCTGAATACATTGCTGCTGCTAGTTGCTGTTCCCAGGTTCTCTGGATACAACACCAGTTGCGCGATTACGGTTTACTCTTAACTATGACTCCTATTCATATAGATAATACTGCTGCTATATGCATTACACGTAATCCTGTCCAACATTCTAAGACCAAACACATAGAAATTAGGTTTCATTTCATTCGTGACTGTTATGAAAAACACCTAATTGATCTGGTCCAAATAGATACCCTTAAGCAGAATGGCGATCTGTTCACCAAAGCCTTTTCCCGTGCTCGTTTCGATGAGCTTGTCAACATGATAGGTTTACGTTTCTTTCCCATTCAAAAGTAATATTTGTGACCTTAGTCTGTTATGTTCTTATTATTATTATTTGTTAAAGTTTGTTTTCAAAAAAAAAAAAAAAAAAAGGGGGAACTAAGCAATAGCCATTCTTAATGTTTATTTAACATTTAAGAAAAGCAACGTTGCAACATTTGTTAAAAGACGTTTAGTTGTGTCTCAAAACAACTAGGAATATGATAGTACATTAGGAGACACTCCTCAAACGATAATCTCAAATTTTATCCTCGATATATCAGTAGGTTTATCTTATATGTGTTATTCTTGCTCTTATAAACAACTGATTACTTGCACGATATATTGGTAGACATGTTTCCACACTTCTTTGAGCAATTAAGAAATACTTAACTTTGTGTTTACTCTTTTGTGATGACCATCATATGATGTATGACAATATGTCTTAAATTCTTATGTATTAGCTTGCCATGCTTCAATTGACTTGAGTTTGTATCTGACAACATTTGGGGATTTATACTGTCTGTTTCCTTTGTTGTACGTTTGTACAGACCTGGTCTCAGTCAGTATACTTTCAAACATTAAGCAAACATAAGTCAAAGTACTTTTAAATCTTATAAAATCAAAGATTACTCACAAGGTCACCAAATGGTTTGACCAAGTCTGTTTTGCTTACACCTGAATCAAGTGTATGTCGCTCTGTTGTACGTAAGTACAGACCTGTCACCGCTGGCTTGATTCTTAAAAATGTTGAATTCAAACACTTTCTCTAACTAATCGAAGTTTTTGAGCATGACTTAATACCAAGAGTATATTTATGGGGGAGTCACAGAGATCTTTTCACTCTCACAATAACTGCTAAGCTTGAAGTTGTGTGTGTTATATGTTTAAGTGGATAAACAATACTGATAATCGTCCTGTTTCAGACTGCGTCTAAGGCTTGATAACTTTCTTGGTAAACTTAAAATTGGACAACTATACTGGTAATCGAATTAAAGTCTGATATTGTCTTGCGAGTCTGTTATTTCTAATATGATTCCTACAATGACACATCTAAATCTTTTCTTTTCATAGGTTTTATTTATTATTTATTTATTTGCTTCTTAGTTTATTTATTTTTGTTCCCTAAGTGTCACAAATATAACAATCTTAAAAAACGTGAACTCTTGATTGACTTCTGCGACACAAGGCTTGTGTCGCTTACTTGTGTTGACCATCCTGCGACACAGACCTTGTGTCACGTACTTGTGGCCCAGCGACACAGACATTGTGTCGCTGATTGTGCTGATATTTCAAGCGACACAAGGCTTGTGTCGCACATTGTGTCGCTGCCTTGTGTCAGGGGTATAAATACCCTCGTGTCGCTGTAATTAGATATTAATTACCAGCGACACAAAAGTTCAAAACCAGCGACACAAGCAAAACCTGCGACACAGCCGATCCGCCCGTTTTTTCGACTGATTCCGCTTGTTTATGTGTTTTTCGTTCGTTTCAACGACTGATTCCTATTTTCCTTACTATTCCGCATCTATAGGTACTTATTTTGACCATTTTCATTGCATATTCATTCGGCATTTTAAGTTTGAACAATCGGTTTTAGGTTTTCTCTTATTTTGCCAAAATTACTTGCCTATATGTGTTTAGATCTGCGAAATTGTTGTTGTTTCTTGTTCCTGCACCATTGCTGCCTCGTTTGAACTGCTTAACACATGAAATCCCCGATTTTTGTTTGTCAGAATTTTCTGGGTTTCATGCTGTTCATCATTGCGACACAATATTTGTGTCGCTTCTTTATGACGCTGGTTATACAGTGACACAATACTTGTGTCGCTGTCTTATGACGCTGATATTCTGCGACACAATTATTGTGTCGCTGCTTTATGTCGCTGACTATGTCTGCGCCACAATTCTTATGTCGCTACCCTTTTGTGCGACACAGTCCTTATGTCGCTAATAAATCATTAAATTGATTAAATTGCAAAACTGCGACATAACTCGTTATGTCGCAGTCTATCTTGCGACACAAGGCTTGTGTCGCAAGACATTATAAATTCAAAAATGTCAATGTTAATTGTTGAGACTAATGGTTTTCAAGTTTCTTGTCTTATTTCAGATATGGCTCACGTTAACGCTTTGTTTTGGGAATCGAGACATAATGTCACGGCCTTCCTAGATGATGAAAAGGAATCGGCGGCCCCGTACCGTCCGATGATTGCTTTTCTCCGCCGATCCCGTATATATACTGCTATCACTGCTACAACACCCATATACAAGGATCAAGTCTCAGAGTTTTGGGTAAATGCTGCGGTCAATTCCGACCTGGGATATCCGCGGATCGTCTCTCAAGTCAACGACCGCGAAATTATTATATCTGAGCAAATCGTTCGGGACTTCTTTCAGTTTCCAGATGATTCGGAGATGCCCGTGGCTTTCTCCCATGTGTTTATTGCCGGGGGCATGGGTCGCCTTGGATACCCGACTATCCCACGTGATCAATACCGCAAGGCCTATCTCACTAAGGTCTGGCGGTACTTGATGCACGTTATGATTGTTTGCCTGTCTGGTAGGAAGGCTGGTTTTGATGGGATGAGTCTATCTACTGCATCCGCTATGCTGGCGCTTGTATACAACAAACCCTACAACTTCTCGGGGTATCTTTTTCGACTTATGGTAGACAATGCTCAGGCTGGGGAGGGACAGTGGGCTTTGTACCCACGTTTTGTCCAATTATTGCTAAATCATCTACTCCCAGGGTTACCGGTGGTCCCACAACACCAATTTCGCCCAACACCGATGAATACCCGGATCTTCGTGGTATCCAGTCAATATGCAAAAGGCGCACCGGTCCCGCCTGATGTGCCACTATTTGGCCATATTGTGGATGAGGCCTATGTGCCTCCGGAGGGTGAAG
>OY992766.1:11480972-11643363 GCA_963921325.1 Logfia minima
TCCTGAAACTGAAACTACTGAAACAAGAGCTGAGAAAATTGCTAAATGGTGGCCTCATGGTAAGGCTGGAATTCAGATACCCGTCACCTGCAAATCATACAAGGTTAGTGGGGTGTGTACGGGGTTGATAAAGAGTTGGAAGGTATCCAATGGTGTTTTCATGATCAAGAGACTTGATGGTATCCAATATTTCAAAAGATCATTCACCAAGTTGAGCACTTTACCAAAAGGAGAAGTAAATCGTCTTGCTCAACTCTCTTTGATAAATCCGTCCAAAGATGATCGTGCAAATTATATCCAAACCACTCTACAGCGAGAGATACGCACAAAGAGATATAACTTCATCAAACCGACTTTGGGAATTAGGTATATCTATAAGAAAAGGATAGACCCGGTGACCAAACAGCCAATATGCAGAATGCGTTATCCTCCGGCTGATTGTTTGAAGAATATTCCTCTGGAAACAATTCCCTTGGACTTTCTGAGAAGATTTCATTACTGGGAACTGGATGCTCATACCGGTGAAGCGGTTTTGGTTTTTGTTCCTGATACAGAGCAACCAGAGAGGAACTCGCTATATGGTTTGAAGAAAGCTCAGTTTAGAGTGTTTGATCATATGAGCTTGATAAACATGTCATCAAAGGACTTGAGAAAATTGTTCGACAATCCGATTCGCTTTAACGAGAAGAATGTTGTGAACAAGAAGATCGCACTTCAATATCAGAGGATTGTAAATGTTTGTGTGACACATGGGATACACGCTGGCGGTGTATTCCCAGCAGGCTGGGTTTGAACGAAGATCTTGAAGACCAAGCTGAAGACATGGGGGAGTTTGTTGATACATATTAGAGTGTCTGTCAGTTGGTCAAGTCTATACTGTGTCTGTATATGTAATAGACTTAGAAAATTACATTTCCTGTGTACTGCGACACAAGGCTTGTGTCGCATGAGTTGTAGTTGCGACACAGTGCTTGTGTCGCATTAGTGATCTCTGCGACACAAGCCTTGTGTCGTAGAACGGCCAGACAGTTTAGTATAAATACCCTTGTTAGAGATATTTAGGGTAAGACATATTTCCCAATCTTTTTTATTCTCTGTTTTGGCTGCTTCATTGATTGTAAGGGAATATTTTGGGGATTAGTGATTATAAAGTTTTGTTTTCACTTGATTTGCATTCAATACAAACTTTATATCTATTGTTTTGTCTTCATTAGCCATATGATTTGAGTAAAGATCACCATTAAGGGATCCACAATATATATGACTTACGACTTTTAGTAATGAGTAATATATTTAACTTGAGACTTTTTGTAACAGGTTAAGAAAACAGTTAGACTTATTGACCTGTATATATATAATTAACGACTATAATTGGTAATTAAGTTTCACAACTTAATCGTTCAATTACGATTCGTAGATTATATAAGTTCATCAATATATGTTTAACTAATTGTATGTCCTTTGTGTGCTTTATACATTACAGATATGGCTAGACAATTTGCAGCTCATCACAACGTGTTGGTTGACCTAGACGTCACTGCACGAGGTGCTTCCCGTGTGGCTCGGATTCTCACGTTCTTGGCCCGATCAAGAATTCAATATACTATCACCGAGTCACCTGCATTATCACAGGGCATGTTATCCCAATTCTGGGATAATCTCGAGTATGATACAGTTGTGAATCCTCCATTTATACGGAGGAGGATTAATGATCGCCCTGTAGTCTTCTCTTCCATAGATCTACGCAACATCTTACGGTTGGGCACCGTCGAGCAAGAAGCTGGACCCACAGTGTTTCCTTCGGACTTCATTGAGGGAGCACTAGCACGTATGGGCTACGTCGGACCCATGAGAGGACGCCAGTTCCTCAAAGCCCTGGTGTTCGGCGAGTGGAGGTTTATGTGGCATGTCTTAGTCACGATTTTCGGTCCCAAGAAAGGAGGATATGATGAGTTGAGCCCTTCACTGCTTTCAGCAGTACGGTCCCTGGTTTACAATAAACCATACAACTTTTCGGATTATCTGTTTGGCGAATTGGTTCGACAGATCACGGGGGCTGTTAGATCACAATTTATGATCTATTCGAGATTTTGTATGCTGATTATTCGGGCTAGTATTCCTGATATGCCGGCCGTTCATCCAGATCTTCATGTGGATACTATTGGGCTTCGAGGGTATAATGCTATCTTTATGCATACATCGCGATGTTTTGAGATGCAGCCCCAACAAACAGAGTTATTTGGATTTTTGATAAATCCTCATTATGTAGCACCTCCGAATAATGGTTGGCTGGATGTTGCTGAGGTAGTACCTGAGCCACAAGAGCTGATAGAGGATGTTTTGGATCAGGTAAACCAACCTGGGCCACAGGTGAATCCTAATGTTGCTGCACAACTTGTGCAAGACGTGCTGGTGCAGCATGATGATATCAATGATCCGCTCGTGCGAGAGATCAATCAATATTTTACTAAAGGTCCGAGTACTTCTAGACCGCCCCTAGTTGCTAGGACATCTGGTGGTTTTGGTCCGACTGAATGTGATGGCGATACTGCATCTGATTCTGATTCTGAGTCTGAGGATGATGCAACTCGTCCATCCGGTTCTGTATCGGGGATTTCGGCTGGAATGATACGTAAAGGGTCCAAGCTGATTATGGATCCTGCCCAGAAAACAAAACGCAAAGCCGCCGATCAGGATCCGGACTTCATTCTACTTGAAGAAGATGAAGATAAAGATGAAGATAATGCGCAGCTTGTGGCTCGTCGTAGCAAGCGTGCTAGGCCAACTGCTTCCAGCTCAGTTGCTCCAAATCACTCTCGATGTCTTCTGAGGCTGAGATGATCGCTGCTATTGTTCTCCCCTCTTCACATCCGACAACAAAGTCAAGCAGGGTTGCAGCTCAATTGCTGACAGATGTAGCTACTGAGATAGCTAAGAAATTGCAACCACCTGCTACCCTACCTCCATCAATCACTACTGATGCTCCCTCATCCTCACCTATGACTGATTCAGCACGTATTCTCAGCTTGGAGTCTAGGGTTCGAGAGTTGGAGGTTGTCACCACCACTTTGTCATCTCAAGTTCTGTCTATGTCTCAGACTTTGACTGAAGAGACTAAAGCTTACTCACTGCTGCTCAAGACCAATACCACGTTGGTAGATGATGTAGCTGATAAGCATCGGCTGATCGACAGACTTGATCGTTTGGTTACAAGCCTTCACAGGGACAAGCCATCTCAGGGGGAGATATTCATATATGAGGAGTCTTGCAGAGAGGATGAACTAGCGAAGAAGAGACGAGATGATACAGACGATGATCCCATCGCTCCGAAAGATAGTGAGCTGGCTGGTCCTTCAACGACTGGTCAGCAGGCTGTTGTTCAAGGGGAGTCTGGTGCTGGTGATCGTACTGAGACTGGTGCTGGTGTTGGAACTGAGTCAAGGGGTGCTGATGAAGGTGAAGCTAGATGAAAGGAGACTTTGTATTTATTAACATTGTAATATAACTGTTCAATTTAGTTTTGGAACTTGAATGTTTGGTGATTATTCTTATTGACAATACATTAATGTTTAAATTTAATGATTGACAGTATGTTTTGATATTATAAGACTTTTGTAATCTTAGATTGATTATAATTTTATTTTATGATCAATGAAAGATTTATAAGTTTATATAATGTGCCTTACATACACAAAGAGATTAATAAGGAAATTTTCTTAGATTGATTCAGGGAAATCAATGAAAGGATTTATGATATTAATGTTTAATCGTGTATGAATTTCTATAGGTTTGGGAACACTGAATTTATCTGATTCTGAAAGCGATGTGCTTGATGAGATAGATGAAGATATCGATTTTGACTTAGAAGAAGGTGAATTTCTTCCACCTGATGACTAGACTTCTATTTCTGATGTTGGGTTAGACGAAGGTGTAGATCCCGATGCTAATATCGATGAACACATCGTGAGCCCATCAAAGAAAAAAGTTATCATTCAGGATGAAGATGGAGAAAGAGTTATAGATTTAGATGAAAATTTAGATGAATCAACTGATTCTGAATCTGATGATGATCTTCCTGATAGACTTAAAGACAATCCGATGTTTAGACCTTTGAAGAAAACGAAAAAGGAAAAGACTAGGATTAGTGAAGTGGATATTACAGGAAAGCGTATACCGAGAAGAGGTATCATTGGATGGTATTACAACGCTAACTTAAAGCTTTTTGCTATAAAAAGATTTGACGGAGTTCAATATTTTGAGACGAAGCTTACAGTTTTCAATTCTTTGCCTAGGTTTGAAATTCGAGACTTGGCTAGATTAGAATTGAATAACCCTAGTAATGATCCATATGCTAGTTATGTTGAGAGAATAATTAAGACTGAGGGTCGTTCAATGAAGTTTGAAAAGATAAAGCCAAGAGTTGGGAAAACTATTAAGTTGAAAGAACGAAGTCAGAGAACTAGAAGAAGACTAAGCAAGAGGACTTATCCAGCTGTCAAGAGTGTACAGCAAATTCCATTGAAGATAATGCCACAAAATATTTTGGAAAATTTTAAGAATTGGTACGTTGATTCAGAAACTAGAGAAGTTGTCATGGTTAAAGCTGATGATGAGATTGAAGGTGGAGAAAGAAAAATTATGAGAGTCTATGACCATCGACACCTAATGAATATGTCAAAGAAAGATCTGCTGAAGTTAAATCAGAACAGGATCTTGACAACTGAAGCATGTGGTGATCTTGCACGAGATTATCAGATGATGGGAAAGACATGCTTACAGCTGAATATATTTGCGGGCAGCAAAATTTACAAGTAAAAACCAAAGACAATATGAAGATAAAGACGCTAGAGCTATTGTCAAGGGGGAGTCTGTTGAGACATGTTTTCTAACAACATATCTAGCTTACAATAAGACTAGTGTAATTCTTATCAAGTTTGTATATTGGTTTTGATTCGTAAATATATGATATTAGTTTTTTATTATTGTTGTTAAATATACTGGCTAAAGTATTAGACAAATAATGAATACGAACTAAAGTCTGATATGCGAATTGAGTTCTCAAGTCGCAAGTCTTGGGACTTGCGAGATGAGAACTGGACTTGCAAAGCTTTGGATATGGTGAACCGAGACAAGTCACTGGGCTAGCTTGTCTTGCGAGCTGAGTCAACTCGCAAGGCCCACGGGCTGCGAGTTGAAACGGGATATTTAATGAATATTTAGGTTAATTAATCTGCATCGATTGAATTCGAAGGATTAAAGAGTTTTGAGTGTCCAGAGAGAATTAAATAGACTAAAGGCTAAGTTTTGACTGTTTAACATTGGTTAATATCAAAACAAAGCATATTAGTGAATAAAGTCGTTATATAAACTTGAATTAATCGTATTGAGGGATTCCGCACCTTGATACTATAGATAACTGTGTTATCGAACCAAGATCAAGTGGACTTATAAAACAGGTCAACTATGAAACATAGTTGGTAAGTACACAGGTTTTGTGAAATGAAGACCCTTTCCAAGAGTTTACAAATCTAGTTTAAAAGTTTCATGTTACTACGTGATTAGTTTGCAAAAGTTTAGTGCCGAGGCTCATACAAAGACGATAATCATCCGATAAGTTCTTAAAATCAATTTTTAGGATAATCAAATGCTATTGCACGAATAATTATGAAGTAATTCATTATAACTAGGCTCATTTAAGAGCGAAACTCATTTGATAGTTAAATTCATTTGAGATTCGATGTTTTGTTCGCAAAAGAGGTTTAATTAAGTATGAGATTCATTAAGGAGCGATTCCCTTTTTGTACTCAATTAAAAGTCGTGATTCATTTATAACGCCATGCTCATATTTTCAAAGGAATATTCAATTCACGTTTATAAAACTCAAGATATTGTGTTTAATATGTTCAAGTTATGTCTATAAAACTCATAATGTAGTATTTATTAAGTTCATGCTAGGTTTATAAAGTCAATGGATCATCAAATCAATATCAAAAAGTTTATAACCTCGACGGATTATTATGTCGAAGTTCATAAGGATGCGAGACATTATTATGAAACCACGTTTATCATATTCCAAAACCACAATGATCTAATATAAAACTCAGGTTATAGAAATTATAGTTTTAAAGAAATATCGTTTCAAATGACAAGTCATTGTAAAGCTCGGGTCGTAAGTTTATTGTTTCAAATGACAAAGTCATTTGTAAAGCTTGGGTCGTAAGTTTATAGTTTCAAAGAGTTGTCATTTCAAATGTTAAAACGTTATACGTTTATAGTCGTTTATGAATTTCTATGTTATTACGTTATAATGTCTATAGTCACAATGAATTAATATGCTTGAGTCCACAACCAAACCTACAACAGATAGACCTTTGCCCCAAAGAGAGATGCCCTATCGTCAGCATTTAGGATGATGGGATGCACTCACGTGGCCGCGTGAGTGGGGAGGTGGTCTCGCTCCCAAATAGTACTATTCATATGCATCATTTGGCTCATACAGAGTTAATGGTCGTGTAGATATACCGGGGACTTTAGATACGATAGAATAACAAGCATATAATCACGTTCGTATAAACGGTAAACATTCACGACATTATTTTGAAATTAAGTATAACATAGCATAGCATTGGCAAATTGAGCATATCATTTGTAAAACGAGCAAAGCATTTGTAAAACGAGCAAAGCATAAGCATAGCATCAAGTATAGCATGAGCATTTAAATCATATAAACATGCTTTTCACCCCAAAACATTCAAGTAAAGCGTTTAAAAGAGGGGTTGTGTACTCACAGTTTGAGCGTGAGCGTACAAATGGATGTAACCCGCGTGTTGACCGGTATGACTCCTATCCACGTCCTAAGAATACAAGGTTTCTAATTAGTTTCTCAACTAATGTGGTTTGTTAGGATTGCTTAGCTAGTTAATTAAATTACAAAGTGCCGGTAAAGTTAGAATTTCCATTTAATTTACGTTGCCGGTAATTGTTCGAGTTGTGAACAAAATAATGGAAATATATGTATACGACATTTAAAAATTACCAAACTTGGTATGAAACATGAAATATAGTTCACAAATTTTTTGTGAAAATTGGGGATTTTTAGACTAATGAATTATTTATAATCATTTTATGTCTAAAAAGTGGGATAAGTATGGGAAAAATAGTAATTATTCACGAAAAATTCTGGAATTTTTACGAGATCAGTTTCTACCCATTTTTAGCTTTGTAAAAATTTCAAGTCGTTTTGAGCACTGGAACTATGGTTCCCAACATTATGCGTTTTAACGATACGTAAATCGGAAAACATAATAAAACACTTCCAAGGAGTGTGAAATTTTGAGGATAGTGGCATTTTCTAAATGACACAGGAATTTTCCCATAATTATTTGGTGTCCAAAAGTAATTTTTCATGAATATTTCACTTTTTATAGACTTTATTTGTATTAATTTAGGAAAAATACTTATGTTTTTCCAAAAATTCCCATTTTTATTTTCAAGGCTCTTTTCATGTTCTAGTTCCTGAGAAAAATAATCCCCAAAATTTTAGTACATTTTATCTAGCTCTTTTGTATTTTTGATTTATCACAACACAAACATTTACAAGTTTACAAAGCTAAAATAATACATGATGTTCATGCATTTTCTAAAAATACAAGATCACCTAGATAAATTTCTATCTTTTTATACAACTGAGATATATGTGTTAGAAGACTAAACATAATTTTTCTTTGATTTATAGAGCACCTTAGATCCCTTGAACTTGCCTCACAATACAAAGGTTACAGAAAGTTTTCTGTTTGCGCGTCAGTATTGTGTGACACTTTTGGAGGTCGAATACTCAATGGATTTGAGTGAGACCAATGGGATTTGAAAGGTAAGACATTGAAATAAATTTCAGAAGAAAAATCAAGGTTTTTGGACCATTATTCACTGAGTTATGGTCGTTCAAAGTGGGGTAAAAATCTGGACAGATTACATGCATGACAAAGTGATCTTTTTGGTGTGATTTCACTACCAAACGATTTTTAGACCTCATCCAAAGATTGAAGCCTTGTCTTTTATGCATGAAGCTGTGTTTTTATAGCAACATAAATATATTTTAACTTGGATTAAGATCTAGCTATGAACTTTGGAACATGCAAGCCCAAAAATCGGGTTTTTGGCTCTTTTTCAAGAACACAACTTGCTACCAAGCTTTTGACCTCATTTAATCCTTTAAATCTATGATCTAACACATTCTTGGTGTTAAAATACATCCGAGATGTGTTAGAAACGATTTTTAACATTTTAAATATTTAATCTTGCAAGAATAAGTAAATAAGCATTTTAAACACTAAAAAGACGATTTTTTTTTCGGTTTGATCATGGGTAGCCCTTTGTTTTAACACTTAAACAAGTGTAAGGGAACCTACAAACCTTCAAACCTTGTATGGGGATTTTAGCCATGAGAAAGGCATAAAATCCATGTATGTACAAGATTCAAAGTAAGAAAATGAAGGAAATGAAGCTAGGGATGGTTGGTTATACCTTTAGTGCTTTGATTTAGTGCATGAACACTTCTAAATGGATGATCTTTTGATGAAAGATGGCTGGAAATTTTGAATGTTCTTGAGAGAAAAGTGAGAGAGAATTGAGAGAAAATTGAATGATTGAAAGTGTGGGAAATGGGAGAAGTATACATGTACTCAAGGGACTTGGTTGGGAAGTGGAGTAGTCAAGTGAGGGGGGAAAAGAGTGGTTGGCTGTTTTTGGGGGTGGAGGGGTTTAAAAATTTTTTTTTTTTTTTTTTTTAAATGTTATGTAATTAGGTTTAATGTTACATATTGTTTTGGTATAAGTTTGTACATATTGAAATGTTTGATTGTGATGTTTTAATGGTTGAAATTCGAGTTATAAAATTTTATTTTCTAAGTTTATAATTCACATCAAAATACATTTGATTCGTTTATGATTGGCATACACGAGAATTAATTAGCCGATTTCTGGTTGCGATTACCGATTTACGGAATTTTCGGTTAAATTCCGAGTTTTGCGATAAGATAAATATTTTTTTTTTTTATGACTCATGAAATTTAATTTCATTTGTTTTCTTTGGCACTTTGTAACCTAATTTAGTGTTGTTCAAGGCCCTAAAGTCCGCTAAGCAATCTTCTAAGACGTTACGCGATTTTGGTAACTTACGATTTCGGTACTTAAGGAGTCGTAACCTAGACTTTTCACTAGGATTTTAGAGTGCTGTAAACGTAATTAAATGTACTAGGAATTTAAGTGCGGTGTTAACCTGAGATTTTTGACGGTTGTCACAACTATTATCCAGATTAACGTTATTTTTCGAGATAAACCTAAAATTTTACAATATAAGGTTAATAATATAAATTAGTGTTAACTTAAAAAATAATAGAATTAAAAATATTACTGTCACATTTTCTTTAAGGATTGAAGACGCTCAAGTACATTAGTCATAAACTCTGTAACAATTGATTTTAAGTGGTAAATTTCAGATAATGGAATGTGTGAGATGTTTGGACCTGGTCGAGGGAGTGACCCAGGTGGAGGGGAGGTGGAGGTAGAGGTGGAGGTGGAGGTGGAGGTGGATGAGGCAACTTCCCTTTGTTATGAAAATAAGGATTGCTTGCAATCCACCATGGTGTTTGAGACTCGGCATATGTCCTTTCACCCATTTTACCTAGAAATAACTTCTCATGAAACGGTCCATAGAAGTTCATATGACGTTTTTTGCTAAACCCAATTCTTTTCATCCACGCAACGCCTCCCGGGATCATCTCCAAATCCACTGACCAAAAGTCAAGAGCAACAAGAAAGTCTCAAAAATTCAAACCTGCAAGAAAGTTAAACAAACAACAATATAGATCTATTAATAAAACAATAATGATAGATTAGATTTAAAGTATTAAAAGAAATTATTTATGTTACCTTAAAAGCGTGAATAAATCCCATTATGGAATAGCTTGGAAGTACGCCTTTAGCAACTTTCAGTAAATGATCAGTTCTCTTCATTGGGATTACATTCTTAAGTGCCTTGAAAGTAAATTTTCACACGTAGCTCCCCCAAGGAAAATTGTCCCATTCATCCAACTGATCGGCTAAATATAGAATCATACGATCCACCAACGCCTTTTGATCACCACCAATCCAAGATAAACATATACGACAATCATAACCAAACACACCCGTACTGCATCTTCGTCTGAAAGGGAGTTAAATAACTCAATGTTCTCAAAAAGGCATCTCACATCACCATGCGAACTTTGCCACCTCCAATGTGACTTATAACACGAGCTCAAACGGGAAATCAACTAATTCATATGCCTTCCAATCAATAGGGCCGAACCGTAGTCCAGTAATCAAACAAAACTCTTCAGGCCCAAATTCTAAAACATTTGGACCCCCTACATCATATCTCAGCGGATCAATTTCTTCGCGATGTCCATCAACTAGAGGCAACTGTGCTTGCAATATCAAATGTGCCACCTGACCATCCCCATTATTTTCGTCGTAATCAAACCACTGTCTGAAACATGTACGCCTAAATATTGATTCCCTTAGAGTAGGTAGCAACTTCTCTTTAATAAATTTCAAAATAGTAAACCTACTCTGAATGGTAATATCCGCATCATACCTCTACATTTAACGATATTAGTAAAATACAAATTAGTTGAAAAATTCCAGCTACATGAAATACAAATTATAGACCAATATAAATTATAGCCCAATATCGATTATGTAAAATAATAATAGATTATAAAACTATTATATACCACACTAATATCGAAATTCATCTTCATTGGACTGATAACTTCGATATCTCTCAATGGAAAAAGACAAACCTTTAAAATCACAGTAACAAATAAACTTGCATCAGAATGAACATAATCTCAAAAAATGTTTTCGGTGCATTCAAACGGGTCAGACACATCAATATTTAATCAAATGGCCAGCTACAACAGATCATTGTATTCAAAGGATCAGCTGAGTTAGTGTATTAAAACTGTTGAGTCGGGTCAATGTATTCAGCATCATAATCAAGTTCAGTTAAAAAAATGTATCGGTCTATTAAAACGGGTTAGACACATCAATATTCAATCAAATGGCTTAGGTGTCAATATTGGATACCTCAAGTATGACGCTTAAAGATAACTATAAACACCTTGATTGTTACAAGGAAGGCTATTCTGATTTTGAGTCATTAATTACTAACTGTACAAACGTGGATTGTTAAGAACTTATTGGACCCCTGAGCCACCTTATGTTCAACATGTGATCCTCTAAGCCACTTTTGTTAAACATATATACAGTGAAAGGAATATGAACTAGTGTGATTATTATCAGCATGATAATCAAGAGGATTCCAATATGTATACATTATATAACTATGCACCATGTCAATTGCCAGATTCATCCCATCAGGGTCGGATAATAGGAAAAACCCATAGAAATGCAACAACTTCCGTCACTAAACTTTCACATTTTAGGCTACTTGTTATCCATTTCACCTAATGAACTGACTCAGCTGATCCGTATGACACGTTTGCAATCCGTTTCATAACCTAATGGCTAATGTAGAGTAAAACCAATAGCAAGGGACTATTATGATCTTGTGATCTTAGTTATGTTTAATCAACTTATCAAATAGGCAACTTCGACCCGTTTACACATAAGAATGTCATACCAAAAAACAAAAAATACACATTGCACAAAGTTGAAGAACTAAAAAGCATGTTACAAAGTACAATCTTTGATTGTCTCAAACAAAAAAAAAATTAAAATAAAATAAAGCAACAATTATACCTTTGTATCGCAAGTACTTCCCGGAGTTTGTCGCCTGAATTGTAGTCGGAAACCTAACCCCACACCGAAAACACTAACCACCACCACAAACTCCCTAACAACCATCGTCGCCGACACACGAAACACTGAAAAAATAGCCCGATTATTAAACCCTAGCCCGGTTTTTAAACCCTAAACCGTCGGACTATTTGGATGCTCAGAAACTGTGAGATGAACACCGGCGATTTGGATTACCACTCGATTAAACGACGACGGTTCCAATTTTTTTTGATGCAATGAGATGAACACAAATACCGCGGTCCGACCTTGATAATACTGCGGACACACATATCGAAAAACAGCGGGTATTTAGGCCCAAAACAGCGGGTATTTTCTATTTCCCAGCGGGAATTTGAGTATTGTGGGAAACGAGGAGTCCAGCGGGATATTTAGTTGACCTGAGGGAATATGTTTGACCAGCGGGAATTTTGTAACACGTGGCGGCATCTTGTTTGACCCTTAATACTCGGGGTCCCGCTATCCATGGCTGTGGGAATTGTGTCTAAAACCTTGAAAAAAAATCTGACAATATCTATCTCGTATAGATCAACCTTTTGACTGTTCATTTGAAAAACTTTCTCTTTATTTTAATTCATAAATCGTAGGTTGTTAATCGTAGTTTGATAGGATAGTTAGATCCACTAATGTGTGATCATTTTAACGAAAATGAATCACTCGTAGCGTACTTTGTTCGTACCTTACAAAACCTAAATTGTATTTCCTAACTAATAGCTGGTCATTATTTATTTATTTTAAATAGGTAGCCCAATGTTTGGATATTTCCAAATAGGGCACCATAGATCCAAAACTATCTAAAATCTTGTCCCAATTGATTAGAAATTCGATTTAAATTCTCTTTGAAACAACGAACCCTAAAAACTCCATCACAAATCGAAGAATCTCAATTGTTGAAGAAAACATGTCAAATCCACCGAATCCATCTTCTTCTTCATCATCATCATCATCATCTTCTCAATTCACATATTCTAATAACAACGGTTCCTATTTTCCGATGCCCTTCCATCTTCAACAACCGCAAACCTATCCTCCTCCGCCGCCCCCGGTGGTTCAATATCCAACTGCTCCACCACCAGTTTACCCTACTGCTTCCTCTACTTCCGCAACTGTCTACTTTCCTCAGCAGTTCCAACAGGTGATTTCTCGTTTCAATTTTACTTTATATAAATATACATACACAGAGAAGGTTAATCTAAATAACGATAAACAAAAAACCAGTTAGAATTTTTACATGTGCGTCTGAAATGATGTTTATGTTTTGGTCTTGTTAATAGGCACAGCAGTTATTTCAAAGAGATGCACAGACAATAACACCTGAAGCATTAGAAAGTGTAAAGGCTGCTCTTGCAAGTAGTGAGGTAGAGCATAAAGCAGAGGTAAGAAAGAAAGCAATACCTCGTAAAGCAGCTGGTCTTGCTTGGGAGGATCCAACTCTTGCAGAATGGCCCGAAAGTATGCTTTACCTTAATCTGCACTAGCATTTGTTTATTTGTTTATTTATATTTGTATGTTACAGTTGACTAAATTATCTTCAGTTTATCTTAGTTTATGTGATCATGTGTAAATTTTTTTACTGGGACACTTATACACTACTCTAAATTTCTGGAACATTTGGGTAGGATCACACCCTATGAAAGGATGTCTTCGTAAAGGAATAGGTAGCTATGCTATGCAAACTTATCATCCACTTTAGGGGAAAGGGTTTATTTGTAAAACTGAACCAAGTAGCATATGTCCATTGGACAATGTAATGTAGTCTTCCACTGATTACGCTAAATTTTCGGTGAGATCATATAAAGGAATGTGGAATGGAATCCATTAAGTTATGTTCACATAGTGGCTAGAGAGGTTCTATGCTGAATGAAGTACCTTAATGAACATCTACAAATTACAGCAAGGTCAATTATCTTTCTTAAACCTATTCTTTTGAAGAAAGATTTTCAAATCTTGTTATCTCAGGCAAAAGTTTAATGTTTTCATTTGGCAATCATGCTTCAGTTTTTTTAACTGGCGTGTCACATCCTAAATTGTAAGAATAACAGGTAGCATCTTGTTTTTTCTTGCAAGTATACAATTTATGTTTATTAGGCTTAAAGGCATGTAAATGTAGTTATTGATATTTATGTTATGACATTCATCGTATACAATTTTGTAGTTTGTAATTTTTCATCCCTTCTATGTTGCTAAAAGAAGAGCAAGTCGCCTCTTGCTTACCTTAAAGCACCTGCATGTCTAGGGTAGGGACACTCTTGCTTCCTAGCTTTTACCTTTAAAGCTAGAGAAGTCCGTCATTAAGAGATTAGAGTAGATAATAATAAACAAAAGAACCAATCAACCATGTTAATTTTTTATGCGGCCTAATCTCATTCTAGGGCTGTGGTATTTTCGTTTTATGGTAATTCCTTTTTGTAAAACTTTGTGTAATAAAGACTTCTATGTTGCTGTAAGAAGTTTCATTTCAATTGTCAATTGGGTTTCCATACGTGGACCAAATATTTACATCAAACAAATTTATATATTTTTTTCTACGAAAGTGTATAATGTTTCCCAGAAAACTCAACTTTCCCTACCAGTAAGTTGTTATTTAGTTCCATTCTGTTCTATGAGCTTGAGTATATATTTCTCTAGAGGTTAAGTAGAAGTTCTCTTCAGCTTTCAGATGTGTAATTACAGTTATGTTAACCAGGTTTAGTGAACCGTGACCTCATGATAAATATTTTGAATGAACGCTTAGGGCATTTGACTTGATCACTTGATGTTGGTAAAATCCGCTCATGTTTGGGAACTAACATTTATTTCATTGTTAATATAATAGTGTCCTTATTCTTTGTAAATGTTTTCCAGTTCAGCAACACAACTGTTGAATGCTTTATCAGCTATAAGTGTACTGTTTGTCAAATTATGAATGCTAGGAATAATCATTATGATTCAACTAAAATTAAAAACTGCAGTCGTATTAGCTCTATGCTTTGAAAATGAAAGGTTATAGTGAACCCTCTAAAATGTTAAGTTTGGAACTATCTTACTTATTTTTGGCTTCTCGGGGTTGATAAATTGGGTGGTAGTGAGTCATCTCATCATGGTAGGTACAGAAGTACGACCAACGTTTTGCTGTGGTTGACAAGATAGTTTTTATAGTACTAAATGAAATATTATTTTGGCTTGTGTTTGCACTTCGCACTTTGCACTTTGATGATAATATATATTTTCCTTAGTACTTTACTCAATGTCATCTTCATAATGACAGATGTGATGTTTTGCAGATGATTATCGTCTATTTTGCGGAGATCTGGGGAATGAGGTGAACGATGATGTTCTATCAAAAGCTTTTGCTCGATTTCCTTCATTCAACATGGCTAAGGTTGGTTTTTTATAGTAAGGCATCAAGATGTGCTCGAGTTCTTTTAGTTTATTTTTTCAATGTATTTTATATGATTGTTTCAAATACATATTTTCCTGAACTAAGAAGTTAGAGGCTAATACATATTTTCCTGAACTAAGAAGTTAGAGGCTAATATCTTCAAAGTGGGTTCTTCTAAAACTTGTTTGTTTAGTATAA
The DNA here is from genome assembly GCA_963921325.1 of Logfia minima. Classification (NCBI taxonomy): domain Eukaryota; kingdom Viridiplantae; phylum Streptophyta; class Magnoliopsida; order Asterales; family Asteraceae; genus Logfia; species Logfia minima. The sequence continues at coordinate 11,496,394 of OY992766.1, forward strand.
GCTTATTGTGACGTGAATAAGTAGAGTACGAAGTGGGTTAAATTGCTGAAAATATGGCATCTGAATTAAACCCAGGGGTTGTTACAGAGCAAATATAATTTAGTTGTCATGTATGCACTCCTCAACTTGGATCCTCTGCTTAGCCTTGAAGGCCAAGCAAAGGTGTCCTTATAAAGACCTAAAGCAAAATAGTGATTAGTTGTTTTTTATACAGCTCCTTCAGAACCAACATTTTGAAATGTGAACTTGATACCATGTTGATGAATGCTAGATATGTTTACATGAATCTTAGAAGGATAGTAGTCCGTTTGTAAATGTGTCAAGGGTTATATTCTCTTGCACTTATTATAAGTAAATGTGTTAGGGAATAAAAATATGTATACCGAAATTAGTAGTCCATTTGTAATTTGAAAACACACTGATGTTTAAAGTTCTAGGTGTCAGCGTTTTTTTTTTTTCTTTTTTTTTTTTTTCACAAAATAATAGAATACATACTACCAAAGAGTAACATGCTGTCTAAAATGCTTCCTCTTAAAACATACAAGGGATGCTTTGATGAATTAACAAACTTATTATTGGCTTTCCAACAATTGAATCTGGATGAGGGGCATCAATTGATGATTCCTAGAATATTACAGCCATGTTCACAAACATGATACTTTTTTCTTTCTCACTAATAAAGGGTTTGAATAGAAGTGCCAAACTAGTTCATGATAAAATGTAAACACCAACCAAATTATACAAACTTTTGATATGTTAATGGCTATATACATCAATTGATGTAAAACTTGGAAAAAAGAAATGGAATAAAAGAAACAAAATATTTCAAAAACAGTCAAGAGATGTGGTCAGGCAAGCTGGCAAGGTTCAAGAAGTGATTAAATAAACACTCCTAGACACGCGCTCATTCCCAGCTGGTTATGAAACTCATATGTGTTAGCTAGACTGCTAGAGGTTGCAATTACCACCCATTTAGTTATAAACGTGTTTGGAGTTTTGACTGTGGGTTATGTTTTTACTCAACAGTTTGATTTAGCACAAAGTGACTGATTGGATAGACAAACACAGGAGATGTGAGAGGACTTCTCAAGATTCTTGTATGTAATTAATCAAGAACAAGAGATAACATAATCAACCCCCTATTTATACTAGATAAATGTTACCTATTACAAAAGTAATTGCTATTCTTACTTCTTATAAATAAAAGACTCCCTAATAGATAGATAGTGAAAAAGATTCCCGAATCCTATTCTAATAAGAATAGGATTTCCCCTGTTGACTTGGCCACCAAGTCCTTCATCATGGTTCAGACCGGTACAATTAGGTATTAGCAGTAATGGAAGTCGCTCAGTGTTTGTAATTAATGCGTAAAATCTCCTAAATTTTTTTATTAAAAAATATCTACTGTTAAAGAAATAAATATAATTTTTTAACCATAGTTGTCACACTAATTAGTTAGTAATTACAATTTTTTGGACATAAGTGTTTTAGGTCAAACCAACACAACCACACCCGTGTAAAAGAATTCTGGTTTTGACCTGTTACTTACCGTCCCTTCCTACCTACCTACCCATCTTACTACCTCTTGTGAACACCTATATGACACGGCTCGTATAAACAGTAGAAAGAGCCAACTATAGGTTACAATTGGTATGATGCTGTATAAAGGCCAAGGGATACTGTCAGGGTTGTAAAAGTTGGGATTAATTGGCGATCAATCGGATTTGGAGCTACTCCGAAGCGACTCGGCCTTAATCAGCTTAAAAGTCGGTCAACAGTGGTCAATGTCAGTCAACGGGTCAAAGTCGGGATTATTCGGTCAAATTCGGGATTAATTGGTCAAAGTCAGGATTAATCGGTCAAAATTGGTCAAAAACGGTCATAGTTATACTTGGTCAACATTTTAATATGACAATTATGTTTATGTTTATGGTTCTATTCTATATTTACACATATATTTTGAAGTTTATTATTTAAATATAAAAAAAGTCCAATCCGAGTAATCCCCGACTTGCCGATTAATCGCTACAAGGTCCCGGCCGATTACTCCCCCCCAAGCAAATTTTACAACCTTGGATACCTTAAAGTATCATGTTTTGATTAACTGATGCACAAGACCTAGTTATCTTGCCGAATAGAGTTGCACATTCAAACAAGTAGTATGAGAAGCAATTTGCCATTTAAGCAAAATATTTTGTTAGAACTGTATGAACAGTACTGATAAGTAAAGAGGCTGTAATTGGCAACCCTACTTCGTTGTTGTATCTATAATAATTTTGCCAGATTTGTATGAATTCCAAGAAATGCAGTAATGCCCATTATCGTTCTTCCAGCTATAGCAATCTATGAACATTAGAGCCATTAGCTGATTTATATGAAATGAGATATGATGCTCAGTTTATCTTGTTTTTAACTAAACCAACTCTCACTTTTTTGTTAAACCTGACGGTGTCAGGTTGTCCGAGATAAACGAACAGGCAAGACGAAAGGATATGGATTTGTCAGTTTTTCCAACCCAACCGATCTCGCTGGTGCTCTTAAAGAGATGAATGGTAAATAACGTCTTTACCATTAAATGTCACTCTCTTCCTTCCCATGCAATTATATTGTTTAATTTTATAATAATATCTGACTATTGATCAGAGTTTAAAATGTACTTCGCTAAACACTAGAAGGGTGTTTGGCTTAGCTCTAATGCAATAAGACATTTTTGATTGCCAAAAACTTGAGTTTTAGCTTATTGATGGTGACAAGCCCATTTTTGTGAAGCCAGCTCCTTGAGGCTTATCGAAGAGGGCTCTTTAAACTCATAAGCTAATAAGCTAAAAACCTTAAGCACTCTTCCATAAGCTAAGCCAAGCACCCCCTAAATAAAGAAAACTTTTCAGTGGAAAAAGTAAATTTGGTTGGAATACATTTGAGACAACTTATGTTGAAAAGTGTTGGTACTCTTTGGGACAAAGAGAGCGTACGGGTACTTTCTCACTATACAAAGAATGACACATTGACATACTTCAATTATTGTTTTAAAGCATATTTCAGTCTTTTTTTTCAATTAAATAGTGAATGCCTTAAGCATGATTACAAAAACTGTCATTCCAATTTCCAATAATTATCTTTATATTAAAATTAAAAGAATGTAGGAGGATAATCAAGTTTCAACAGTTTGACCAATCTGGCTTGTTCCTTTTCGCTAAATTTTCAAAATTGACCCAGTTGACTCGTTAAGGATGAACCTTCATCCAAATCAACCTGTTCATGAGTAAATTGGGTGAAATTGCTACATCTCATGTTGTTTTCTGTTGATAAACAATTAAGAGATGAGGTTTTGTAGGCAAATATGTTGGTAATCGTCCTATCAAGCTACGCAAGAGCAATTGGAAAGAGAGAACAGATGTGGAGGCTTTGGAGAGACAGAAGGTAACCTATTTTTTCTCTCCATTATATCTGAGTTATTAAATTGTTTTGTTGACTAACTTTTATGTGCCATGTTTATTGATTGCAGAAACACACACAGAGGAAAACAAAACTGCCCAAAAAGAGTGTCTTGCATAAGTGAGGAACATGAACATATTGTTATGTGCTCAGCTATTATAGAAGCTCAGTTTACTGTTCCATTAACCTTTTGTATTCTCATTAACATTGTAGATTGATTTTTTTTTTTTTGCAAGTGAAAGAATCGAACCTTATTTGCACAGGCAGCTGAGAAAATATTATAAAATGCTTCTAATGTTTTTGGTTTATCATGATGAAATTGTAAAACATGATAGTATTTTTTTTCTCATTATATTTTAGAGGGATTATATACGTAGACCTTAAATTTATCATTTTGTTTTTGTAAACTATTCATATTTGACAATGATTTTGTAGGCCACTTGAATTCATATGTTGTTTCATGTATACCAAATTCGGCTAAAAACTCATTGAAAAAGCGTAAAAGGATACAAACACCCATTCATTTAAATAAAATTAAAATAATATAAATAATATTAATTAAAGAATAAAGGGGTATTTGTGTTACTTTTACATTTTTTCAATGAGTTTTTAACTGAATTTGGTGTACATGAAACGACATACAAATTTGAGTGGTCTACAAAATCGTTTTCAAATATGGGTGGCTTACAAAAATAAAAAAAGACTCAGGTGGCTTCCAAATATATAATCTCTATTACTAACTTAAGAACGTTTTTTTGTTAATCTCATTGTATATTTGGTTAAGTGTGACTGTATATATCAAGTGTATTTTTCTATGCTAATGCTTTGGTATCATTAAACGTTTTTGATTTCATACTACATACACCCATGATAGCATTAACAATTGGCTAAGCCTATATAAAATGACTGGGACTCTCATGATAAATTAACTAAATTAAGTTTAAACCCCTAATCAACATGATTAAACAAAACCAAACTTCCATACGGAAGTAAATTTCATCACCATTGTGAGATACTTGGTTGTATAGAACTATTTCATCAAATCATAGTTAAAGGTTAGCTATGATTTCCTAAATTTAGCTATATCACCATTTAAAATGATTCGTTGTTGGAAACCATAACGATAATATTAGCCTTAACCATAACTGTAAGAGCCAATAGCTTAACAAAACCATTCATAAGTCACACACCATAACAATAGGAATTTTGGAAAAAAGTTGAACATTAATGCATCTGGTAACAACTTGATCATTTGTATCCAAATCCAGAAGTGCATGACTATAAACACAACAGTTGAAGAAGCTGCAGACCAACTAGTCCCCACCGACCTGTCTCTTCCAAGAATCCTCCACGATTAGTTCATCAACACCCCAGTCTTCATAGCTGCAAAACAGCATTATGAATGGGTTAATGGGTCATGTTTTACATCTAGCAGGTCAAACGGATAAAAGCTTAAAAAAATCGACTTGAATCAACTGGTCAAAAGTCATCCAGTCATTTCGCTTTTTTCTCCTAACTTTCTAATTCTTCTTACAACCAGTGATTGTGACAAGTGTTAACCACACTTCAGGAGAAACATTTCAGAAGGATATATCAGTAGTCTTCAGCATAATTTATAAGAAATCTTATTACCAATATCTTTCTAAGCATATCGCACACATATACTACTTGTAATTTTAAACAAAATGTGTTTCTCATCAACCCAATCCGACCCATAAAAAGTAATTACCCATTCTGATGTCACCTAACTCTCTCGGCCAGTGCATTTTGGAGTTTTTAGCAAAAATGGTGGAGGGGAAAAAAATATTTACCAATAAGGTGTCTTTCTAGAAGTATTTACTAACAAAGTTTTTTTTTAAATATAATAGTGTTTTTTTAACCTTAAATTCAATTTAATTCAAAAATGATATCTCTATATATATCTACTACGATACGATGTTTCATACTTTTATTGGGTTTTATTTACCTTCATAGTATTTTCGTCTTCTATTTTGAAAGAATTGAATAATCGTAAAGCAATGCATAAAACCTAAAAAAAACTTGACGATAACCTATCTCCTTTAGAAAGTTTATCTAAAACAATGTAAGCATGTTAAATTATTAGAATATCAAATACATTTATGGATTTATAACGTTGAAACGTAATTTTAAGAATAAGAAAACACAATAGCATGATATTTATTTTCGGGAAATAGAGGAATTCGGTGTGATACGTGTTATTAGAGAGAAATAAGAAAGAGAATTGAAATGGCATAATGGTTCAAGAAAAGTCAAAACCTCTATATGTATTTTTGGATTGTGATGGAATAATAGTTGAAGTCACTATAATGGCCTTGAAAATTTCATTGTATATGCAAATTTTGTACCTTTACTGAAAATATTTGGGAAAAATAGTAAAACACTGATTGTTGTTAATTGTCTTTTAAAATAGAAAAGGGCAAAAAGAAAAGAAAATATATGGGCAAAATGTTTTAATACCCAACAGGTAATTAATTTTGCAAAAACACCCTATGGGTAAAAAGTTTTTTCCGGCCCACAAGATCAGCTAAAAACTCGTGCATTTTGCCACCTCTAACAAGTACTCTGTGACTAGGAGATGAAAATTACCTTCCATCCGGTAGGTATCGACGAATGGTGAAGGGTATCTTTCGTTGTCTAAGCTCTTTCATAGCAATCTATGAAATTTAGATGAACAATCAAAACTTGATTCAGTATACAACATAAAGGAAAGAGTATGGAAACCAAATAAAATCCTTAACTGCACTATTTCATTTTCTACGACTCTCTACGATTGCACTATTATCTCCACATTCACAAATTCATTAATCAATCAAAGCTAGCACAAAAAAGATATAACCCGACCTGTATCAACCTACCACAAAAAACGTACATGTTTTGACTTGTTATCCGGCCTACCAGTATTTTTACCACTAAAAGACCTCAACAAAAGTATGATCTAAATAACTCCAATTTGGAAAGACCCTAATACACCCAATCATCCCTAAAAGACCGTGAGCTGTGCATTTAAGCTCCTGTAACAGTTTCTATTTTCAGAGTGTTTGGTGGGTTATAAACAGAACTATCCATAATTTCCTTCTATTGTTGGGTAGTAGATATAAATAAAGATTAAAGAAGTACTACATGGGTAATATTTGTACCATGAACAAATGCTGTCAACTACCTAGATGAATTGTCATTTTTATACGAAGATGTCCCTAGGAATTAACGCATCAGAAGTTTGAACACCTTGATTCTTACGTTTATAGGCTATTAATAGCTACCACCAACACTTTTACGTAAACTGGGGGTATTAGACACGCAGCTTATTTACTATTAAAATTTCAATCAAGGTTGAAAAAGTCGCTAGTCGGAGTCGGGTCGGCTGGGACCTTGTGGGGACTAGTCGGCCAAGTTGGGGACTAGTCGGATTTGACTTTTTTTTTTTACTTTTATTGACTGTTTTACATATAAATAATAAATTTCAAAATTATGTCTAAATATAGAAGAGAACCATAAACATATACATAAACAAACATAAACTTTAACATAATTGTTTACAAACATTAATCCGATTTTGAATTTGACCGGCTTTATCCGACTTTGACCAACTAATCCCGACTTTGACTGACTTTTGACCCGTTGACCACCATTGACCGACTAGTTTGACCGACTTGGCCTAGTCGAGTTGGCACCCTCCGAAAAGGTGACTAGTCACCAACTAGTCGGCCTAGTCGGCCGACTTTTACAACCATGACTTCAATAGATACCAACGAAACTACTCTTAAAGAAAACATTCGATCCACATAGTCCAACAAAAGTACTCAATTAGAAGCTCGAAGTAAACAAAGTAGTAACTTGTGGACTGCACAATCATTCTGACAGCATATGATCTCTCACAATCATGTTTTGATAACTAGTTTTGTTGCAGCTAAGCTAGTGGTAAATAAACCCCGTACAATATGTAGAAGAAGTAGGCTGCTTTAATATGAAACATATGGCTCATATTACATACCTCAAGGGGGTCAGTTTCACCCTCCAGCTCAACCATCACTGGAGCATTCATGCTGAACATTTGGTTAAACAAACAAAACCATGAGAAACAACCCAACCAAGCAACATACATTGTACTTGCAATGAAAAATTAATCATTATCATTGATAGTGTAGATATAAACATACCTGCAATAGGGAAAATCACAAATCTAGCCTTTTCGTGAGTGATATTTAAACAAAATAGCCTTAGCCTCTCAAAAAACAAACCACCAATAGGCGCATAAAGGCTAGATTTATGATTTTCCCCTTGCAATTTGTTACCATTCATTAAAATATTGCTATGACCAGTAACGAAACGCAAACATGTTACTAAGCGAATGTATAGTAAGAGCAAGCACCCAAGTCAAAACCTGACCTGATTTGCAGAGCACGAGTACCCAAGATTCTAGCTCTTTCATATTTAGTCATATATTTAATGGTTTTCCTCGGTTTTTCAACAGGTTCAGCTTCTTCATTTTTATCTTCATTATTATCACCTAAAAGTGGATCAGGAACATCTTCCTCCTCCTGTTTGTCTCCATCAATTTCTTCCTCGACACCTTCCTGCATTATTATTCAATAAAAATAACATATAACTAGGGCTGCAAACAAGTTGTGCTGCAGACTCGAGCTTAAATTTTAACATAAAAGTAATTTTCAATAGCCAAACCTAACTTACATATATTATAAATTAAGTTTATGACGAAAAGTCATTCCAATATATGAATAAAAATTAGAACAAAACATGTGCACAAATCAACAACCTAGTAGAATAATCTAGCAATATCTGAATTCGATGACAATCATCATTTGTAAATTCCAAATTACATTACATAATTATCATTTAAACCTGATTTAAGGCTCGAACTCGATCAAAGATGAACTCGTTTGCACCTAATTAAACAAACAAAGAAAGATTTGATAGACAGATCGACTTACATCGAGTTCAGGTTCCACTGGCTCATCGTCGTATCTATTCAAAACAAAAACACACAACTATTGTTAGAGAAATCAAATGTAAAGATAAAGATCAATTAATAAGTAATAATGTAAAATGTAATTTATTTATTACGCTCCGGTGTCCATATCGTAATCATCGTCGGCCATTTCCCTTTGAAAATTTTAGTTTGTGCGTTTCAGATGGAAGTGAAGAAGATGAACAAGGCTTTACGGGAGTAATTAGGGTTACAAGAGCATCCCATTAAAAATGAAATTTTTTCCCTCAATTTTGTAGACAGAAAAACCATACAATTCCAACAAAAAAAAAACTTTATAATAGTTTTAGTTTTTCTTTTGCAACACTTTTAGTAAACTCATCTATAAAAAAAAGCTCTCACTTCAATAGAAAAAAAAAAACCATTTTAAACAGTTTTTCTATAAAAAATATTTTTATTATTCTTCTATTTTTTTATTTATTTAGAATTAAAATTCTATATCCCTCGAAACTAATGTAAATTAAAAATACACGCTCAATATAAACAAAAAAGTTTTCGTTTTTCTAAATATGAAATTCATAAATCATAATTATCACACTTGTAGTTAGAAACATAAAACTAATATTTATTTATTTTTCTAGAAAAGTTTTCACGAAAACACACCAACTTGAACACGTTTTTAAGTTACTAAACACACCCTTAACATTAGAGATGCGCTAAATGATAGATAAACCTCAATTTGGCAATGTATATATACGATAACAAATAGTCACGTAACTAGGAGTTTTAGCTTGCAAAACAAAAATAATTGATTTTTGAACTGTAACTGAAATAATTGAAAAGGTAAAATCAAAGTAAAAAGTCATAACGATTTTAAATTTTAATAAAATAATTGAAATGCTTTCAAGTTATTTTTCCTTTTTGTTTTTGTAAACAAAGATTTAAATTAGAAAACACCAAACGGAAACAAACACGGGAAGTACAACAAAATAAGCAACCCCCTAATAAAAATTAAAACAAATGTAGCCATTGAAAGACTAAACAATACAAGTCAACCCCAAAGGGTTGTAAACCAAATCTAACATCAAAAGTCTCTACGGTGACATTTGTTTGAATGTCATAAAAGAGATATGTTGAATGCTAGGAAAAAGGGTTCGCTTACCGGATGAACTTGGACACATCTAAGCTAGCATGAATCATATGGTTACTCCATTTTCAAATAGTCCATAAAGCATATTAGTAAATGTTGGGTAGTTAATACCTGAATAACTCAAGCACCTCTTTAACGATAACGCTTGTACTTCTTTCATCTCTTGCTCTCCCTCAATTGGATATTCATCTCAAGAAGCTTTTTCAACCTCTAATTGAAATATTATCTGAATTAGCACCACCTATAATCGTACAAACTTTGAACTCTCTTTTAATCTCACTTTCAACTTTAATCGAACAAACTTTGAACTTTCTCTTTTACTCATATCACTTTTCAAACGACTCTTTTCCTTTTTGATCCACTTTTTTTATTGACCAATTCTTCATTTCTCTTCAAACACAATTCATTTTCTTTTTCAAACACAATTCAAATTCTTTTTCAAACACAAAATCTTTACTCCCCTCATGATGATTAGGATGCATTGTGAACATCATGAATTGTTGAATCTAACAAAACTTTTTTGAGGGACTTTCTCGACCAATTCATCTAACATCCAATACAAATCTACAATAAGTACCATATGTCATGCATTCCTAGTAAAGAATTAATTTCGTAACCATTGGGAAGACAACAATTCTCTTGAGTAAATCAAGGAAAAGTTGGTAGTATTTTCAGAAAACAAATTTCCGACAACACTCTAACTCCCTAGATCACATAGATTACTAGTTTGCACATCATTTAAGCATTAAATGAATCAAATGAGAGACCTACTTTCAAAGTTGGCGTTGATGTTAGCACTGTTAGGATTTCCATTCAATCATTATGGAATACCATTAATTAGGTATCACTCTGAAAGTTCTTGCATTGTCACTTAGACAAGCATAGTGTCACATAGACATGAAGTGTAAGAATACACTTATGTCTGAAATAATATTTTTATCTTAATTGGCTCTAGACTCTTTATGTGCAAGAAATGAAGTCAGGGGGACTAGAGCGAAATGTCCCTTGTTTCAATATCAACAATCTCCGAATGAGATGTCGATAGATTATGTGTAGTCTCCGTAAGAATTTGAAACAAGAACTTTTTAAAAAGTACTTGAGTGGCTAGGAGGGTAATGTGCATTGCATCACTAGGTCCATGATGTCTTCTTCAATACCAGAAATCAACATATGAAATCTGATAATATATGTGGTAACCCGGCGATTTAGTCGGTTTGGGAAAGGTTTTCCTTTTCTTTTAACCTAGTCACACACTCTTCACTCAATCTCTCATATTTTTCAACTCCTCCCTCATTTTCATTTGTGATGACAAATGATGTTGGCATATTTGAAAGTATGTTGATCTGCACCTTTATCTCCATCATCCCTCTCACTTGGACATAATAGACCCTTGCATCCTAAATTTTAGAAGGTGGCTCCTGAGGTGGATCCATCTGGCTCTAGTGGATTGTAGGAGTAACTGAATTCCATAACACTTTGTACAGATTTCAGAATTTGCCAAAAAGTGATCAGTATTTGATCATCATATCATGATGTTGTGATTGAATTACTTCGAGTAGATGCCTTTGGTTGAATGTGCTTCCATGATGATAATTTCCAAAATCATTTGAAAATCTTCTAAAGTGTTACATATAGTAAAGATTTGAACACTTGAAAGTTTTATTTGGAACAACACTCCCCCTTAACATATGCATAAATGTTTTGAAAAGCGACATATGAAGGTGAGTTTATTTGACTTTTGAGATTGTTCAAGCTCCCCGTCAAATATATCATGCTTGTCACAAAAAGAGTTATGATGGATGCTTGATGTTGGCAAATAGTAAAGACTTTTCAAAAGTCATGGAGACTCTTTCTCAAATAAACTAAATGTCACATTTGCTTACTGTCTATTAAAATGGGTTTGAACTGAAATGTTCAGTAGCCATTACAATGAAGTAAAATAATTTGAAAAACAAATTGAAACTCAATACAGGTGTATCAAGCTCGGGTGTACAAGATCTCGATACATGATCTCGGCCAATTGATAATCCGTATTTACGAAAAATAACTCTATATGACCTTTTTCAATATGATGTTTAATAAAATGATACCATATATCGATGTGTTTGGTTTTCGAGCGTTGTACCGGATTGCAAGAGATTGCAATTGCATTATGAGAATCACACTAGATGGGAATCTTGTCATAATGAAATCTGTAGTCCATTAACTGAGAGTGCATCCACATGACTTGTGAGCAATAAACATCAACTGCAATATATTCATATTCCGCTCTGGATGTGGAGACGCAATTTTGTTTCTTGGAAGTCCAACTGACCAATTTGTCTATGAGAAATTGAGCACCTCCAGACGTGCTTTTTCGATCTAATTTGCAGCATGCATGATCAGCATCTGAATAAGTAGTTAGTTCGTAACCAGTATCCTTAGGATACCACAATCCCAAGTCGATTGATAATTTGAGATAGCGCAAAATTCTTTTGATTGCTTAAAAATGTGATTCTTTTGGAGTTCCTGGTATCGAGCACAAATACATGTAGAAAACATGATATATGGACGACTTGATGTTAAATACTTCAATGAGCCAATCATACTTTGATAAAATTCATTTTACTTGTCATGCTTATTTCAAATCGAGAAACCATTAATGCTGAAAAATTCTTACAATATTTAGCATTACCGGATCTATATATGATGTCATCTACATAAATCTGTATCAAAATAATATTGTTCTTTTGTTTCTTAATGAAGAAAGTAGTATCAATGGTACCTTTTGTGAAACTTGATTGAACGAGAAATTTAGACAGAACATCATACCAAGCTCTCGGGGCTTGTTTTAGTCCATATAACGCCTTGTCTAAGATGTAGTGATGTGTATTAATCTAGTTATAAAAATTAGTAAACAAGTCAAAGCTAACTATTACACAACTAGGCAAGTGTACCTAATCGAATAGTAGTATAGCAGTGATAAGTCTACCGGGTAGTCTCTCACATGAATAGTTTATATGTATTTTAAGGTTATTTATCTAATCTATAGTTAAGGTAAAAGGATAATGTCTCTTAACGACATGCAGTCAAAAGGTGTTTAAATTAAAGAAATCAATTAAATTGATAGATTAACCAAAGGATAGAAGTATGTTCATCTAGACCTGTTCCCCCTAGAGTTGGATAATAGATAAATATGTATTTAACGTATAGGAGTTATTAATTTAGATTACTTGTTTTCACAATGCAATCATTTAACTGAAACCATAAATTGCAAGTGTCCTTGACAATTTAGTATTTCCAATTACAATTCATCAAGTCAACTAACATGATGATTCAATCTTATAATCCTAGTGTCCTAGAGATTACTAAATTACACAAGATGTCTCTTAGTATAATTCACCCATATTATAATTCAGTTAACCTAATTCAACTCTTTTATTGTGTCCAATTAAAAGTAAATGTAATATGACATCTAAAAGTTCTCACTCATTAGCACGATTATTACACCAATTGAATAAACTAAATGAATTAAATACAAATGGTTCTTCAATCAAACATCATATCATACGCAAAATAAAATATAACTATTATAAATCCAACATCTAGGATATTTAGTCTAGATGAACATAAAGTGTTTAGCCTATTGTCATACGCTTAAACAAACAATAATAATCAAGGAATAATTCATCATGCAATTACAAATATGAATCAAACATTAATTAAATAAGATATGAGTGAAAGAGAATGAAACACTAACTTCTAGGATGATTACAAGAGGATAGATCACTTAGGGTGTCCCCAAAAGCTCTCCAAAAGCTCCCAAAATCGTCCTTAATTCGTAGCTAATCAACAAGTTTTTAATCATTGGGGTTTAGGGTATAATTTATGCCAAAAAATTGTAACCAACCCTTCTACCCGGCTGGAAATGCAAGTACCCGGCGGGTACATTGGCCTCCCCACACGGATGAGTGTTTCTTTCCCGGCTAGGCTGAAGCTGGTATTTTTCATGAGTACCCGACAGGTAAAATTGCATTTTCAGCCCTAGGTCCCTTTTTGAAAGTTGTAGCCCTCTGAGTTCCAGAAATTTGGGCACTTGAATCACCTCAATCGGAGTCCGTATGAGGGAGTTATGGCCAAAACCGTGGAGCCTCGCAAAAGCTGCAAAAATCCATCAACTCTTGATCTTTTCGATCTCTTCTCGATTATTAACCTGAAATAAACTAGACTAATTAAGTACTAAAAGATTATAAAATGACTAAAATAATATAAAAATTAGATCGATATCGCGCCTGTAAATATGTCTAATTTAGGCGATATCATGTAGACATTGTTTTGTCTCTTGGTCCACAAAACCATCAGGTTCACCTATATACGCTTCTTCTTGAAGAACACCATTTAGAAAAGCTGTCTTGTCACACCCCCATCTCGGGTGGAGGCGCGACGTACGTGGATCATAAACAAAGATTATAATGAATGACTTCTAATAGAACAAACACTGTTGAATTACATAGTCATCAAAAGTAAGACATCCAAGTTTGAAGTCTTAACAATATAGTTACAAACTTTATCAAATAACAAGCTTAATTCAAAATGACAAAGTTTATGCGAAATCCTAACAAGTGGATGCAACTCCTACGTCAAAAGTGCAACACAACGGCACAACTAAGTAGCACATTGGTTACTTGAGAATACATATTAAAGTACGTCAACATAAAGTTGGTGAGTTCATAGGTGTAAGAGTTTGTAAAATAGACCCGTGGTTACGAGATTTCAATTTATATTGCCTTACCACAATATCAAAGAGTATTACTATTGCCATAAGCTCATGAATTGAAACTTTAACAATTTAATTGCCTCGCAAGTGTTCTATTCACAACACTCGTAGTGGGTCAAATAATCATGCGTCCGTTTTTCGAGTTGGCGTGACCAACCCGGACGGGGGTGTCAACCTAATAGATCTATTCACAATATTCGCGTTTAAGTCTATAACTAACAATTCATGATAGAGGCCCATATAATTTGAATAGTGGAAACTTATGCAATACGTAACAATTTATATGTACTTGTAACCATAAACAAAAAGCATGTAATCTCACCCCAAAACATATCAAAGCGTTTAAAATTAGGGGCTATGAAACTCACAATCGGGTTTGAGCGTTTTAGTTCGGATGTCTTCCGCATGCTAGACAAGTACGGCTCCTATTCGCGTCCTACGAAAACGAGAGTTCTAATTAGTTTCTCAACTAATACGGTTTGTTGGGATTGCTTAGCTAGCTAATTAAATTACAAAGTGCCGATATAGTTTGAATTTCCGTTTAAACAACATTGTCGGTATTTGTTCGAGTTGTGAACAAAATAATGGAAATATATGAATACAACATCTAAAAATTACCAAACTTGGTAAACAACATATAATATAGTTCACAAATTTTCTGTGAAAATTTGGGGATTTTAGACTTATGGAATATTTATAATCATTTGACGTCTAAAAAGTGGGATAAATATGGGAAAAATAGTAATTACTCACGAAAAATTATGGAATTTTTACCAGATCCGTTTTTACCCATTTTTAGATTCGTGTAAAATTTTAAAGTCATTTTGAGCACTGGAACTTTGGTTAACAACATTATGCGTTTTAAAGAGACGTAAATCGGAAAGCATATCAAAACACATCCAAAGAGTGTTAAATTTTGAGGATAGTGTCATTTTCCTTAATTTCTGAGGAAAATGACACTGAAATTTTCCCAAAAATATTTGGTGTTCAAAAGTATTTTTCATGATTATTTCACCTTTCATAGGCTTAATTTGCTTTAATTTGAGAAAAATACTTATGTTTCACCATAAATTCCCATTTTTATTTTCAAGACTCTTTTTATGATTTAGTTACTGAGAAAAATAATCCTCAAAATTTTAACACGTTTTATCTAGCACTTATGTATTTTTGAATCATCACAACGCAAGTATTTGAAATTTACAAGCTTTCAACAATGCATGATGTTCATGCATTTTCTAAAAATATGAGATCAACCATATCTCAGTCAATAATGGTCCAAAAATCTTGATTTTTATTCTGGAATTTAGCTTAATGTCTTACCTTTAAAACCCCACTGGTCTCACTCAAATCCATGGAGTATTCGACCTCCAAATGTATCACACAAAACTGATGCGCAAACAGCTACCTTCCTGTGAGCAATCTTGTTGTGATACATGTTCATGGGGCTTAAGGTGTTCAATAAATTCAAAAAAAAATTTTTTTTTAGACTCCTAACAAATTCTGTCACACCCCCATCTCGGGTGTGACATGTCTTGACATCTATTTGATAAACTATGAAATCTTTGTGAGCAACATATGCTAAGAAATTCGGATGGCATCAATACGTGCGACATGTGCAAATTTCTTGTTCTAGTCAATCCCTTCTTGTTGACTATATCCTTTCGCGACCAGTCTAGCTCTATTTCGAATAACAATCCCTTTCTCATCCTTCTTATTCTTGAATATCCACTTGGTGCTAACTATTCTCATCCTACGGGTCTTGGAACTAGTCTCCAAACCTTGAGAAGTGTAATTTGGTTTAATTCATCTTGCATTGCAAGAATCCTTGAAGGGCTTCCTTCATAGTTTCTAGTTCAATAGAACTCAAAAAACTTGAATACAAGTACTCGTTCTAAGTAGCTTTCCGGGTTTTGATACTAGTAGATGGATCTCCAATTATTTAAGTACTTGGATGAGACCGTGTCCATTTCCTTTCGTAAGGTAGATGTTGATACTTAGATTGAGTAGTGGAAGTTTCAATGTATGGTGTGGGATTAGGAGGTGTGGCTTTAGGAACAATTGACGAATCCGATGATGTAACTAAAATTTGTTCGGTTGAAAAAGGTTCGACCGGAGACGATTCAACAATTGATGTATTGAGACGTAGATAAGGGGAAGACCTTGATCAATTTTGTAACAAACGTCTCACAATTCTATACGATGCATATTGCGTATATATAAAATTTCATCTTCGTATTTATGTAACTATGATCTCATTGTACAAACATTTCTTCACAACTAGACTGCTACCAATGTTCATAGAGGAAATTGCTGTCGTCATAGACGGGATTATCTAGACATATTCCTGGATGACTTGCCTTGAATTTTACCTCCTAGACAAGTCGAATTCCGAATTGATCTAATTCCCCGGGCATCACCGATAGCTAAGGCACCGTATCGCCTAGCACCCGCGGAAATGAAGGAACTATCCAGTCAACTTCAAGAACTCTTGGAAAAGGGATTCATTCGCCCTAATTTGTCACCATGGAGAGCCCCATTCCTATTCCTTAAGAAGAAAGACGGTTCATTGGGATGTGCATCGATTATAGAGAATTGAACAAACTAACGATAAAAAACCGTTACCCTCTCCCTCGAATCGATGACCTGTTCGACCAATTGCAAGGTGCCTCGTACTTCTTAAAGATCGACCTACGGTCGGGGTATCATCAATTACGAGTCCACGACAAAGATATACCCAAAACCGCGTTCAAAACCTGATATGGACATTACGAGTTCATGGTTATGCCATTTGGTCTGACTAACGCACCTGCAGTATTTATGGACTTAATAAACAGAGTCTGTAGAGCATACTTAGATAAGTCTGTGATAGTTTTCATTGATGACATACTGATCTACTCGCGAAGCAAGGAAGATCACGAGCAACACCTGAGGCAGGTATTGAAACTACTCAAGGATGAGAAGTTGTACGCCAAACTCTCCAATTGTGAGTTTTGGATCAGAGAAGTGTGTTTCCTTGGTCATGTGGTCGGCCCGCGAGAAAGGAATTCATGTGGATCCAACTAAGGTTGACGCCATTAAGAAATGGGAAGCCCCAAGGAGTTCATCAGATTTTAGGTAATTTCTGAGTTTAGCCGGGTACTATAGGAGAATTATCGAAAATTTCTCAAAAATCTCCTAACCACTTACCACACTGACCCAAAAGGATAAGAGTTTTGTTTGGAAAAAACCACAAGAGGATGTGTCCCGAACGTTAAAACATTAGTTATGCAACGCGCCCATCTTGGCTCTGTTGGAAGGCTCATACAATTTCGTAGTGTATTGCGATGCCTCTCACCAAGGTCTTGGATGTGTGTTGATTCAAAGAAACAAGGTCATAGCATACGCCTCCAGACAACTGAAAACCCATGAGAAATACTATACGACCTACCTAGAGTTGGGAGCCGTGGTCTACGCTTTTAAGATTTGGAGACATTACTTGTATGGAACCAACTGAAAAGTCTCCAACACATTTTTGAGCAAAAGAGGCTCAACATACGGTAGAGAAGATGGGTGGAATTACTAAATGACTATGATTGTGAGATCCGATATCACCCAGCAAGGCCAACGTGATGGCAGATGGCCTAGGTTGAAAGGAAAGGGTGAAACCCTCAAGAATACGAGCTTGTGAAGCACTCGTACAAACTAGCTTGAAAAATCAAATCCAACTTGCTCAGGAAGAGGCTTTAAAAGCTGAGAACTTGAAGGGAGAAACCTTGCACAACCTAGAGCAAAAATTCGAAACTAAGTTCGATGGGGTGAAGTACTTTAAGGATAGAGTTTGGATACCCAAAGTCAACGAATTGCGGGATCTAACCTTAGGAGAAACCCACAAGTCTCGATACTCAATTCACCCCGAGGCTGATAAAATGTACGAAGACGTTAAAATACTACTGGTTGCCGGGAATGAAAAAAGACATTGCGGTATATGTTGGGAAATGCTCGACTTGCTCTAGAGTTAAGGCCGAATATCCAAAGCCATCAGGGTTGTTGCAATAACCAGATATACCCTAATGGAAATGGGAACAAATAACGATGGACTTTATCACCAAACTTCCCCAAACCTCTAAGGGACATGACTCTATATGGGTTATTGTCGACCGAATGACGAAATCCGCACACTTCCTTCCTATTCAGGAAGACCATAAGATGGAGAAACTGGCTTAAATCTATATTAACGAGATTATGTCGTGTCATGTAGTGCCTATTTCCATTATCTCATATCGAGATAGTCGTTTAACGTCACAGTTCCATAACACCTTGCAGAGGGCGTTGGGTACACAATTGAATCTGAGTACCGTGTAGCACCCTCAGATAGACGGGCAAAGTGAGCGAACAATCCAGACATTGGAAGACATGTTGCAAGCATGCGTACTGGACTTCGGACGAAGGTGGGATGTTCATCTACCCTTGATAGAATTCTTTTATAACAACAGTTACCACACCAATATACAATGTGCCCCTTACGAGGCATTGTATGGACGTAAATGCCGATCACCTTTGAGCTGGTACGAAATTGGTGACAAGCACTTGACGAGGTCTGACGTCATCCAGGAAACTACCGACAAAATCTCAATCATTAGAGATCGACTTAAAGCTGCCCATAATCGGCAAAAAAACTATGCAGATATCCGAAGAAAGCCTATAGAATTCCAAATCGGTGATAAGGTGTTCTTGAAAATATCACCATGGAAAGGAATTGTTCGCTTCGGTAAAGGAAACAAACTAAGTTCACACTATATCGGACCTTACGAAGTCCTTGAACGAATCTGTCCAGTAGCTTATAAAATCAAGCTACCACAAGAGCTAAGTGCAATCCACGATACGTTTCATGTATCGAATCTTAAGAAATGTATGATCGATGATTTGCAAATCCTACCCCCTTGAGGAAGTCCAAATTGACGATCGCTTACACTTTATTGAAGAACCGACTGGAATCCTTAATAAGGAAGTCAAATGCTTAAGTCTTACATTAATACAAGACTTATACATTTTATACAAATAATTAAAGATAACAATTAAGCACATTATTTAACAAAAATAAAATAATTTAAACCCCCCCCCCCACTAACTTTAAAAATTTGCCCATGCACCACCACCCACACTTCTCCATACAAATCCCACCATTTGCTTTATTATTCACTTCAACCTTCCATATTTCTTTTCATTCATGCAAATACTCATCCTCTCTAAAGAAAAACACACACATTTTCTCTCAAAACACACACTAAATATCAGCCACTTTTACCTCTCAAATCTAACAAATCAAGAGCTCTTTGAGTAATTGTTGAGATATATAAATAAAATTGTAAACATTGCTTAGGGCTTAATCATGTGTTTAACATTTATAGTATAAATAGGTAGCTAAACTTAATCATTTGTAACACTTGACCTTGTAATATTCATTTGAGCACTTAATAGAAAAATCAATTTAGCAAAACTCTCTCAACTATCTCAACTATCATTATAAGATTGCTTGAATATAGTTAACAATTGGTATCAGAGCTTGTGTGATAGAAGATTTGAAGGAAAAACAGATCAAAACACCAATAAATCATCAAAGAAAAAGTCAACAAAAAGTCAAGTTCGTGATTTTCAAGATCAAATTCGTAGATTTGATTGTGTTTTAGTGAAAGTAATCCGATAGAATTGAAGCTTATTGATCAAGGTACAAGATTCAAGTGTCAATTTGATCAATCACAGTTCATAATACATCAAATTTGAAGAAATTGAACAAAATGAGTATTTAAAGTTTATCTACTGTGATTGTTTAAATCGGAGTGATTGACAAGGAATTTGACAAATTGAACCGATCTATTTGTTTCATAAGTGTTTAAGATCGAATTGAAATTGATTTCAATCACCAATTTCATCATTTGATCACATTTCAACTAGGAAGAAAACAGTTACAAGTGACACTCCTCTGCGACACTTCTGTAGTGTCGCGTGTCAGAAAGCAGCGACACTTCCTCAGGCGACACTTTTCATTTCAAGTGACACATTGTGTGACACTTCGTGGGTAGTATTAGTGTCGCTATATAGTGTTTAGGCGACAATATTAGTGTCGCTATATAACAAACAAGGCGACATTTAAAAAAAAATTTCATTTTACTTGATCACCAAAATTTGAATTTAAGCCTATCATTGAATAATTTTGGTTTAAGAAAATTTTCATTTTACTCGAGCAAAATTCAAAATTTTTGGAGTGAAATTTCATTCGAAGAATCGTTCGGACGAATTAATTTTTTTTTATCAACTTTTTTCTTTAAAGAAAATGATTCTTTAAAAACGTCAAATCTTTAATATGTAAAAGATCCATTTAAGTAACATTTTGTATGATGTCGAGAGACGGAATTGAGAACGAACCCTGTTGGTGCACGTTTTGTGACAACAGCTCTTATTTTGTAATAGTTAGTTTTGTAGTTAGTTTTATAGTTAATATTGTAGTTAGTTTATTAACTTAGCCTTTTTGTGTTTTGTTTGTAAGTTCGTACGAACTTATATGTTCGTACGAACCTAGGATGTTCGTACGAACATGTAAGTTCATACGAACCTATGATCAGCTAAGTTCGTACGAACTTGCTGACTATATAAACAAAGTTGTAATTTTTCATATGTATGCTTTTGGAAACTGATATATTCGAATATACTGTGCTATTTTCGAATATCTACGAACCTACATTATAAACACTTGCAATTACTTGTTTTATTGTTGTTTCTTGTGTATTATACCATTCCGCAAACTAACACACATTGTAATCCCATTTGGATCCGTTCAAAGGGACTTTCAATTGGTATCTTTATAATGTAGGTTCGTAGATATTCGAAAATAGCACAGTATATTCGAATATATCAGTTTCCAAAAGCATTCATATG
The DNA here is from genome assembly GCA_963921325.1 of Logfia minima. Classification (NCBI taxonomy): domain Eukaryota; kingdom Viridiplantae; phylum Streptophyta; class Magnoliopsida; order Asterales; family Asteraceae; genus Logfia; species Logfia minima. The sequence continues at coordinate 11,517,613 of OY992766.1, forward strand.
AAAAATTACAACTTTGTTTATATAGTCAGCAAGTTCGTACGAACTTAGCTGATCCTAGGTTCGTACGAACTTACATGTTCGTACGAACATTCTAGGTTCGTACGAACATATAAGTTCGTACGAACTTACAAACAAAACACAAAAAGGCTAAGTTAATAAACTAACTACAATATTAACTATAAAACTAACTACAAAACTAACTATTACAAAATAAGAGTTGTTGTCACAAAATGTGCACCAACAGACTCCCCCTTGACAATAGCTCTATCTGTCTTCAGTCTTCTGGCTCTGTCGAATCCTGATTCTCGATCAACTTTGTCGACTCTCAGCCCATAAGCCTTTTTCTACGCACACCTTGACGACCCTCTGATATTTTCGGCCCTCATGCCTCCAACTGTCTCGGTATAAGATTTTGTTTGCATGAAGTTTCATCAGGTCATCTTTCGACAAGTTTACCAGATGTAAACTGTCATATACTCTCAGCAGCACATTTTCTTCAGCATCTTCCATAACTGCTTCAGCTGTCTTGCTGTCCACGTACCATCACTTCAAGTTTTCAAGAATGTTCTGTGGCATTCTCTTCAATGGAACCCTCTTCAAGCATTTGACTGGTCTGTAGACCTTCTTCATCCACAGCTTGTAAGAAATAGGATCAATCCTGGTCAGATCAGGAACTCTTTTTCCCGGCTTTGGCTTTAAACTTTCAAACTTATTTGATCTTCCTTCACGCTTTAATATTCTTTCTAAAGCATAAGCGTAAGGATCATCTCCAATATTTACCAAGTCTAGCCAGGCTAGCTCCTTCAATTCAATCTTCGGCAACGAGCTAAAGGTCTTCAGTTTATTCTTCAAGTACTGAATCCCATCATATCTTTTTAGTATGAACAGCTTCAGATCACTGTCATAAAACCAACTTATGATTCCTCGCTTCAACTCGCCCGATCCTCTGACCCTAATATCACCTTTATATTTGATTTCCGGTTCCTTTTCTACCTCCTTGAACCATAACTTCTTTAACTCTTCTCGAGTTGGTTCAACTTCTTCAGAATCTGATACAACTTCAGGAGCTACGTCCTGCTCTAAGTTGATCACTTTCTCCACAGCTTCATCTTCAACAACTACTTCAGTTACTGGTTGCTTTGACACTATGAACTCATCAATATCAGCATCATCATCTGGAATAATTTCATCATCAGATTTCCAGTCTGCAACCTCCTTATCCAAAATCTCTCCTTCCTCTAACTCAGATCCCTCGCTATCAGAATCGTCTAATCCAAGCAACGCTTCTATGGTATCAGACTCTGTTAGATTAACTGGAAGCTGCTCAGATCCGCTGCCAGCCTTCTCAGCTTCGTTTTCATTCTTCTTTGCACCCCACCCTGATTTCTGGCTGCCACCACCATCTGCCGCTGCACCAACACCAGATCCTGATTCTGCTCCCCAACCACCTTTCTGATCCGTTTTTCCTTCGATTTTCTTGCTCCAGTCTGACCCTTCTGCTGGTGTCTCACTGGACTCTTTGATCCACCCTCCAGATGGTTTAATCTCTTCTTGAGGCTTTGTTGCACCTTGTCCAGATCCGCTCACACCAGAACCTTGACCAGACTCCCGCTGAGCTATTACTGCACCTTGCACTCTAGATGAAGAGCCAGGCAGCTCACCTTCTTTGGGTGCACTTGGATCATCGTCACGGTCATTATCAGCTTTAAGTCTCAGCTCATCTTCCTTGCATCCTGTTGTCTTACTCCCCCTGCGCGACTGGCATTTCATTTGGAAGATAGTGACCTCATTTAGCCGCACTTGATCTTCTACCTTTTCAAGGTTCTTTTCTAAGCGCTCATTAATAGCCGTCAGATTTGTGATTCGAACTTCCTGGCTTGTAACAACAGCAGTCAAAGCAGTCACGATATCCATCAAGCTAGTGATCCGGCCCTCAGGATAGGTAAACTTGTCCGGATCGGAGAGAAGAGCAGCCGGGTTGGGAACAGATTGGATGCGTTGAGTCGTAGGAGGGACAGCAGTAGGTGTAACCGATGGAGGTGTGGGTGGTGTGGTTATGGATGTAACCGGTGGTGATTGTATAGTCGGTGGAGCAACGGGTGGTGGTGAATGAGATATGATTTGTGGAGCTTGACCACCTTCTCCAATAACAATGTCAGAGGATCTCGGGCGCTTACGAGGTTGTACCTGGAACCTTTCTGGGTCAGAATCGTCATCTGAGTCCACAGGAACATAGTCATCGTCCTTTTGGACCTTTCTTTTTCCTTCTCCTTTTCCCGGGCAGCTTTGGGGTCACGCAACACTCCCTTAGATCCTTGGAAAATGATCATAGGTTGATCCGAATCACCATCGTCATCCCCATCATCATCATCATTATCATCTTCAGCATCAGTCTCAGTGGCCTCAGAATTTGGAGCATCAGCTTTTTCAGCTTCATCAGACGGCTTGCTGAGTTCGGCCGCATCAACACCTTCAGAGAAATATTTGTCAATGTCTCGCAGTTCCTCCTCAACAGTTTGTCTTCGCGAGCCCGAGGCTACAACACTTGGGCCTGTTTCAACATGAAGAACCGCATTGACCAACCCTTCAGCAATAGCAGCGTCAATACGCTCTCCCTCAGCAGGGTGCTCTTGTTGGATCAGGATATCTTCAACAACCTCCTGCTGTTGCTCAGCAACAGCTTCCACATGATCTGCCACGAGGGCCGGACCTGGTTCTTGAATTGGAACCTCTGCATCTGCTTGGGGTTGGGGCACATCCAACCAACCATCATTTGGTGGTGCCTGATAGTCAACATTGATAATTGCCCCAAATAATGGCACAACCTGAGGCCTATCAGCCACAGCAAGCCTTTTGTTGTGACTGAGACAATGGCCGAAGATTTTCTTATCAACCGGCATCAGATGAACAACCGGATCGATAGCTGGAAGATTTGGAATCAATGCGTTCAGCACCATCATAACAAATCTGGGGTACAGGAAAATCAAACACAAACACACCAAAAATAAATAATAATAATGTTAGTGATTAGACATGAGTAATTTAGAGCCCTGCAAGCAAGATTCAACGATTAAAACGAGTCTAAAGTCATTATTATATAAAATTTCAAAAATTTCGAACCAATAGTAGGTTCGTACAAGTTCGTACGAACTTACTACCCTTGTAGGTTCGTACGAACTTACTGTTTGACAAAGTCAAACTTAAGTTCGTACGAACTTACATTGGCTAGGTTCGTACGAAGATGTAGGTTCGAACGGATGAACTCAGAAAAAAAAGTTCAAAAATGTTGCAATAAAAACGCAATCAGGGACTGGAATCAGATGCACTAACATGCGTATGGGCTTAAACAACAAAAACACACTATTTGTAATCAATAACACTTTCTAGATTGTGAGTTTTAGGTTATTTTGGTAAAACTCAAGATATATTCGAATTTGTTTATGATTAATTGTCCAAATCATGTAAAAGTTACTTACAAAGATTCAGAAAATGATAGTGATGAAGTCTAACGGAGTGAAATGGTATAACTAAGTCCAGCTCTTGATTTTAATTTGAAAATGGAAAGTCCGTAGCTAAGTTCGTACGTATGTTCGAAGGAACTGGGTGGGTGCATACGAAGATATTATTCGAAAGCGAGGAAATGAGAAGGGTTTGACTGAGTTGACCCTTTTATACCCCAAGCATAGGTTCGTACGAACCTATTCTTCGAACCTACCCACTAAGTTCGTACGAACTTAGAGTTTCTAAACCAAAAAGTTTAAGTTTTTCAATTTTAAAACGTTTTGGACTAACCTAAATACTTAGACAATAAATGGATCAGAGTTTGAGCAATTAACTGAACAAAATGTAAATAATTTCCAAAAAGGAAGAACTTTTATTCATTTACTTATTTAAACAATGTAAAATAACATAAAATGTAAAATGCGAATATGAAATTGTTCATATTTGAAACGTACAATATTTTTGAGAGTGTCACTGATACAAAGATCGAATTAGCCATGATGAGAACAACACACAAATAGGAATTCTTATTTATTCCTTTGATTATTATTGTTGTAAATAATAGATCACAACGATTATCGGTATTATTGTCCACTTAAACATTCGGCATTCAGAATTCTCAAGTACATATTAGATTATTATTCACGATTTCCTGTGTATCTTATATTTGATATACCCTTAACATCTAGATAGACAAGAATAGCATGTATCAGATATATTTCATTTTTATATCATCTTTAAAGTTAAGTCATTTTGCTTTAACAACAATGTACATGGGTACATGTTTCAAACTATCAGACAAGACTAAGGTTAGAAACAAACAAATCTAAAATCAAACCAGAGGTGACAGGTCTGTACTTTCGTACAACAGGGCGACATAGTTTGACTAGAGACCTTGAACACGTTATTATTGTTTCGCGGTCAAGTTTGTTCCAGTGTAAGGAAACACTAACTGAATCTAGGTCAGCATATTTCTAGATGTAGCAGAAGAAACAGTCAGTGAACCCCCCCATATTATTTATTTTTATTTTATATCCAGTAACAAGCATTCATGTACGATCTATCTCCTAAGAATTAAGACTTAAGTCGCACATCAAATTAAAGAGTTCACATAAAAGATCGTATTATTTATTATAGATTTAGTACTTGAAAACCATTATGCCTAATGCCTACCAATACATCATCATGTGAAGCTATCAAATACGTTGTATTTTAGGTACATTTATTGTGTATGTCCTGCATCTAAAAGACACACATATAAAATTTTCTAGGCATGGGTAACTGTTGGTGCACGTTTTGTGACAACATCTCTTATTTTGTAATAGTTAGTTTTGTAGTTAGTTTTATAGTTAATATTGTAGTTAGTTTATTAACTTAGACTTTTTGTGTTTTGTTTGTAAGTTCGTACGAACTTATATGTTCGTACGAACCTAGGATGTTCGTACGAACATGTAAGTTCGTACGAACCTATGATCAGCTAAGTTCGTACGAACTTGCTGACTATATAAACAAAGTTGTAATTTTTCATATGAATGATTTTGGAAAAACTATAAACACTTGCAAACCCATTTTCGAATATATTGTGCTATTTTCGAATATCTACGAACCTACATTATAAACACTTGCAATTACTTGTTTTATTGTTGTTTCTTGTGTATTATACCATTCCGCAAACTAATACACATTGTAATCCCATTTGGATCTGTTCAAAGGGACTTTCAATTGGTATCAGAACTTCAACAAGTCTTTGTTGGGTTTGGGATTGCTTAAAACACAAAGAAAACAAGATTTATAGTGTTTTGGAAGATAAAACTTGTACTTTCGGCTTCCTTGAGTGTTTGTGAGTCATATTCCTTAAGTTTCATTCGATTTCAACGGTTGAATCTTTCTAGATCTGAGTTTTTGCTCAGATTTGAGTTTGAACTGCAAGTTCGTACGTTTCAGAAAGTGTCGTACGAACTTATATAAGTTCGTACAAATCTGACGGCTATTAATGAGCGCTTAGAAAAGAACCTTGAAAAGGTAGAAGATCAAGTGCGGCTAAATGTGGATCCCAATCTTGAATCTTTTAATCAAATCACGTGGAGGAGACAATCACAAGAATATAAAGTTTAGACAATGAAGAACAAAAGGAATAAAACTTTATATTTCAATACTCAAGGTATTCTCTCAAAGATGTAGCAGCCAAAATACAGAGAATAATATATGTGTGAAAGTCTTTTCCTAAATATCTCTAACTTTGATATTTATACTAAACAAACTGGCCATTTTGCGACACAAGCCTTGTGTCGCAGAGATCACTAATGCGACACAGGCACTGTGTCGCAACTACAACTAATGCGACACAAGCCTTGTGTCGCAGTACATAGAAAATGTAATTTTCACTAAGTCTATTTCATTTACAGACACAGTACAGACTAGACCAACTGACAGACACTCTAAGATGCATCAACAAACTCCCCTGTGTCTTCAGCTTGGTCTTCAAGATCTTCGTTCAAACCCAGCCTGCTGGAAATACACCGCCAGCGTGTATTCCATGTGTCACACACACATTGACAATCCTCTGAAATTGAAGTGCGAACTTCTTGTTCATCACGTTCTTCTCATTGAAGCGAATCGGATTGTCAAATAGTTTTCTCAGATCTTTCTTAGAGAAATTTATTAAGCTCATCGGATCAAAAACTCTGAATTGATTTTTCTTCAAGTTATAAAGTGAGCTCTTCTCTGGTTGCTCGGTTTCAGGCACAAATATCAAAACTGCCTCACCAGTATGAGCATCCAGTTCCAAGTAATGAAGTCTTCTTAGAAAGTCCAAGGGAACTGTCTCCAGAGGTATCTTCTTCAAGCACTCAGCCGGAGGATAACGCATTTTGATCAATGGCTGTTTGGTGACAGGATCTAACCGTTTCTTATATATAATTCTTGTTCCCAATGTCGGTATGATGAAACTGTACCGTTTAGTGCGAATTTCACGTTGAAGCGTAGATTGAATGAAGTTGGCACGATCGTCTTTCGAAGGATTAATCAAAGCAAGCTGAGCGAGACGATTGATTTCTCCTTTTGGCAAGGTGCTCAGCTTTGAGAAAGATCTATTGAAATATTGGATACCATCAAGCCTTTTGATCATAAACAATCCATTTGAGATCTTCCAACTCTTTATCAGTCCAGTGTACACTCCAGTGACCTTGTATGATTTGCAGGTGACCGGCACTTGTTTTCCATCTTTTCCGTGCGGCCACCATTTAGCAAGTCTTTCAGCTTTAGTCTCAATCGGTTCATCATCAGGAATATGAGTCTCCGATGTTCCTTCATCTTGAGTCTCAGAAGTATTATCAGTTTCGTCTTCAGAAGAATCTGACTCAATAATTGGAGCATCATCATAGAACTCATCATCATTAAGTTCTTCCTCCTCAACTTCAAAATCAACATCTTCTTCAAAATTTTCACTCTCATTATCAGAATTGACTTCGTTTATCATGCGTTGAATAAACGAGAGGTCTGCACAAGAATAGTCTACAGCCAATGGTCTTGGTTGGCCTGGAATCCGGTGCACAGGAAAATACTCTAAAGTGGGCATTTCATTAGATTGTTCAATATGTACATCTTTAGTTACAGACTCAGACCCCGGTCCTATTGGTTCTATAGTTGGACCAGAGGGAACAGACTCCCCCGGACCAATAGACCGGGTCTCAAACTCCCTAAACTTATCCTCTAAGGTCGTAATTCTAGAAGTTTGAGCCTTGATAAGTGCAGCTTGAGACTGAATGATAATAGCCTGGTCGTTCACAGTCTTCTGCATTTCCTCCATCCGTTCCAAAAGTTGCTTTATAATATCCGGATGAGGGTGCACTGGAGTCTGAATTTCTGAAGGCCCTGCAGACGAAGAGGTGCGAGGTCGACTGGATGTTGGTATGTCGTCAGAGACAATGTAAGTGACATCCTCACGTGGCCGTTTGCCCGTCGACCTGGGAGGAGAGGGGCATATGTCATCAATATCCCTCATGAGATCTTCAAATTGAGGATCGGGATTGATAGCTTGTTGTTGTTGTTGTTGGTGATGTTGTTGTTGTTGTTGATGATGTTGAACCGGTGCCTGTGGCGGAGGTGACAGTGGCCTAGGAATAGGAGCCGGATCGGCGAATTCGTCACCCTCCGGAGGCACATAGGCCTCATCCACAATATGGCCAAAAAGTGGCACGTCAGGCGGGACCGGTGCACCCTTAGCGTATTGACCGAAAACTACGAAAATTAGGGTATTTATCGGTGTTGGGCGAAATTGGTGCTGCGGGGCCACCGGTAAACCCGGGAGTAAATGATTGATCAATAATTGGACAAAACGTGGGTACAAAGCCCACTGTCCCTCCCCAGCCTGTGCATTATCTACCATAATCCGAAAAATATACCCCGAGAAGTTGTAGGGCTTATTGTAGACTAGTGCCAGCATAGCGGATGCAGTAGATAAACTCATCCCATCAAAACCTGCTTTCCTGCCAGAGAGGCAAACGATCATAATGTGCATCAAATACCGCCAGACCTTAGTGAGATAGGCCTTGCGATATTGATCACGAGGAATAGTCGGGTAGCCGAGGCGACCCATTCCCCCGGCAATAAACACATGAGCAAAAACGACGGGCATCTCAGAGTCATCCGGAAACTGAAAGAAATCTCAAATGGTCTGCTCAGAGAGTATAATTTCGCGATCGTGAACCCGAGAGATGATCCGGGTGAACTCTAGATCCGAATTGACAGTTGCATTAGCCCAAAATTCGGAGACATGATCCCGATAGATGTTGGTGGTGGCTGTGATCGTAGTGTATATGCGGGATCTGAGTTAGAGGAAGGAGAGATTTTGGATAAGGAGGTTGCAGACTGGAAATCTGATGATGAAATTATTCCAGATGATGATGCTGATATTGATGAGTTCATAGTGTCAAAGCAACCAGTAACTGAAGTAGTTGTTGAAGATGAAGCTGTGGAGAAAGTGATCAACTTAGAGCAGGACGTAGCTCCTGAAGTTGTATCAGATTCTGAAGAAGTTGAACCAACTCGAGAAGAGTTAAAGAAGTTATGGTTCAAGGAGGTAGAAAAGGAACCGGAAATCAAATATAAAGGTGATATTAGGGTCAGAGGATCGGGCGAGTTGAAGCGAGGAATCATAAGTTGGTTTTATGACAGTGATCTGAAGCTGTTCATACTAAAAAGATATGATGGGATTCAGTACTTGAAGAATAAACTGAAGACCTTTAGCTCGTTGCCGAAGATTGAATTGAAGGAGCTAGCCTGGCTAGACTTGGTAAATATTGGAGATGATCCTTACGCTTATGCTTTAGAAAGAATATTAAAGCGTGAAGGAAGATCAAATAAGTTTGAAAGTTTAAAGCCAAAGCCGGGAAAAAGAGTTCCTGATCTGACCAGGATTGATCCTATTTCTTACAAGCTGTGGATGAAGAAGGTCTACAGACCAGTCAAATGCTTGAAGAGGGTTCCATTGAAGAGAATGCCACAGAACATTCTTGAAAACTTGAAGTGATGGTACGTGGACAGCAAGACAGCTGAAGCAGTTATGGAAGATGCTGAAGAAAATGTGCTGCTGAGAGTATATGACAGTTTACATCTGGTAAACTTGTCGAAAGATGACCTGATGAAACTTCATGCAAACAAAATCTTATACCGAGACAGTTGGAGGCATGAGGGCCGAAAATATCAGAGGGTCGTCAAGGTGTGCGTAGAAAAAGGCTTATGGGCTGAGAGTCGACAAAGTTGATCGAGAATCAGGATTCGACAGAGCCAGAAGACTGAAGACAGATAGAGCTATTGTCAAGGGGGAGTCTGTTGGTGCACATTTTGTGACAACAACTCTTATTTTGTAATAGTTAGTTTTGTAGTTAGTTTTATAGTTAATATTGTAGTTAGTTTATTAACTTAGCCTTTTTGTGTTTTGTTTGTAAGTTCGTACGAACTTATATGTTCGTACGAACCTAGAATGTTCGTACGAACATGTAAGTTCGTACGAACCTAGGATCAGCTAAGTTCGTACGAACTTGCTGACTATATAAACAAAGTTGTAATTTTTCATATGAATGCTTTTGGAAACTGATATATTCGAATATACTGTGCTATTTTCGAATATCTACGAACCTACATTATAAAGATACCAATTGAAAGTCCCTTTGAACGGATCCAAATGGGATTACAATGTGTGTTAGTTTGCGGAATGGTATAATACACAAGAAACAACAATAAAACAAGTAATTGCAAGTGTTTATAATGTAGGTTCGTAGATATTCGAAAATAGCACAGTATATTCGAATATATCAGTTTCCAAAAGCATACATATGAAAAATTACAACTTTGTTTATATAGTCAGCAAGTTCGTACGAACTTAGCTGATCATAGGTTCGTATGAACTTACATGTTCGTACGAACATCCTAGGTTCGTACGAACATATAAGTTCGTACGAACTTACAAACAAAACACAAAAAGGCTAAGTTAATAAACTAACTACAATATTAACTATAAAACTAACTACAAAACTAACTATTACAAAATAAGAGCTGTTGTCACAAAACGTGCACCAACAGGGTTCGTTCTCAATTCCGTCTCTCGACATCATACAAAATGTTACTTAAATGGATCTTTTACATATTAAAGATTTGACGTTTTTAAAGAATCATTTTCTTTAAAGAAAAAAGTTGATAAAAAAAAATTAATTCGTCCGAACGATTCTTCGAATGAAATTTCACTCCAAAAATTTTGAATTTTGCTCGAGTAAAATGAAAATTTTCTTAAACCAAAATTATTCAATGATAGGCTTAAATTCAAATTTTGGTGATCAAGTAAAATGAAATTTTTTTTTAAATGTCGCCTTGTTTGTTATATAGCGACACTAATATTGTCGCCTAAACACTATATAGCGACACTAATACTACCCACGAAGTGTCACACAATGTGTCACTTGAAATGAAAAGTGTCGCCTGAGGAAGTGTCGCTGCTTTCTGACACGCGACACTACAGAAGTGTCGCAGAGGAGTGTCACTTGTAACTGTTTTCTTCCTAGTTGAAATGTGATCAAATGATGAAATTGGTGATTGAAATCAATTTCAATTCGATCTTAAACACTTATGAAACAAATAGATCGGTTCAATTTGTCAAATTCCTTGTCAATCACTCCGATTTAAACAATCACAGTAGATAAACTTTAAATACTCATTTTGTTCAATTTCTTCAAATTTGATGTATTATGAACTGTGATTGATCAAATTGACACTTGAATCTTGTACCTTGATCAATAAGCTTCAATTCTATCGGATTACTTTCACTAAAACACAATCAAATCTACGAATTTGATCTTGAAAATCACGAACTTGACTTTTTGTTGACTTTTTCTTTGATGATTTATTGGTGTTTTGATCTGTTTTTCCTTCAAATCTTCTATCACACAAGCTCTGATACCAATTGTTAACTATATTCAAGCAATCTTATAATGATAGTTGAGATAGTTGAGAGAGTTTTGCTAAATTGATTTTTCTATTAAGTGCTCAAATGAATATTACAAGGTCAAGTGTTACAAATGATTAAGTTTAGCTACCTATTTATACTATAAATGTTAAACACATGATTAAGCCCTAAGCAATGTTTACAATTTTATTTATATATCTCAACAATTACTCAAAGAGCTCTTGATTTGTTAGATTTGAGAGGTAAAAGTGGCTGATATTTAGTGTGTGTTTTGAGAGAAAATGTGTGTGTTTTTCTTTAGAGAGGATGAGTATTTGCATGAATGAAAAGAAATATGGAAGGTTGAAGTGAATAATAAAGCAAATGGTGGGATTTGTATGGAGAAGTGTGGGTGGTGGTGCATGGGCAAATTTTTAAAGTTAGTGGGGGGGGGGGTTTAAATTATTTTATTTTTGTTAAATAATGTGCTTAATTGTTATCTTTAATTATTTGTATAAAATGTATAAGTCTTGTATTAATGTAAGACTTAAGCATTTGACTTCCTTATTAAGGATTCCAGTCGGTTCTTCAATAAAGTGTAAGCGATCGTCAATTTGGACTTCCTCAAGGGGGTAGGATTTGCAAATCATCGATCATACATTTCTTAAGATTCGATACATGAAACGTATCGTGGATTGCACTTAGCTCTTGTGGTAGCTTGATTTTATAAGCTACTGGACAGATTCGTTCAAGGACTTCGTAAGGTCCGATATAGTGTGAACTTAGTTTGTTTCCTTTACCGAAGCGAACAATTCCTTTCCATGGTGATATTTTCAAGAACACCTTATCACCGATTTGGAATTCTATAGGCTTTCTTCGGATATCTGCATAGTTTTTTTGCCGATTATGGGCAGCTTTAAGTCGATCTCTAATGATTGAGATTTTGTCGGTAGTTTCCTGGATGACGTCAGACCTCGTCAAGTGCTTGTCACCAATTTCGTACCAGCTCAAAGGTGATCGGCATTTACGTCCATACAATGCCTCGTAAGGGGCACATTGTATATTGGTGTGGTAACTGTTGTTATAAAAGAATTCTATCAAGGGTAGATGAACATCCCACCTTCGTCCGAAGTCCAGTACGCATGCTTGCAACATGTCTTCCAATGTCTGGATTGTTCGCTCACTTTGCCCGTCTATCTGAGGGTGCTACACGGTACTCAGATTCAATTGTGTACCCAACGCCCTCTGCAAGGTGTTATGGAACTGTGACGTTAAACGACTATCTCGATATGAGATAATGGAAATAGGCACTACATGACACGACATAATCTCGTTAATATAGATTTAAGCCAGTTTCTCCATCTTATGGTCTTCCTGAATAGGAAGGAAGTGTGCGGATTTCGTCATTCGGTCGACAATAACCCATATAGAGTCATGTCCCTTAGAGGTTTGGGGAAGTTTGGTGATAAAGTCCATCGTTATTTGTTCCCATTTCCATTAGGGTATATCTGGTTATTGCAACAACCCTGATGGCTTTGGATATTCGGCCTTAACTCTAGAGCAAGTCGAGCATTTCCCAACATATACCGCAATGTCTTTTTTCATTCCCGGCAACCAGTAGTATTTTAACGTCTTCGTACATTTTATCAGCCTCGGGGTGAATTGAGTATCGAGACTTGTGGGTTTCTCCTAAGGTTAGATCCCGCAATTCGTTGACTTTGGGTATCCAAACTCTATCCTTAAAGTACTTCACCCCATCGAACTTAGTTTCGAATTTTTGCTCTAGGTTGTGCAAGGTTTCTCCCTTCAAGTTCTCAGCTTTTAAAGCCTCTTCCTGAGCAAGTTGGATTTGATTTTTCAAGCTAGTTTGTACGAGTGCTTCACAAGCTCGTATTCTTGAGGGTTTCACCCTTTCCTTTCAACCTAGGCCATCTGCCATCACGTTGGCCTTGCTGGGTGATATCGGATCTCACAATCATAGTCATTTAGTAATTCCACCCATCTTCTCTACCGTATGTTGAGCCTCTTTTGCTCAAAAATGTGTTGGAGACTTTTCAGTTGGTTCCATACAAGTAATGTCTCCAAATCTTAAAAGCGTAGACCACGGCTCCCAACTCTAGGTAGGTCGTATAGTATTTCTCATGGGTTTTCAGTTGTCTGGAGGCGTATGCTATGACCTTGTTTCTTTGAATCAACACACATCCAAGACCTTGGTGAGAGGCATCGCAATACACTACGAAATTGTATGAGCCTTCCAACAGAGCCAAGATGGGCGCGTTGCATAACTAATGTTTTAACGTTCGGGACACATCCTCTTGTGGTTTTTTCCAAACAAAACTCTTATCCTTTTGGGTCAGTGTGGTAAGTGGTTAGGAGATTTTTGAGAAATTTTCGATAATTCTCCTATAGTACCCGGCTAAACTCAGAAATTACCTAAAATCTGATGAACTCCTTGGGGCTTCCCATTTCTTAATGGCGTCAACCTTAGTTGGATCCACATGAATTCCTTTCTCGCGGGCCGACCACATGACCAAGGAAACACACTTCTCTGATCCAAAACTCACAATTGGAGAGTTTGGCGTACAACTTCTCATCCTTGAGTAGTTTCAATACCTGCCTCAGGTGTTGCTCGTGATCTTCCTTGCTTCGCGAGTAGATCAGTATGTCATCAATGAAAACTATCACAGACTTATCTAAGTATGCTCTACAGACTCTGTTTATTAAGTCCATAAATACTGCAGGTGCGTTAGTCAGACCAAATGGCATAACCATGAACTCGTAATGTCCATATCAGGTTTTGAACGCGGTTTTGGGTATATCTTTGTCGTGGACTCGTAATTGATGATACCCCGACCGTAGGTCGATCTTTAAGAAGTACGAGGCACCTTGCAATTGGTCGAACAGGTCATCGATTCGAGGGAGAGGGTAACGGTTTTTTATCGTTAGTTTGTTCAATTCTCTATAATCGATGCACATCCCAATGAACCGTCTTTCTTCTTAAGGAATAGGAATGGGGCTCTCCATGGTGACAAATTAGGGCGAATGAATCCCTTTTCCAAGAGTTCTTGAAGTTGACTGGATAGTTCCTTCATTTCCGCGGGTGCTAGGCGATACGGTGCCTTAGCTATCGGTGATGCCCGGGGAATTAGATCAATTCGGAATTCGACTTGTCTAGGAGGTAAAATTCAAGGCAAGTCATCCAGGAATATGTCTAGATAATCCCGTCTATGACGACAGCAATTTCCTCTATGAACATTGGTAGCAGTCTAGTTGTGAAGAAATGTTTGTACAATGAGATCATAGTTACATAAATACGAAGATGAAATTTTATATATACGCAATATGCATCGTATAGAATTGTGAGACGTTTGTTACAAAATTGATCAAGGTCTTCCCCTTATCTACGTCTCAATACATCAATTGTTGAATCGTCTCCGGTCGAACCTTTTTCAACCGAACAAATTTTAGTTACATCATCGGATTCGTCAATTGTTCCTAAAGCCACACCTCCTAATCCCACACCATACATTGAAACTTCCACTACTCAATCTAAGTATCAACATCTACCTTACGAAAGGAAATGGACACGGTCTCATCCAAGTACTTAAATAATTGGAGATCCATCTACTAGTATCAAAACCCGGAAAGCTACTTAGAACGAGTACTTGTATTCAAGTTTTTTGAGTTCTATTGAACTAGAAACTATGAAGGAAGCCCTTCAAGGATTCTTGCAATGCAAGATGAATTAAACCAAATTACACTTCTCAAGGTTTGGAGACTAGTTCCAAGACCCGTAGGATGAGAATAGTTAGCACCAAGTGGATATTCAAGAATAAGAAGGATGAGAAAGGGATTGTTATTCGAAATAGAGCTAGACTGGTCGCGAAAGGATATAGTCAACAAGAAGGGATTGACTAGAACAAGAAATTTGCACATGTCGCACGTATTGATGCCATCCGAATTTCTTAGCATATGTTGCTCACAAAGATTTCATAGTTTATCAAATAGATGTCAAGACATGTCACACCCGAGATGGGGGTGTGACAGAATTTGTTAGGAGTCTAAAAAAAAATTTTTTTTTGAATTTATTGAACACCTTAAGCCCCATGAACATGTATCACAACAAGATTGCTCACAGGAAGGTAGCTGTTTGCGCATCAGTTTTGTGTGATACATTTGGAGGTCGAATACTCCATGGATTTGAGTGAGACCAGTGGGGTTTTAAAGGTAAGACATTAAGCTAAATTCCAGAATAAAAATCAAGATTTTTGGACCATTATTGACTGAGATATGGTTGATCTCATATTTTTAGAAAATGCATGAACATCATGCATTGTTGAAAGCTTGTAAATTTCAAATACTTGCGTTGTGATGCTTTTGGAAACTGATATATTCGAATATACTGTGCTATTTTCGAATATCTACAAACCTACATTATAAACATATGCAATTACTTGTTTTATTGTTGTTTCTTGTGTTATATAACATTCCGTAAACTAATACACATTGTAATCCCATTTGGATCCGTTCAAAGGGACTTTCAAACCCGATTTAGAATACAACGTACTACTGAAAGAGTGTAAACGTTTACAAGGTCTTTACTAAAAGATGCATTCTAAATCAAAATCATCTTTGCAAAAGTAAGAGAGTGCAACGACAAGTGCTCAAAGAACGTCAGAGTATTATGAGAAAAAGATGCTCATTGCATAGAAAAAGGAAGCCGAGAAAGCAATTATGAAAAATTGGGATGAGAAATATTGGGAAGAACATGCTCAAGCAATTAAGCTATCAGCTGAAAAGTCTAATGTTTTGCATCAAGTCAAGCTTCTTGAAACTCAAATTCAGACACAATCTGAGGTACATTCTAAAGTTCTAAGTGAGTGTCAACAGAAATTAAACTCAGAAAAAGAAAAGGCTAATAAACTGCAAAAGGAACTTGCAAATAATCTTGATATCTTAAAAACTGTGAATCGAGAAAAAGAGATTTTACGAACTCATATGGAAGATTATCGAGACAAATATGAGAAATTTGCAAAAGAAAATAAGTCTTTAACTAAAGAAGTACATGATATCTCATCAAAATTTAGAGCATCTCAAGAAATTCAAAACAATGTTACACTTCGGTATGATCATGCAATAAATGTAAAGAAGAAATTCTTAAGTAGGATAAAAGAACTTGAAAATATTTTGTTTAAACGTGGTCAAACGGATAAAACTGTTTTCTTAAATAAACCAAAGAACATAAATTTTTATAATCCAAGGGAAGAAATAGGTTTTGATAATCCATGCCATTTGAAGAAAGCAATTTCCAAAGTACCAACCATGTATAACTACGGTAAAATGGGTAGTATTTTAAAAATGTGCTTTCTAAAAACAATTAATAAAGAAGAAGAAATAGAGAGTTTTAATAGGGCAAGAGAAGAGAAAGCTCAATATTCATTTGATTTTCAAAAGTCGAATGAGTGCTATGGAACTCGAAAGTTCCACTTTTTGAGGATTATTTCTCTAGTTATTCAAAACCAGTTGATAATCAAAATGATGATGTTCTTGAACAAGTGGTTACAACTAAGATTTATATTCCAAATTTAATTTTGGACAATAAAATCTTCGATTTAGAAAAACAAATAACCCCTCAACAAAATATGTTTGAACAAGAACGAGCTACTCTCTTGCAAACTATTAACAAATTGGAAAGTATTCCCTCCTCATTAGTATCAACTCCAGTGTCAAAATCCATACCTTCTACTTGTGTTTCAAGCAAACAATATGAGAAAATATGTCTTTATGAACACAACAAACTTAAACCTCGTTGACTTGCCTTTGATCTTTCTTCACATCTACTTTGTTGAAGTTGATCTTCTTTTATCTACTTCTCTTTTCTTTTGAACTTCTTTGATCGTACTTCTCTTTTCTTTTGAAATTCTTTGATTGTAGATAGTTTGACTATGATCTTCTCTTTTTGTGAACCTTCTTTTGAATTGATTCCTTGACTTTCATCTCCAGCTCCTTGTAAATAGATATCAGATCTTCTAGAGTCTTTAATATTTATCTTCAACTAAATCTCTTATTTGCTTCTTTTCTTTCCTGTGCATCTGAGCTTGTAATTCCTCCTTGATAATAATTGTGATATATCATGAATATCGTGAACATGAAATTTTGGAGGACTGTTTGTCACATTTGTTTAGTAATCAAGGGTAATCAATAATTCATTTGATGTAATCTCAGAAAAGTTGATTGTATGATCAGAAACACATTTATGAAGATACTGTAACTCCTGGATCACATAGATTACCAGTTTAACACATCAATTGAAATATTTAAATAATTTAGTCGAGTGACCTACGTTCAATGTTGGCTTTGATGTTAGCATTGGTAGGATTTCCATTCAATCATTGTGGAATACCATTTTAGGTATCACTATGAATGTTCCGGCAATATCACATAGATATGCATAATGTCACTTAGACATGGTGTGTAAAAGTACATTTTCTGTCCTAATTTTTTTTTTTATATCTTTTGGCTCTAGACTCGATTTGTGCATTAAATGAAGTCATAGAGCAAATTGTCCTCTTGTTTCAATATCAACAAACTCCAAAAGAGTTGTCGATAGAGTATGTGTAAAATCTCTGTGAAAATAATGAAACAAGAATTTATTTAAGAAATTCTTGAGTGGTTAGAAGGTATATCTGCATTGCATCACTAGGTCCATGATGTCTTCTTTAAAAACCAGAAATCAACACATGATTTCCGATAGTAGATGTGGCTACCCGGCGATTACTTGTTTAGTGAGGGTTTTCTTTTTCTTTTAACCCTTTCACACACTCCTCACTCAACCTTACTCAATTTTTGTAAGTGCCTAGTGAACTGATCCATGGGGCAAACACGTTTATTAGAGTACGGAATCCTCTAATAAACAAAACGTTCACTAAACGAGTATTACAAATACGTTTACAACACCAAATAAGCTTTATTGAATATAACTTTGTATTATATTCTAACTAAGACAATATTACAAAGTATATTCGAACTTGCTTCCTAGAAACATAGTTCTTAAAGCCTCTCTTACAAAATTTCGGACTTGTGTATATATAACCAGCTAAGTTCGTACGAACTTACCTAAGTTCGTACATACTTCTAAGTTCATACGAACCTATAAGTTCGTACGAACCTACAAAATACACATACAAAACTAAAGTTATTAATTACAATGATTAACAAAATGACTTATAAAACTAACTATTACAAACTAGAAGATGTTGTCTCACAAAATGCACCAACAATTTTTTTTTCTACTCCTCCCTCAGTTTGGCTTTTAATTTTAAAATTATGTTGTTCAGTACTTGTTATTTTTCACCCTCCCTCATACGATGACCTATCCTTTCATCCTAATTTTGGAAGGTGACTCCTTTGGTAAATCCAACCGGCTCTGGAGGATTATAATACTAATTTATAAACTAACACACTTAGTACAAAAATCAGCATTTTGCCAAACAATTTTGATTGAAACTGGTGATCTGATTATCAATCAATCGTTGGAATCTCAAAAAGTCTTTGAGAATCTTTCAAAGTGTTGTGCAATTTGCAAATAAGTTTGAACACTTGAAAGTTTTGAATTTTGAAAAATACTCCCCCTGCAAATAAGTTTGAATACTTGAAAGTTTTGAATTTTGAAAAATACTACCCCTTAACATATGCATAAGATGTATAAAATATTACATATGAAGGTGAATTAAAAAAACAAAATCTCTATTTCTTTTGAAGATCGGGTTTTACTCTGAAATTGAGTAAAAATCATTATGCATAACTATGCAAATTATTTCAACTCTTGATTCTCCCCCTCAAAATATGATAGTATTTTGCAATTCGAATTGATATTGACAGATTATTGCTTAAGAGAAAGCATGCCTAACTGAGACCCCAAAAAGTGAAATCGTTTTTCATCTAAAGGTTTGGTGAATAGGTCGGCCAATTGATAATCTGTTTTGACGAAAAATAACTCGATATGCCCTTTTTCAATGTGATCTTTTATAAAATGATTCTGAATATCTATGTGTTTTGTTTTTGAGTGTTGGACCGGATTGCAAGAAATAGCAATCGCACTATGAGAATGACAATAGATAGGTATCTTTTCAAATTTAAAAACATAGTCCATTATGTCACACCCCGCTAAAGCGGAAACACGAGATGTAACAGTACAATGATTTCATAATAAAAAATTACAAAAGATCACCGTTCAACGGTCTACAAATAGTACATTACATCAAGTCTTACAAGTGTTTATAGCACAAAAGTACATAATCTAAACATGCGATTACATCCAAAAATGAACAAAATTCCATAATGCTACAACAACATAGATTATATAACTGGTTTAGCTTCAATTGACAAGTTGTGGCTAACTCCTGAAAAGCATGAAAAATAAACGGGTCAACTATGAAACATAGTTGGCGAGTACACAGGTTTTGTGTAACGAAAGACCTTTAAGAGTTTTCAAAATCTAGTTTAAAAGTTCCACGTTACAACGTGATTAGTTCGCAAAAGTAGTCTTTTTAAAGCCGAGGCTCATATAAAGGCG
The DNA here is from genome assembly GCA_963921325.1 of Logfia minima. NCBI lineage: Eukaryota > Viridiplantae > Streptophyta > Magnoliopsida > Asterales > Asteraceae > Logfia > Logfia minima. The sequence goes on from OY992766.1 coordinate 11,537,127, forward strand.
ATAATCATCCGTTAAGTTCTTGAAATCATTTTTTAGGATAGACAAGCGCTATTTCGGGGGTAGTTATAAAAGTAATTCTTTAAAACAAGACTCATTTAAGAGCGATACTCATGAGATAGTTAGATTCATTTATGAATCGATGTTTGTTCACAAAAGAGGTTTATTTAAGAACGAGACTCATTTAGGAGCGATTCCCTTTGGAGCTCATTTAAAAGTCATGATTCATTTATAACACCCACTCATATTTTCAAAAAAATGTTCAAGTCACGTTTATAAAACTCAAGTTGCAGTGTTTAATAAGTTCAAGTTACATTTATAAAATTCAAGTTGTAGTGTTTAATAAGTTCAAGTTACGTTTATAAAACTCAAGTTGTAGTGTTTAATAAGTTCAAGTTACGTGTTTATAATATCAAAGGATCATCAATTCAATGTCAAAATATTTATAATCCCAACGGATTATCATGTTGAAGTTCATAAGAATATGAGTTATTATGAAACCACGTTTATCATTGTCCAAAACCACAATAATTCATAGTATAAAATTCATGTTATATATAATTTATGGTTTCAAAGAGTTATCACGTCAACTGTCAAAATGTTTAGAATCGCGATGAATTATCGTGTTATCATTGCTAAAAGAAGTTTATAACAACATCCAATTATCATGTTAATGTTTGTATTTATGATGAGTTATCATGAAATCACGTTTATCATTGTCCAAAACCACAATGATTCATAGTATAATACTCATGTTATAAAGTTTATGGTTTCAAAGAGTTATCACGTCAATTGTCAAAACGTCACGTGTTTATAGTCATTTATGAATTTCTATGCTATTACGTTATAATGTCTATAGTCAAAATGAATTATTATGCTTGAGTCCACAACCAAACCTACAACCGATAAACCTTTGCCCTAAAAAGAGATGCCCTATTGTTGGCATTTAGGATGATGGAATGCACTCACGTGGCCACGTGAGTGGGGTGGTGGTCTCGCTCCCAAATAGTACTATTCATATTCATCATTTGGCTCATATAGAGTTAATGGTCGTGTGTATATACCGGAGACTTTAGATATGATAGAAAAACAAGCATATAATCACGTTTGTATAAACGGTAAACATTCACGACATTATTTTGAAATTAAGCATATCATAAGCATAGCATGAGCATAGCATTTGTAAATCGAGTATAACATAAGTATAGCGTTTGTAAATCGGACATAGCATAAGCATGGCATTTGTAAACCAAATATAGCATTTAAATCATATAAACATGTTTTTCACCCCGACAGGTTATGACTCCTATCAAAGTCCTAAGAACACAAGGTTTCTAATTAGTTTCTCAACTAATACGGTTTGTTAAGATTTCTTAGCTAGCTAATTAAATTACAAAGTGCCATTAAAGTTTGAATTTCCAGTTTATTAGTGTTGTCGGTAATTGTTCGAGTTGTGAACAAAATAATGGAAATATATGAATACAACATTTTAAAATTACCAAACTTGGTATGAAACATGAGCTGTAGTTCAGAAATTTTCTGTGAAAATTTGGGGATTTTTAGACTTATGAATTATTTATAATCATTTTATGTCTAAAAAGTGAGATAAATATGGGAAAAATAGTAATTATTCATGAAAAATTCTGGAATTTATACCAGATAAGTTTCTACCCATTTTAAGTTTGTGTAAAATTTCAAGTCGTTTTGAGCACTGGAACATTGGTTCCTAACATTATGCGTTTTAACGAGTCGTTAATCGAAAAACATATCAAAAAACTTCCGATGAGTGTGAAATTTTGAGGATAGTGTCATTTTTTGAGGAAAATGACACACAAAATTTCCCATAATTGTTTGGTCTTTAAAAGTATTTTTCATGAAAAATTCACCTTTTATAGGCTTTATTGGCATTAAATTAGGAAAAATACTTATGTTTCTCCAAAAATTCTCATTTTTATTTTCAAGATCCTTTTCATGTTCTAGTTATTGAGAAAAAAAATCTCCAAAATTTTAACACATTTATCAAGCACTTATGTATTTCTGATTCATCACAACACAAGCATTTTCAATTTACAAGGCTACAACAATGCATGATGTTCATGCAATTTCTAAAAGTATGAGATCAACAAGATAAATTACTATCTTTTTATTCTACTGATACACTTGTTAGGAGTCTAAAAATGATTTTTTTTATATTGATTGAATACCTTAAGTCCCATGAACATGTATCACAACAAGATGCTCACAGAAAGGTTGTTGTTTGCGCATCAGTCTTGTGTGACACATTTGGAGGTTGAATACTCAATGGATTTGAGTGAGACCAGTGGGATTTTAAAGGTAAGACATTAAGATAAATTCCAGAAGAAAATTCAATATTTTTGGACCATTATTCACTGAGTTATGGTCGATAAAATTGGGGTCAAAATCTGGACAGATTACATGCATGACAAAAGTGATATTTTTGGAGTGTTTGCACTACCAAATGATTTATAGACCTCATCAAATAATTGAGGCCTTGTCTTTTATGCATGAACATGTGTTTTACATAAACATAAATCTATTTTAACATGGATCAACATCTAGCTATGAATTTTGGTAAATGCAAGCCCTAAAATCAGGTTTTTGGCTCTTTTACAAGAACATAACTTGCAACCAAGCTTTTGATCATATTTAATCATTTAAATCTTTGTTCTAACACATTCTTGGTGTTAAAATACATCCAAGATGTGTTTGAAACGATCTTTAACAATTTTGTTAAGTGTAAAGAAATAAAGGCTTGTAAGTTGTATAATTAATTTTGTATAAGTTTGCATATTTTGTAAGATTTAATTGTGATGTTTTGTAAGTTAAAGTTTGGGTTGTAAAACTTTGCTTCATGAGTTTATAATTTTCATCATAACATATTTGATTCGCGAGTTAATTATATGATTTCCGGTTGCGTATACCAAGTTACGAAATTTTTGATTAAATTCCGGTTTTTGTGATACGATAAATATTTTGTGTTGATGAATGAAATTAAATTTCATTTGCTTTCTTTGGCACTTTGTAACCTAGTTTAATGTTGTTTAGGGTCTTAAAGTTCACTAAGCAATCTCCTAAAATGTTACGCGATTTCGGTAGCTTCCGGTTTCGGTACTTTAGGAGTTGTAACTTAGACTTTTCACTAAGATTTTAGAGTACTGTAAACATAATTAGATAGACTAGGAATTTAGGTGCGTTATTGTTGGATCGAATTTAGAGATTTTGACGTGATATAAGTGAAATCCGTATGTATGTGTACGTATGTATATGTATGTATATGAACAAGTAACCAAATGATGATAAATTGCTATTACTAATCTGTTACAAGCTCTCAATCTCTCTCTGAATAGATGATATACAAATGCACACACAAATTCTCTCTGGTTCAACTACTACTCAAAATGAAAACTAAGTCATGTATTTATGCTAAACCGTATCTGCGACTTTGTTCCATTCTGAGACTTTAATGGTGACTGCGACACTATCTCTTAGTGTCGCACTGGTTGTTACTGCGACACTATCTTAGTGTCGCACTTTCTGTCGGATGATCATTTTACTCATAAAAATGCAAATCCTATTTTCTATATCTAACAATCTCCCCCTAGGATTTAGCATCTTATTTGTCTTGAATATCTTCTTTGAAGCTAATGACTTTTTGAAGTCATTGAAGATCTTTCTTTCTTTTACTTTTGATTCAGCCTTTTGTCTTGAATATTTTATTTGTATGTCTTTGACATGTACACATAGAACTTTCTTTTGAGTTATAGTCTTCTCTTTTCTCTTTAAACAAAAGTGGGACGGACGTCATCCCAATAGTAGTATTTGTATATTCGGTGGCTATCATCATCTAGCTAATGGTTACAGTTTGTAGTCATGAGGACTTCTATGCACTACAACTAGGTTAACTTAGGTTCGCACAAGGATTCGTTGTCAGTTTTTCAATCATCGCATGAAAATAGTTTGTGTAAACAGTACATATGTTTTTCACCCCAAATTTAGAAAGCACTAAAAAGCAGTAAAATAGGGGCTGTGAACTCACATGGTGAGTTGTGCGAGTGCTAGCGTTTAATTAAATAAGTTTGCCCGAAAAGCCTCCTCGCGCCCTATACGCATGAGGTCGTTTGTATAAGTAGATAGCTAACCGCATATCTAGGTTTATATAAGTAGATGGCTACCCGCACATCTATGTCCGTAATAGTAGGTGGCTACCCGCACACCTAGGTTTGTATAAGTAGATAGCTACCCGCATATCTATAATTGTTTAAGTAGATGGCTACCCACACATCTATGCTAGTTGTTCACTCAGCTTAGTAGGTGGAAAAGTATTTCGTTTTCTCTAACAATTTTCAAAAATATATGTATTGTTAAACATATTCAAGCAAATCTTATGATGATTCAATGAGAATTGAGAGAGTTTCCTTTGAATGTGTTTTTCTATTAAGTGTATAATGAATGGGAAACTTACAAATGATGAACACTAACTAGCTATTTATACTAATAGGCTAGTCACATACTTAATTACAATAACAAAGGTTACAATCTATATTTTTAATATCTAACAATCTCCCCCTGATTGTAAACTTTGCTTGGGTTGTCTTCATTTCAGATATGTATCTTTTAAGCTTGAACTTCGAGAATCTTTTATAAGCTGAAAACCACGTTGAAGCGAATTTTTGACTATTATGTCTCAGCTTTTATCTTTGAAGTTAACTCTCGAAGATAAACTTGAAGACAAATTCTTTTCTTGATCTTCAACGGCAACTTCTAATCTCGAATGTGTTGTTGGAATATTTCTCTTGAAAGCTCACTCTTTGAAAGCACCTTTTCTTTATCTTAATCCTGAAAGTATATTCCACCTGGTTGTTGCCGATGAATCCTGAATACTCTTTTGTGTATTTGATTTTAATGTATGAAAGATTTATGGTTTTGTCTTTGCAATCTTGATCTTTCATTAATTCTCTTGAAGCTTCTCTTCTATTGCTCCCCCTCAATTGAATATTGATTTCTTGGAACTTTCACTTTCTAATTGTACCATTTTCGACTTGCTCCCCCTCAAATCAATAATCTTTTCATATTTTGAAGCCTTTTCAACTTCTAATTCAAACCTTTTCATATTATGACTTGCTCCTCCTCAAAACAAATTATCTTTTCCCAAACTTGTAGAAAGATGATATTATTTCTTCATTGAAGCTCTATCTTTCATTAAACATGTAATCTTCAACATACAAACCATTTTCTTCACTTATCTTCAAACACAAACTCTTTTCTTTACTATCTTCAACTTAACTTCTAACACCAACTCACCTTTTCTTTACTATCTTCAAACACTAATCTATTTTCTCCCCCTTCATGATGATTATGATACATCGTGAACATCATGAACATGGTGTAGCACAACGTGTTTAAAGAATAGTAGAACGCACAAACTCTTATGAACATTCCTTTGAATGTTGAATACTCAATAAGCACCATTTTGTAACCTTAGGGTAATACAACAATTCACTTGATTAAATCAAAGAAAAGTTGTTTGTATTTTCAGAAAACACATTTCTGAAAACACTATAACTCCTGGATCAAATAGATTACCAGTTAGCACATCAATTGAAACATGAAATGAATCAATTTAAGTGACCTACTTTCAATGTTGGCATTGATGTTAGCATTGGTAGGATTTCCATTCAATCATTGTGAAATACCATTTTAGGTATCACTATGAATGTTCCGGCAATATCACATAGATATGCATAATGTCACTTAGACATGGTGTGTAAAAATACACTTTGTGTCCTAAATATATTTTTATATCTTTTAGGCTCTAGACTCGATTTGTGCATCAATTGAAGTCAGGGACTGGAGCAGACTGTCCTCTTATTTCAATATTAACAATCTCCAAACGAGATGTCAATAGATTATGTGCTAAATCTCCGTGAGAAATTGAAACAAGGACTTTTTAAGAAGTACTTGAGTGGCTAGGAGGGTAATGTGCATTGCATCACTGGGTCCATGATGTCTTCTTCAATACCAGAAATCAACGAATGAAATCCGATAGTAGATGTGGCAACCCGGCGATTTCTTGTTTAGTGAGGGTTTCCTTTTTCTTTTAACCCTTTCACACACTCCTCACTCAACCTCTCACATTTTTCAACTCCTCCCTCGTTTGCATTTGGCATGATTGAAAATATGTTGATCTGCACTTTAATCTCCACCAACCCTCTCACTTAGACCTAATATACCCTCGCATCCTAAAATTTTGGAAGGTGGCTCCTATGGTAGATCCAACCGGTTCTGGTAGATCATAGGAGATATTTGAAATCTATAACACTCAGTGCAGATTGCAGCATTTGCCAACAATTTGATCATGTATTGATCGTTTTATCACAATGTTGTGATATGTGAACTTCGTCGGTTTGATGTTTCAAGAAAATTTCCTCACGTTGATCAGCACCGAAAAACTTTGAAAATTTTCCAAAGTGTTTGATAAAGACAAGTAGTTTTAACACTTGAAAGTTTTGATTTTGTACTTGCTCCCCCTCAAGTATAACATACATTTCGCAAAAGGAAGTATGACGGGAGCTCGATCTTTTTCAAGTAAAACAAGTTTGAACTGAATTGTTCAGAAACCATTTTCATTTGAAGAACGAGTTATGAACCGATTTGTTCATAAGTCAAAATACCTTTAAAACCGAGTTATGAACTGAGTTGTTCATAAGTCATATCACTTTAAAAACGAGTTATGAACTGAGTTGTTCATAAGTCATATCACTTTAAAAATGACTTATGAACTGAGTTGTTCATAAGTCATTATCACTGAAAATCGAGTTAAACATATTCAAGCAAATCTTATGATGATTCAATGAGAATTGAGAGAGTTTCCTTTGAATGTGTTTTTCTATTAAGTGTATAATGAATGGGAAACTTACAAATGATGAACACTAACTAGCTATTTATACTAATAGGCTAGTCACATGCTTAATTACAATAACAAAGGTTACAATCTATATTTTTAATATCTAACATGTATAATCTTTATCGTCCTCAAAACGTACATTTTTAAAGTATTCGATCGTTTCCGTTATAGTTTTCCCTCCAAAATTTATCCAAAAATATCTCGAGTAAAACGAAGTTTTTCTCAAACTAAAATTACTGAATTGAAATCTTAAATTCAAATTTTGGCGATCGATAAATTTTGGCTAAAACAAACGATTTTATTTATTTTATTTTTATTTTTTTTTAAATTCTGAAACAAAGGTTACTCGTCCGGGTGACTAGCCAACAGAACCCCAACCTGGTTAATTCACCCATCCGGGTGAGTGGCTACCCGTCCGGGTAAGGCCATTTTCGGCCATTTCTCCAGTTTTTCAAAAATTGAGTTTAAAGTCCGTTTTTGACCTTTATATCGATTCTTTAGCATTTTACCAACATTAAAACATGTTCTTAACTAAAATATGATAAACGAGAGTTTTGTTACTCATTTAAAGCTTTCGTTTATAAAACCCATTCTCGTTCGTTTTAGCGATTCTTTCACCATTTTTAACTACAAATTCATTTTTAACACTTTCATGCACATCAATATTACACGTTTAACCACTCATTTTAACACCCATTTCATTCTAAGTTATTATAAGCTCGTTTTAACCGGTTAACTTTCTAAATAATTGTTTATAACATATATTTTGTCGAGTTTAGCAATATTGTGAACATCTAACATGTAAGTATCCAAAATGAGGGAAATGAAGAGATTGAGAGAATGTTTCTTTACAATGCTTTTGAAGGAAGGATAAGGAAAAGAAGAGAAGAACTTGAACTTGAATTATCAACCCAAAATTCTTTTAAAAATCCGATTTGCTAGTTTTTCCTTCAAATGTGGTGATCTCAAGATTATGAGATCACAAGAAGACCAAGTGTTGTTTTCAAGCTCAAGAAATGGTGTAAAAGTTAAAACAACATAGTGTAGTGTTGGTGGATTTTTGCTAGTGTTCTTGAATCTTTTTTAAAAATGAAAATGATGAAGATGGAGATGATGATGATGATGAAATTGACGTGGGAAATGGAGGGAGTATAGAGAGGGTGAACAATTTTTTATGCATTTCTCTGAGACCAACAAAAGATCACAAGTAGTGTGCATGGATTTTTATATTGGAGGGGTATGGTGGAGGGGTATAGAGGTGGTCATGCATGATGAGGATGGAGAGGTGGTTGTGGAAAATCTGTTGGGGAGTTCAAGGAAGTCAAAGGAGAGCATGGCTCTCAAGATTCTTATCTATTCAGGATTTAATCACTAGATATTTTGACAATTTAGACTAAGTAGAGATTAATTAGGTGTAACATACACAATTAAGGTTTGTTAAGACATGACCACTCCTATGATGATTTCATGATGACAATAACTCCATGAAGACACAAGTGTTATGGGATTACTTATTTTCAGCAGCAAAATACGTTTTGGATATAAAGTCTTCTGTATGCTGGCTTCGAAGGAATCACTGTTCATCAGTTCACCCAGCAGACAGAACTGCTAGTTCACCCAGCAGACAGAAATCTTGAAGAGCAACCAGCTCTGAAATATTCAATGTCTTATATTTTATACATGTTTAAGTATCCTTCAGTTAAGCTGTGGAGACCTTCCTTGTTTGTCAAGATCAAGTTTGAACATTGGAATGAAGACCCAGCATCGAGTTCATTATTCCAGTTCACCCAGTACTGAAACTGAAGAACACTTGGGTTATCACAAACTCAAGTGATCATGCTTTTAACAATTAGGGAATGTATGTGTATAACAGAATGGCATCTTCAGAGGTTATACTCAATGTATATACCTGATTATCTTGACTGTTTATGCACAGTATGCTTCCTTATCATGGTCAGCCTACAAGACAAGAATGCAGTGTACTTTCTGACAGACTGCCAGACCTGATCGTGCAGACTTCATCAGAACACACAAGCAAGCATGTCTGAAGTCAACCAATGAAGATGAAGACATCTGGAAAACATTCATTGGCTGATCAAGTTTCAAGCATCACACAAGCTCTACTATAAATATCAGACTTGGGTTACAAAGCCTAAGGGTGTGTGTACACGAGTGAATCAGCAAGAATTCTTAGTGAATTAATTATAGTTCATAGAGCATTTGTGTTAGCAGAATTGTATTGCTTGTAACCAGCTTAGAGTCTGTTCTCAGCTGATCTTAGTGATAAGATTCTGTATTCAATTAAGTTAGAAATTCCGCATCTAACTTGTAATTCTTTGATTTATTAAAATAAAAGAATTATTTGAAAAACCTCTATATGTTCTTATTATACAACTAAGTCTGATTCACAATTTCAATTAAGAAAACGAAAAAGTTGTATTCACCCCCCCCTCTACAACATTGTTGTTAATCTTTGGGACCAACAACTGGTATCAGAGCAGTTAAGATTATTCAAATCTTAGATCTGTTGAAATGGCCACTTACAGCTCAAACTCTGCTTACCTGGAAAATGGTTCTGCATCCAGACCCCCTAAGTTTGATGCAAAGGAATTCCAGACATGGAAATCAAGGATGATGCTACATTTTGAATCAATTGATTCATTAATGCCAAGCATTGTCTTAGAAGGACCATTTGTTCCAACCACCACCATTGAAGTTCCTGCTTCCGGAACTACTCCTTCAACATCTAGGGAGGTAGTTAAAGCAACTAATCAGTGGTCTGATGAAGATAAAAGAAGAACTGGATTGGATGCTAAAGCTAGAACTCAAATAGCCATCTCTCTTCCTAACTCTGTATACAACTCAGTATGCAGGCTCTCTTCTGCCCAGAAAATGTGGGATGCTTTGGATATAGCATATGAAGGAAAGGAAGAAGTCAAGCAGAACAACATTATTGCATTAAAAAGGCAATATGAACTGTTCTTCTGTCATAAAGGAGAATCTCTGGTTGATATGTACACCAGATTTACTGCTTTGCTGAATGACCTAGCAGCCATGGAAGTTCACATCAATGTCTTTGAAGTTACCAACAAGTTTGTTGACTCCTTACCATCTTCTTGGGAATCTGTAGCTACCTCACTTAAAGTCACTCATAGTCTTAAAAACTTTGATCTGGCTTCACTCTATGGTGCTCTCATGAATCATGAGAAAACTAAGGCTTTGCATGACAAGAACATTAAAGAAAACTGGAAGCATCTTGAGCATTCCAGTGCTGCTCTTGTTGCTGCTGAACCAAAAAGAAAGAGTTCAAAAGCTATGGTTGTGTACAAACAAAAAGCCAATAAAGAAGAAGCAGAAGTCAGCTCAGATGAACAAAGTGAAGATGAAGACTACTCAGATGACAGCTGTGATGAAGATGATGTAGAAAGCTTTGCTAATGGAATGGCTATGCTAGCTCAAAAATTCAGGAAGTTCAATAGAAGAAAAGGAAAATCTGGTTTCAGATTCAGTAAGAAAGCTAGCCCAGGGAACTCTGGCAAAACAAGAATGTTTGCCAAAGCTGAGTGTTATAGTTGTGGCAAAATTGGACACTTTGCAGCTGACTGTGAGTTCAAGAAACCATTTACTCAAGCTGACACTTACTCAAAAGCAGCAAAGTACAAAGCCAAATATAAGGCAATGAAGGCTGAGATGAAAGCTGATTCCAAAGGAAAGAAGAAACCTGAAGTCAAAAGTTTGATTGCTGAGTCTCATGACTGGGATGATTACAGCTCATCATCTTCATCCTCATCAAGTGAGAGTGATGATGACTGTATCAAAGTAGGTAGACATGGAAAATGTCTGATGGCCAAAGAAGATTCTGTAGAGGACAAAAAGGATAGCACATTTCTGGATGATATGAGAAAGGCTGATGTAAAGATGCAATCAGAAGAATGGAAAGCCTCTATGCTGTATAAGGTAGAAAATTTCAGATCTTATACTGATGATGAAAAAGCAGAAATGTTTGACTATCTTAGAATTGATCTTGATATGGCTTGCAAAAGGGAAGATGATTTTAAAATAACAAATTGAGAATTTAAAATCTCAATTAAATGTTTTAGAACTTGAAAACAAGTGTCTTAAAAATGATAAGCTTGAACTTGAATCCAAAATCTATGCTTCCCAAGTTTATTTGCAAGAGTCAGCAGACACCAAAAATCAATTAGTTAATCTCAAAAAGGTTGTTGAATCTTGGTGTCACTCTGCTCAAAGAACAGCTAAGTGTGTTCAAGAGCAAGTGCCACACCAAGTAAAAGCTATTTTAAATGGAGATTTTGAGTCTGCTGCTGCCATAGCTGAAGTAACCATGATGGATCCAATACTTGAACCAGCAGAGATCTTACCAGAAACCTTTGCTAAAGTTGTTGCTGGTAAAAAGATTTTAACAAATAAATTTGTAAAACCTGTTGCTAAAGCTGAATCCATGGTTAAGATCATAGAAGAAACTAAAGTTGAAGGATCAAGTAATTCAATAAATGAATTTACTAAATCCTCAGCATCTGCCTGTGTAGCCACTAACCGTCTTTATGAAAACACTAGAGGAACATCCTCTACTATTTTCAAAGCTGACAATGCTGCAAGCCTGAAAGCTGACAGCATTGTAAAACCCAATGCTAGGTTAACATCAGTCATTGAAAGTCAAACTATCAATGTTGGTAAGGCTAAAAGAAACAAGACTGTTACCCAAAGAAAGAATGTTGAGCTAAATACTTCAAAGGGTCTGCCTGCAAATGGCAAGGGTAAACAAATGAGAGCTGGTTTAACTGAAACTCAAGTATTGGCTAGTAAGCTTGATCAGCTCACAACTCAGATTCAACAATTGTTTGCTATTAGCAATCAGCAGTTGAATCAGAGTAACACCCAGCAGTCAAGGGTTGTTCCACCTACATCTAAAAGGCAGAATAACAGGAAATGTTACAACTGTGGTGAGAGATCACACATGTTTCATCAATGTAAGACAGATTACTGTATGATTCCCAGAACTCTGTTAAGTCAATTGACAATACAATCAACACAGAACATCTCTATTGAAGTAAATGTTAAGACTAACAAGAGGAACACTAGGAGGACATCAAATCTTGATATCAGTCCTCCAGAACCCATCCCTGGATGGGTTCCCAAAAAGAATTAAACTCTTGTGATTGTGCAGGGCATTCAAAACAAACAAATCTGGTACTTGGATAGTGGATGTTCAAGGCATATGACTGGATGTAAGTCCCTGCTGCTGGACTATAAGGAGAAAGATGGTCCAGCTGTTACTTTTGGAGATAATTCAAAGGGCTATACTAGAGGTTTTGGTAATTTGAGTAATGGGAATGTAACCTTCAAGAATGTTGCTTATGTGGTTGGATTAAAACATAATCTGATTAGTATAAGTCAGCTTACCAGAAGAAGGAAAGTAGTTCAATTCAGAAAGAATTTTGGAACTATATTTGATCTAATGGGAAAACCACTACTGACTGCAAAGAGACATGAAGGCATGTATCAAATTGATATGAATACTGCTGTTACCACCAGTGACACATGTTTCTACTCCAAGTCAGCAGACAACCTAAAATGGTTATGGCACAAGAGGCTCTCACACCTTAATTTCAAATATATCCATAAGCTAGCCAGCAGAGGATTAGTGTCAGGGTTACCCAGCATGACATATGTCAAAGATAGACTATGTCCAGGTTGTGAAAAAGGCAAGCAACACCGAGCTTCATTTAAGTCAAAACAAGTCTCATCCATTATGCAACCACTTCACTTGCTTCACATGGATCTATTTGGTCCTGTAAGCACTCCAAGTTTGGGTGGAAAGAAGTATACTCTAGTTATAGCTGATGAGTACTCTAGGTATACATGGGTATTCTTTCTAAAGCAGAAGGGTGAAGCAGCAGAAGAAATCATCAACTTTGTTAAGAAGATGGAACTTCTAAATGGACAACAAGTGAAGCAGATCAGAAGTGATCATGGTACAGAATTCAGAAACCATGTGTTGGAATCTTTCTGTGCTGACAAAGGAATTTCACAAAACTTCTCTGCTGTGAGAACACCACAACAAAATGGTATTGCAGAAAGAAGGAATAGAACACTTATTGAAGCTGCAAGATCAATGATTGCTGAATCAGGACTAAAAAGTCATTTTTGGGCTGAAGCTGTAAACACTGCATGTTTCACTCAAAACAGGTCTCTGATTGTAAAAAGGCATCAAAAGACTGCCTATGAAGTGTTGAAAGGGAGAAAACCAAATATCAGTTTCTTTCATGTTTTTGGAAGTCCATGTTTCATTCTGAACATAAGAGATCAACTTGGAAAGTTTGATGCAAAAGCTGATGATGGTATATTCCTTGGATATTCTACTCTGTCAAAAGCATACAGAGTATTCAACAAGAAAAGAGAATGCATGGAAGAATCTATTCATGTCACATTTGATGAGAATACATTATCTGCATCATCTCTTCCCTCAGAAAATGAGGATACTCCACTGAATTTTGAAGAATTAGCAAACTCTGCTCCTACTTCAGTAACTCCAAATGATGATCAAACTGATCAGCATGTGGAATCCCCTAAATCCAGTGAAGATAGGTCAATTACATCTCCCAGTACTCCAATACTGGGAGTTATGCTCAACATTGAACCTATAAATAACTCACTTGAAGAATCAGAAGATGATACTTCAAACTGTGATACAGCTAGTGAAGGCAGCTTAGAGAATATAGAAGATGTGTTGATACAAGATCAACCAGCACAGGTTGCTACAATCAGCAATGCTGATTCCACTAATCATCATAAGGATAGTAAAGCATCTGAACCACCTGTATATGCTAAGAAATGGACAAAGGCACATCCTATTGAGCATGTTATTGGTGATCCAAATGCTGGTGTCAAGACAAGAAGACAAGCTACAAGTAATTTTTGTATGCATGTAAATTTCGTGTCAAATATTGAACCCACAAAGATTGATGAAGCACTTACTGAACCAAGCTGGGTAGGAGCTATGCAAGATGAGCTCTCTCAGTTTGAAAGAAACAAAGTGTGGACATTAGTCCCTGTACCACATAACAAGACAATTATTGGTACAAGATGGGTATTCAGGAACAAGATGGATGAACATGGGGTTGTAATCAGGAACAAGGCAAGACTTGTTGCTCAAGGATTCAGGCAAGAGGAAGGACTGGATTATGGTGAAACATTTGCCCCTGTGGCAAGATTGGAAGCTATCAGGATATTCCTGGCATTTGCTGCCTACAAGAACTTTAAAGTATTTCAGATGGATGTGAAGTCTGCATTTCTCAATGGAAAGTTGCAAGAAGAAGTATATGTCAAACAACCTCCAGGTTTTGAATGCAGAAAATTTCCTAATCATGTCTACAAGTTGGACAAAGCTCTCTATGGCCTAAAGCAGGCACCTAGAGCTTGGTATGAAACACTTCACAATTTTCTAACTGAATGCAAATTTAAAGTTGGGAAGATTGATACCACTTTGTTTATAAAAGAAATAAATGGTGATATCATTCTAGTGCAAATTTATGTAGATGATATCATTTTTGGGTCAACAAATGAAAAACACTGTCAAGATTTTTCTAAACTTATGTCTGATAAGTATGAAATGAGTTTAATGGGAGAATTAACATTCTTTCTTGGTTTACAAATTAAACAACTTGATGAGGGTATTTTCATCTGTCAAGGCAAATATATAAATGACTTATTAAAGAAATTTGCCTTTGCTGATTGTAAAGTCATTGGAACACCTATGCAACCTTCTATCAAAATTGATGCTGACTCAAATGGTAAAACAGTTGATGTCACATTATATAGAGGTATGATTGGTTCCTTGTTATACTTAACAGCCAGCAGACCAGATATCATGTTTGCCACATGTCTGTGTGCAAGATATCAAGCTTGTCCAAAAGAGTCTCATCTAGTTGCTGTCAAACGAATTTTTAGGTACCTCAAGGGTACTCCAAACCTTGGTCTTTGGTATCCCAAAGACTATGGTTTTGATCTAATTGGTTATTCAGATGCAGACTTTGCAGGATGCAAAATTGATAGGAAAAGCACTACAAGTGGTTGTCAACTACTGGGTAGCAAATTGGTCAGCTGGACATCCAAGAAACAAAATTCTGTTTCAACATCAACTGCAGAAGCAGAGTATGTCTCTGCTGGCAGTTGTTGTGCTCAAATTTTGTGGATGTAGAATCAGCTCAAAGATTATGGAATGCATTTCACAAAGACACGTATCTATTGTGATAATACAAGTGCTATTGCCATCACCAATAACCCTGTCATGCATTCAAAGACCAAGCACATTGATATCAGGTATCATTTCATAAGAGATCATGTTATGAAAGAGGATGTAGAGTTACATTTTGTCTCTACTGATCAACAATTGGCAGATCTGTTTACCAAGCCCTTAGATGAAAAACGTTTTAACTATCTCATCTCTGAGCTGGGTATGCTTGAAATATAAAAGAATGTATTGTCTGAGCTGGTTGCACTATTTCTGCCCAACCAGCATAGAACAACATTAGTGATCAACCAGCACAGACAACTCTTAACCAATTGTATCAAGCAGCTTATCTGATAAATCATTTCTGATTTAATCTCCTTTTCTAATTACTCTTTTATGAAATAAATTGAGGATAATGTTTTCTTAAAATGTGTAATCACATTAATTTGATGTGATTTAAGATAATGTTTTAGAAAACACACTTTCTTAATCTTGGCCGTTTGAAAATAACGACCAAAGTCTCCTGCCGCCTTCTGAACACTGTAGCACTGTAGCATCATATCTCTGAAAAGTTTCTGACATTTCAGAAACATGTCACTTTCAAAGAGATTATGTCTTTCCCTTTCCTACTATAAATAGTTGTCACCCCGTAAGCGTTTATGTTACCGTTTCCATTTCCATTTTTAACTAAGAATATAAACGCTAACTCTGTTCATCTTCCTCACTCTGTTCTAACCTAAAATCAATTTCACACAAAATCAATCATGTCGTTTGCATTTGAACTAAAGGAAAACATGAAACAAGCACCAAATTCCCCAGATGCTGAGGAAATCACTCTCAACAACAATAACTCTGCCACAAGTCTTGCAATTCCAAAGAATTACAGAAATGCAGGTTATCGAAACATGGTTGTTTATTTCAAAAACTCCCCAATTTCTTATGCTTTAACAACTGTTCCTTGTCAAACCTTTCCTCAAACACTCATTGAATTTTGGTATACGTGTGTTGTTACCAAATCTAACCTAGGTTCCACTTATATCTCTGCCACTGTGGGAAATGGCATACCCATAGTGATTTCAACAGAGCACATTCGTAGATACCTTAAATTGCCAGAAGAACCATTTGTTGATCCTCCATCACCAACTGATTGTAGACATGAAGTGTTAAGCTTCATTAGATACCCTGATAACTTCAACAATAGTCCTAAACGTGTTAAGATGAATGGATTCTGGAGTTATTTCTTTGGTGTTCTTATCTGGTGTATGAGTCACAAGTTTGGAAGCAAAGATCAGTGTAACAATTTTGAGTTACAGTTAGGACATGCTCTCATTTTTGGGAGAAATATTGATTTTGCTGCTCTCATTTACACTGAATTGAGAGAAAAGATTGAAAAGAAGAAAAAGGAAAAGAATGTTCCATTTCCTAGATTTTTAAGTCTGATAATTGAAGGCATACTTGGTGAGAAATACAAGGACTTAGAAGATTTAGATGCCGGAGATGTGTTTATGGGCGACAAAATGTTCCATAAAGTGATTGAGAAACCTCATCAAGGTCTTTCTCCTTCCATGCTGGCTGCTATTCCTCCAGAAGTCATTCTGGATGCTGATCCTGATGTTGCAGCTACTGATGCTCAACCTCCTGATTCATCAAGTTCAGATGATGATGATGATGATGATCAGCCAGCAGCAGCAAAGACATCAAGCCAATCAGCACAGCCAATAGTCTCCAAACCTGTACTGAAGACTAAGTCTACCAAGACCTCAGGTATGGATACTAAATCATCTTCTTCCTCCCAAATTTCAAAAAGGGATGCCAAGAAGTCAAGTAAACCCACTTCTTCTAACCCAGCATCCACCACCAAGTTTTCAAAATCACAATCTTCAACCACTCCTGAGCAGGCTTCACAGCCAGCACAGGATGATCAATCCCAAACTCAATTGTTTGAAAAGTGCACAAAAGTGAAAGCTGACACTCAGCCACTTAAGGCATATGCCAAAAAGGCAATGTCAAAAGCGCCCAAGGCTGGATTGACTTCTAGTCGTGTGAAGTCAACCCCAGTTCTTGATCAACCCTTAACCAGCTCAGATGTATCTTCTCGAAAAAATACATTGTTGAAAAGAGATAAGCCGTTATCTGGACCAACCTCTCGAAAGGTGAAGTCCATTGAAAGCAAGAGGGACATCTCACCTCATACTGAGTCAGTGAGTCAACCCACTGAACCTGAACATTTGTCCGCATCCCAAAATGTTGACATCTTACAAAGGGAAACCACATCTACCAATATCAGCTCTCAGGAGTTAGATATTGAGAACCCAGCCCAGGTTCGAACTGGTCTCACACATACTTCCACTCAGTCAATACCTCTTACACAATCTGAGTCTGCACATGCTGTCAATGAGTCAGCAGATACACAGCTGAACTTACAGGCATCAACTTCTGTTTCCAATGATGATGAAGTCAAATCACAGACTTTATTTAAGGAACCCAAACTTTCACCTTCTATGCCCATTATTTCATTCATTCATCCAGCTGCAGCCAAGATTCTCAACCAGACCTTATACTCATTCTCTGCTGATCCTGTTGATGTTCCATCTGATGATGAAGATATCCAAAATCTACAGCCTGAGGAAGAAGAAGAAGATGAAGAAATGCTGAATACTTCTCATGGTGCTTCACCAATTCACATTGATATTCCAGATTCACCTCCGTCTGAACAACCAGTAGACACCAGGGATTCTTCTCGTCATCAATTCACTGCTGATACACCTTCTATTGCTGACATTGTTAAACATGTCATGGCAGCCTTGATTCCTGTTCTGGAATCTAAGTTCAATGGTATAGGTACACTTATGACTCATGTTGATGAGATGGTTACAGAATATACCTCTGCCCTTCAGGAGTTTGTCTCCAGATTTACTCAGCTCATTGCTGCTGATGAACAAGCTCATTCTGATTTCACTACTGCTTTAGAAGAGCTCAGACAAGACTCATTCTCTGCTGCAAATCAATTGAAGTTAATTGAATTTCTCAAAAGACTTCATAAGGAAATGGATGAACTCAAGCAAAAGTCCAAAGAACTTGACCAAACCATGATCACTCATCAAGATCATGAGGACTTGTTGCATCAGTTGAAGACTCTTAAGAAGGAAAATGCTGCATTAAAGGAAGAAAATGCAGCTCTCAAGGCTCACTCCATTCAACCTGAAGAAAAATCAAGAATTTTCTCTGAACTCCAGCAACTTCACAAGGCTCGAGCTTCCAATGTCGCTGCCTTTGACAAGTTTACTACATCACTGGCAGTTCAGGACTTCATTAAAGCAGCCAACCTTACAAATATAGAGCGCAAGCTCTCTCAAATTCTGTCTCATTATCCTACTCCTTTGCAGACTCAATCTCCTGCACCTGCTGCTGCTACCTCCACACCTGTTGTTGATGACAAAAAGGGGGAGAACAAGAATAAAGCTCAAGCTGAGGGGGAGCAAGCAAAGAAGCAAGAGTCTGATCAGAACAGATCAGAAACAATTGAATCTATTATACAGAGAAAAAGAGAAAGATATGAAGCCAAGAAAAGAAAGAGAGATCAAGCTTTTGAACAGAAGCTTGAAGATTCTAAAAGAAGAAGGTATGAAAAGAGGAGTGAAAAGATCAAGAAGATGGAAGCTGGTGGCAGTTCCAGTGTTAAAACCAGCTCATCCTCATCTGAGGGGGAGCAAAACCAACAAGTCAAGCCAGCAGCTGTTCCAACAAAGAAAAGATCAAAGAGAGTTAAGATCATCCCAAAAAGAAACATCAAGAAGTCAAAGTATGTGGTTGACTCTGAGGATGATGAGTATGTCATTGGTAGTGGTGCTGCCAGAAAATTGAGGTCTGATGATGAAGAAGATGAGGTAATTGAAGTTGAAGTTGAAAAGTCTGCAACAACCTCTGAGCCTGCTCCACAAGAAGAGCCAGCTCATGATGATACGCCAACAGTCAATGTACCTGGAACTTCAAGCTCAAGAAGTGTCCAGATGCCTTCTATTCAGCAAACAGGAGAACCAATGATTGATCCATTCAAAAATCCTGAAAAACAACCTGCTGTAGAAGAAGAACCTTCAAAGAAGAAGAAGCCCAAGTCAACAGGTTTTAACTATCCAGAAGGCATGTCTGATGAAGACAAAGCTCTATTTAGAGAAGCATTACAACTGGGTATTACTGTTGAAGAGCTTAAGGCTGAAAATCAACTCAAGCTGGATGCTTACATTCAGCTAGTCAGAAGAAGCATCATACCAGAAGACCAAGAAGATTCCATAGCTGCCTGGAAGCTTAACATGTCCTTGGAAGACTATAGGTCTGTTGCTGGTATTGAAAGAAAGAAAACAAAGGAAGAGATGCTGATTGAAGAAGCAAAAAGCTTTGGGTTTGAATCTATTGAAGATTATCTCAGTAATCGTGATCTTCAGAAAGAGAAGGAAAGGACATTGAAAAGAAATGAAACTGCTGCCAAGAGGCTGGCCAAATCAGAAAATGTTCAAGCTCTGAAGGATGAACCAGCTATCAGGATCATTTCTAAAGTCATTCCAGCTGAAGCATCACAAGCAATAGCTTTTGAAAGAGTAAAGTTGATTGTTGAAACTAAGAAGACAGAAGCAAAGGGAGCTGAAGATATTCATGAACCACAACCAAGATCAACAAACATTGTTGATAGCTTTTATCTTCCCAGAGAACTGGAGAGATATAAAGACTGTGTCAAGAGAAGAAAACATTCTGCAAAGATTGTGAAGGTTAAGAGATGCACTGATGAAGTGATTAACATCACCAGATCAGATGATACTGTAGAGAATGTAAGACTTCTCAACTTATACAACTTTGGCTTCTCTGAATGGTTGGAGATTCAGGAGTATTATCAATCAAGAAGTGGAGTTACCAGAGATGCAGTTATGAAAAGACTGCAAGAGTTATTCAATAAAGCATCCAGACTAGAAGGCACACCAAAAAGGGATGTTTATAAGTCAGCTGCAAAATCAGAGCAGAAGAGGGCTAGAATCATTGAAGAAAGCTCTACTATCTCAGGTCCAACTCATTTCAGGAAGAAGGTCAATATTGACCAACTGATGAGTGTAACTGCTGCTCCCATTCCTAGTATTGGATTTCCTCCTCTACCATACTCAATCCCAGGAAATACTGACCCACCAATGGGTGTTCAAGGATATCATGGATTTCATACTGAATATCCTGAGCATGGTATCTATTTCCTAGATGGAAATATTCTGAGGTTTCAGAGAACTTCAGAATTAAGTTTGGTCAACATTCAACATTTGATCAACCTCAGATCTATGGCACTACTGGCTGCTGGAGCTGGTATGTATTCAAAAGAGATTGTGAAGGAGATGATCAGAAGAGGACTGGATCCTGATGGTCCAGGAATGTTAAATGTTGTGAAGGAAGAAGAGGAAGAATTCTGAAGACAATATGTTTGTCTAGATAGATTGTTTGTAATTCACTCTATCAAACTTCTATCATGTAATCAGTCTTGTAATTTCATTTTTCAAAATATATGATTATAAGATCTGATATCTTTACTTAAAAGATGTGATATAATTGTCTCTGAAAGGATCCCATTTGAATGAACAAGGGACATGTTGCTACTCAGCTCTGAGCAACATGCTATACTGAGTCATCATAAGTCTGTTGTATGCTGGTACACGCTAAAGTTTTGTCATCATCAAATAGGGGGAGATTGTTAAGACATGACCACTCCTATGATGATTTCATGATGACAATAACTCCATGAAGACACAAGTGTTATGGGATTACTTATTTTCAGCAGCAAAATACGTTTTGGATATAAAGTCTTCTGTATGCTGGCTTCGAAGGAATCACTGTTCATCAGTTCACCCAGCAGACAGAACTGCTAGTTCACCCAGCAGACAGAAATCTTGAAGAGCAACCAGCTCTGAAATATTCAATGTCTTATATTTTATACATGTTTAAGTATCCTTTAGTTAAGCTGTGGAGACCTTCCTTGTTTGTCAAGATCAAGTTTGAACATTGGAATGAAGACCCAGCATAGAGTTCATTATTCCAGTTCACCCAACACTGAAACTGAAGAACACTTGGGTTATCACAAACTCAAGTGATCATGCTTTTAACAATTAGGGAATGTATGTGTATAACAGAATGGCATCTTCAGAGGTTATACTCAATGTATATACCTGATTATCTTGACTGTTTATGCACAGTATGCTTCCTTATCATGGTCAGCCTACAAGACAAGAATGCAGTGTACTTTCTGACAGACTGCCAGACCTGATCGTGCAGACTTCATCAGAACACACAAGCAAGCATGTCTGAAGTCAACCAATGAAGATGAAGACATCTGGAAAACATTCATTGGCTGATCAAGTTTCAAGCATCACACAAGCTCTACTATAAATATCAGACTTGGGTTACAAAGCCTAAGGGTGTGTGTACACGAGTGAATCAGCAAGAATTCTTAGTGAATTAATTATAGTTCATAGAGCATTTGTGTTAGCAGAATTGTATTGCTTGTAACCAGCTTAGAGTCTGTTCTCAGCTGATCTTAGTGATAAGATTCTGTATTCAATTAAGTTAGAAATTCCGCATCTAACTTGTAATTCTTTGATTTATTAAAATAAAAGAATTATTTGAAAAACCTCTATATGTTCTTATTATACAACTAAGTCTGATTCACAATTTCAATTAAGAAAACGAAAAAGTTGTATTCACCCCCCCCTCTACAACATTGTTGTTAATCTTTGGGACCAACAAGGTTAGTTTGGGTAATTAAGAGAAATTAAATGTGGGTTTAGAAATTATAAGTTGTTTCGATATTGTACATACGTTACCGAATGTTTCGTTTAATTTAATACGTATTTGTATTAACCTTTGTGCTCAATTTAAATTGTATACACGTTTATCCAATTATCCGGGAAAGTTATGCTTTTAATCTAGCATAGTAGTATAAGTAAATAACTACTATTTAATTATTGAATAGTTTTACGTTATTTATGAAAGTTGTATCACCAACGTTCATTTTTGTCGAGAAATCATCCGAATTAAATTGCGTAATTATCAATAACCACGAAAACGTAATGCATCATCCATTAAAATGGTTGTGCACCAAAATGTGCAACATGGGCATGTGCTAGACTTATTTCATGTTTCAATTAAGTTTGATTTCATTAAGAGGGAATTAGTATAAGAATGCATGTTCATTGTGAACGGAAATATACCAATTTTCGAGGGTTGTTACATTGACTAAGTTTGAAGTTATTTAAGTTCGTACGAACTAAAGTAGGTTCGAACAGAGGTCAAAACAAGTCGAACGAACTTGAGCTGAGTTCGAAGAGAAGGTCAACGAACTTGAGCTAAGTTCGAAGAGGTCAAGTTTGTACGAACTTACAAATTGTAAGTTCGTAGGATACTGTGCAAGTTTGTACGATACTTAACAAGTTCGTACAATACTGCACAAGTTCGTACGATCAATCTGATCAACTCTAATTCGCAAAACTTCGAATCTGGGCTCTTCTAATCTCGAAACTCAGTGATCTTCAACACCTTGAACGTAAAATTTAACGATTAAACGTCCAAGTCTTTCGTATCTCTTGTTCGACACCCCGAACCTTAAACGAATGATTCGTTTATTGCTCTGATACCACTTATAGGTTCCTATAACCTGGATCTACGAGGTAATAACGTTTATCAAGTGCGGAATCCTCAAACAAACGTAAGAATAATAACAAGTAACACGAATATGGTAAAAGAACACTTTTATTGAACGTAAAGATCAATTACATTCAACGTAGGACAAAACACTAACTAGATATTCGAACAAGCTTCTGTAATGCCTAAAATAATACCTAAACAACTGATTAACTTCGAACATGTGAAGTTAATATATAAAGATACTAAGTTCGTACGGGCTTGGACCCTACGAACTTGACTGTCTACAGACCCATATAAACTTAGACAAGTTCGTATGATCAAAAGTTCGTACCTAAGTTCGTAAGAACTTACTTACAAAGCATACATAAGTAAACATTAATAAAAGACTCATAATAACTAACTATTACAAACTAGACGTTGTTGTCACACAAGATGTACCAATAATGACAATGATATGTGGTATTGACCCAGCAGTACGTCAAGGTGTTATGTACCAACATATGAAGAAGGTAGTTCCTTCACGACCTTAGTGATTAATTTAACAACATATGAAAATGGTAGTTCCTTTAGCAACATATCAATTGCAGCTAAAAAAAACTTATGTTGTTGCATGGTACGGGTAACATGCTAATATATATTTATGTATAATGCTTAGCCATTTACTTACTTTTTATAACATGTGTTTATATTTAAGTAAAGATACTTTTTAAAACCATTATTAAGTTATATTATAAGTAATAAATACTTTAGAATGTATAAGACTATCATATAGAAATGTTATATGTCAATGATAGATAATAATATCGATTACTCCAATTTAATAAAAAAAATAAATAATCAGCCACTAATAAGTTATGAACCATCATTGCATTATAATATATCAAGCACCATCATTCATTGTCTTTCTTATACGCATGTCTCTCTATTACCTTCAATCAAACACCCCTTTGTTTCTTTTACGCTGTATTCTCGAGTTTTTTCTTAGTGGAAAAGAAAATGGAAGAAAATAATAGAAAATAATGTAATATAAGATATCTTGTGGGTTCCTGTGATCTGGATCCACGAGGTAACAAGTATAATTGAGTGTGGAATCCTCAATTAAACACAATGATAATAACAAGTAAACACGAATATGTAAATAACACTTTTATTGAACGTAAAACTTGATTACATGCAACCTAAGACAAAACACTTGCAATATGTTCAAACTTGCTTTTGCTATGCCTCACAAATTACACACACAAAATTGGAAGGAAAAGATTTATAACTAAAAATTCATTACTTTTTATTTTTCTTCATTTATTTTCTTCATATAAAAAGTCTAGAAAATAATTTTTTATTATTTTTTCTATTAATTTTTTTTTCCGCCTATAAATAAATTTGAGAATGAAGTGTAAAAAAGAAGAAAACCTAAAACAAGTAGAGATAAAAACAAAGGTCAAATATTTTTGCAACAAAATCGCGCCAAGGCTGCCTACAATTAACAAATACGAGCACATACAAAATACAAATGTGCGTGTGTGTATACATATACAACAATATACAGAGAGAAAGAGAGAGGTGAGATTCTTCTAGAGAGCACTGGTTTATATAATAGTGTTATAGTGTTATTCCGACGTCGAAAGCACCACACTGACACCACAATTCGTGTGTTTCTGTCTTTTCAACCTTTTTTTCAATTCTTTTCATATGCTTCTTTCTGCTCATGTCCATCAAAAGGTTCGTCCCAATTTTTTTAGTTTTTCTTTTTCAAGCTTAATTCTTAGGCAATACACTAATACTTTGATTTTGTGTGACATCTGTTGTATAATATTTTGTCAATTATTAATCAATTTTGTTGGTTAAATAAGCAGCCACATATGTTCTAATTTATTACTGTACTACTGTATTAATTAACTGTTAATTGAGATTAGTACCTTTATTATTATGGTGTTTAATTGAAGAAAATAAAGGATATGTAGCTGACAATTTATGCCTTAAGCAAAAATTATTGCTTCTATGCTTCATTCACGTAAGAATTTGCTAAACTTGATAATAAATATAATTTTCTGATGCTATTTGTTGAATCACAAGGTTGTACTTGTATGGTATAAGTTTGGGGTTGTTACTAAATAATTGTTTAAACCATGAATAATTATGATACAACTCCATTATTTTCGGTATTATTAGGTTGAAATAAATGTTTCTTTAGCCTATGGGCCATCTGTTTGGCGTCTTTCTGGTTAACAATATGCATTGTTGGAATTCTAGATATATTTTTGTTTAACTACTTCAAGGTTGCATGGTTTATTTATGGTGTCGTTGATTAGTCTCAGGGGTGCACGAGTTATCGTGTAGCAATATGTGATTTGCTGTTGCTAAATATTTTATTTGCATAGGCAGAAACTGAAAGTTATGTAACTACACAGAGGGCTAAATTGCCGTAAATTACACCCTCATCATCAATGGCCCCTGGGGGATTGCCTTACTTTGACCCCGAGTACGAGAGCTTAAGCATCAGAATAAACCCTCCAAGGTATACTTCGATGATACAGATATCTGCATAAATTTGAAGTTATTAATGATCTTGTGTTGATAAGATTGTACAAATTTTATTATTCTGCATAAGTTGCATATTTTTGTTAATATTATGAAATCATATTTCAGTCAACAAGAAATAATCCCCAAGGCTAAAACGGTAACATTTTATCACTCAGACTACTCAGGTCTAACACTTAGACCACTGCCTATGGCAGTGGTCGTCAGTTCTCAGTATACGTGGAGTCCGTCTTCCGTCTTCAAGCAAGGCACGAAGCCGTCTTCAGTCTTTGTCCTGGTAGTTTCGTCCTGCCGGGAACGGAGCAGGACGAACATGCGAGCCAAATTTCGAATATTAAAAATACTTTTAATTCTTTTTAACACTTTTTTTCCAATTCCAAACATCCCATATATACATACAACTATCACTTTTTTTCACACAAATTTTTTTTTTTTTTTTAATTACTACATCAACTATATATACATACAACCTATATAATTAAAACACATTTCTTTTTATCAACTTGCAAATGGATCCCTTCCATATATTTTCTTATTATTAGTATTAATGTCACGTACATTTTTTTTAATTAATATAGTTTTTATTATTAGTGTAACATACATTTATTATTATTATTATTATTATTATTATTATTATTATTATTATTATTATTATTGTGTTTTCAAAAAATATAAATGTATTTGTAGTAACATTTAAGGAATGACGTGGCACTCATGTGGCGCCCAGTTCTGAGTTCTGGTGCGTCAGGATAGGCAGCGTTCAGTTCTGGGTCAGTCCTCAGTCCTCGTGCTCGTGCTGATGTGGCGCTGATATGGAGTTCAGTCCTCAGTTCTGAAAGCATCACGATAGGGAGTGGTCTTAGAAACCAGTCATTTTTCATTCAAATCTAAGTCCAAATAGAGACTTTGAATCATTTAGTATTTGATTACTTCAGTAATAATTGGTGTAATTTTAGTATGCTCTTATTATACCAATCTAGTGATATCAACTCAAAGTTCACTAGACGTAGTTAATAATAATATGTGTGGAGTGTATGAAATGAACAAAAAAAAATCGAATTCCATGCTTCTTCTGATACTACCTGCACTTGCTCTATGTCTGCAGGGTTAATGTGGATAACGATAGTTGCGGAGACTGTACTTTAGTTAAGGTAATCTTTTGACCTATATATTATATATTTTAACGTGGATACCATATTTCCTAATAAATAACCAAATTAAAGAGCACCACTCTACAGTCAAAATTATGTGTCAGTAGAATGCTTTTATTTTGCTTATCATTTTTTTTCTTTTGATAGGTTGACAGTGTAAATAAACCTGGAATACTGCTTGAAGTTGTCCAAATTCTAGCCGACCTCGATCTCATAATTACTAAAGCTTATATTTCCTCTGATGGTGGATGGTTCATGGACGGTATGTTTTTGCCTTGTTTTTCTTGTCCAGATGGATTATTTTAGTTGATTATATTGTTTAAAGTTGGATGAAAGTGATGTAGTTTTTGTATATAAATGCATATAAATCTACTACATAAATATGGTGGCTTACTAGTTTCCTGTTATTCTTCTACAGTGTTTCATGTCACGGACCAACAAGGGAATAAAATAACAGACAGTATGACGATTGAATACATAGAAAAGGTATGTTTTCTGATAAAGTTATATATTATATATCTTGCGATTTGTCATACATATTAGGACCCGATACCCACAAACATGCTACACAACTAGCTATTTTATTGTACAGAATAAAGCTTTGAAGAACACAATGACTTGTAATATTGGTGGAAAATTACCATCTACAACTACCTTACAGGACGAAATGGACCAAGCTGGCTTGGGTTGACTTTCTATGAACTTCTTTGTCTATATGTAACAGATAATGAAAAATGCATCAATGATGCTTAAAAAAACATTATTAATCTAATAACAGTGTAATCTTTGAATGAAATGATACACAAGGTTATATGCAATTAAAAATAGATTTTGTGTGACTTTTAACCCATTGCAGTTGTATCTAATCATTTGAGATAAATGACAACCAAGATTGACCCATTTAGAAATTAAGAGTCAAAATTACTACCTTCAATGAATAACTTCTTTTTGTTATATTTATTAGTGGTGTCAGTTTTGACCTATGTACTTATGAATGGGTAATTTGGGTAAGGATTTATCCCTAACAGGTCAAATGAGTTGAAAGTCATCTAAAGTGTTTTTTAATGCTTGTAGACTCTTTAGTCGTTTTAGTTTAGATAGTTCATATTATAATTGTAATGATGTAGTTTTTGTGATCATATTTGATGCATAAACTACTTTCAGAGAATGTTTGTGGGTCAACCTAACCGAACCCATTTGAACCAAACTGTAAAACTAACCCATTCTGACTCATTGCCTTACTTGCATTTTCGTTCTTATACTTGGTGAGAGTTGGTCTGATGTGACGTAAGAGGTCTTTAATTTGATGCCACCAGCCTCGAACTCCTTACTAGGTCTTGCTTCTCCTATAATAAGAAATTACTAATTACTAATGTAATTTCTCTTCTTAGGCTCTGGGTCCAAAAGGCCACACGGCAGATGAAAGCAAAACATGGCCGGCGAAGAGGGTTGGAGTTCACTCAATGGGGGACTACACTGCCATTGAACTTGTCGGAAGGGACCGCCCCGGTCTCTTATCAGAGATCTCCGCTGTAATTGCAAACCTCAAGTTTAATGTTGCTGCTGCTGAGGTGTGGACGCACAATAGGAGAATAGCCTGTGTAGTCTATTTAAATGACGATTCCGCTTCTCGTGCTGTGGATGATCCAACCAGATTGTCTGTCATGGAAGAACAACTTAAGAACATCCTTCGTGTGTTTGGAGAAGATGATAGAATGGGTCATACTAATTTCTCAATGGGGTTGACTCATATTGACCGTCGATTGCACCAGATGTTGTTTGCTGAAATGGATTATGATGTCAAAGGGTTGACTGCTGAGGCTGATTGTGCTGCTTTTCTAGAGCTGAAGATTACAATCGATCGGTGTTTAGAGAAGGGTTATTCGGTGGTCACTGTAAGGTGCAAGGATCGGCCAAAACTTATGTTTGATATTGTCTGCACACTTACAGACATGAAGTATGTTGTTTTTCATGCCACAATCTCATCTGATAGCCCCTATGCAACACAGGTATGCTTCTCCTATTAGATTCCATTGTCAACTTTTACATAATTCAACTACACCACTAGAAATAGTTATCCACAGAGGGGTGATCTGACTAAAGATGGTCTTCGGCATTCGCTAATGCATAATGATTATATATCTGAAGTAGATGTGGCACTATGAGATGAGGCTTACATGTGTTTTGTTCCATCGTTAAACGAGTTTAATCTAGTGGTTGAAACTTGTTTTTGTTTTTTGTAAATTTGAGAAGTTAAAATTTTAAGCAATAAATAAGGTTCGATCTTTATTTCTGAAGCTGAGGGAATTCTTGAAGAGTAATATGAACAACAGTGCTATGTTACCATCTGTGAAACATATCAAAAAAGTAAATTAATGAAAGAAAAATATCAGATTAGACAGGTTGACGGTTTGACTTTTTAAATAACATGCAGGAGTATTATATTCGTCATGTTGATGGCTCCCCTGTCAACACTGAAGGAGAGGAGGAAAGGGTCATTAAGTGTATTGAGGCTGCAATTCTACGAAGAGTAAGCGAGGTAAGGAGTAACAATATTTTAGTCGACATTAACCTGTTTGTATAGGTCAGGATTTCGACCCTTTTACTTATGAAGGGGCCAATTTGTCTTGTGTTTAATCTGAATGGGGTAGCTAAATGTTTTAGTTAAAACAGGAACGAGAAAAACGGCGTGTAGGCCACCCAAAATCTATTTATAGCTCTTCCAACCTCCTAAACCCTTTTTATTCAAAGATCTAGATTTCTTTTTTTATTTTTTATTTTTTTTGTTGCATATAGTATTAATTTACTATTCACCGATTCCCTATATACCAACCAACTACCATCATTAACGATAATAGTAATCAACTTCAACATTGGCAACATGATACGGATCAACAGGTAAATTATAATCTTAATGATTTGAACTTTGAAAGAATATTTTGAACACTTTAAGGTCTTGTTGATGAAGAATATGAACATGATGGTGTTCTTCATGTCACCACACACCCACCACCACCTTCACCCACACCCCCACCATAACCAACATATACTGCTACCATCGCACCTACCACCACCATGACTCATCGTTTCCGCACCATTATCACTGCCCATCACTACTGACCTCCATCACACCACCACTACCTCCCCCGCACAAAATTACAACAAACCCCCTAAATCAAATCCACATCTCTGGCTAGTTGGTTACTGTTGTAGGTAGTTTTTGTAGTTGTTTGCTAAAGTCAGAAATGGTTGACAAAAATAGCCAAATTTACCCGTTATAATGGGTCCGAATTGGCACCTTGTCCGATGGGAAAGATGACTTTTCTGTAAGAGAATCTCAATTTTTGTATACTATGTTCCTAAATTTCTCTATTATTTTGTGATCAAGGGTCTTAGCTTAGAACTGTGTGCAAAAGATCGTGTAGGACTACTTTCAGAGGTGACAAGAGTCCTGCGCGAAAATGGGCTATCTGTGTCAAGAGCAGGCGTGACAACGGTCGGGGAACAAGCAGTCAACATTTTCTACGTAAGAGATGCTTCTGGAAATCCAGTAGACATGAAAACCATTGAAAGGCTTAGAAAGGAAATAGGACAGTCAATGATGTTAAACGTCAAAAAATCCCCTTTGAGTTTAAAGGCACCAGAAGCAAGAAGTAAAACGAGCTTTTCATTTGGGAGCTTATTCGAAAGGTTTCTACATTGAAACTTTGTGTGTATTATGGTTTTGCCATATATTGTATAGAATAATTAATGGCATACGATAGCTTATGAGCAGGCCACGTTACTTTCACATGTATATTGTGTCTCCTTTTCCAACGGTTTGATGTTTTAAAGCCTCTGGTTGGTTGGTAAATAATTAAGAGAAGAGAATGATGGTACATGTTATAAATAGAGTTAATTGCATAGTTGATCCTTGTGAATTACACATCTCGCACTCTCAGTCCTTATACTTATCTTTTGCAGTTAAAAATTCAAAAGTTGCATGTTTGGTCACTCTCCCAACTAAAATGACGAAGATACACTTAGTGTCATATTTTAATTAGCTTTATCATTTTTAGAATGTAAATATAAATTATAAAATATTACATTGAAACCAAATCAAGATAATAACTTAGATCTGAGAATTTAAACCTAAAGCTTTCATCATTTTATCTTCATCATCATTCCTCCCTTGGTGATAGTGTAATTTCCACCTTGAGTTTTCATATGGCTTAGCCCATTGGCTCTGTTTATTAGGTTAAATCCTTTCCCGTATATAAAGGATAAACCTCAAATGGAAAGGGGCGACACACAACAACAACATACACATATTGAATATAGCATTCATGTACTTCTCTCCAAAACACCATCTTCTTAAATGAGTACTTTAATCACTCTTTATCACCCTCGATGAGCTTAATCTCGATACGGATTTATCCTTCCCCATATATAAAAGATAAACCCCAGATGGGAAAGGGCAGCACACAACAACAACAACACACATATTAGATATAGCATTCATGCTCTCATCCCCAAAACCCCATTGTAGGTCCTGTACGTTGGAATCTCGATTCGAATCAAATAATCTAAATGTGCGGAATCCAATTCAGATTGTTTAGCATGTGATTTTGATTAATCCAAATGACGTCTTTTCTATTAATTAGTAATTGCCAGAAGTGTTTTACAATATCAGCTCAATTCTCTCTCAAAACACTGTACTACAGACCCTCTCTTTGAACTCTCTCAACTCAACTCACTCTACTAGTGTACAACACTAGCTCCCAATGCTATATATATATAGAATTTTCATGCAGCAGGCGACACTACCGAGTGTCGCTTCAAGCGAGTGTCGCTTCAAGCGACACTAACAAGTATCGCTGCTGCAAACGACACTAACAAGTGTCGCTAAAATACAAAAAGTGTCGTTCACATTTACACTATCAAGCTAAGTTTTCTAAACAAGCTGATTGTCACACGAATAGGTATCAACAAACTCCCCCTTGACAACAACATGTAGAAATCTTCTAATCGTCAACCTTAGCTTAATGAGAGAGTTGTCTTCCAACTCATATCCATTTCTTTACACAAATATCTGCAACTTTTCTAAAAGTTGTGACCCTTTTGATAGCTCATTGAACTTTGCATTCTCGTAAGCTTATGGTCATAAAACAATATCACCTTCCCCTTGGCAACAACTTCACAGAAACCTTCAAGAATCTGACTGTTCACTATTCTGATTATCGTTTATTCCTGGAATCTTCCGAATAAGTTCTCGAATAATCATCAGAAATATCAAAATTCTCCCCCTGAACAGCAGATTTCTTCTTTAACTCTTGAAGGATCTTCAGATTCAAGCGTTCGTTGTTGATCATCAATCGTGATGTGATATTAAGAAATGACACTCGTTTTCTCTTTTTCTTTCTCCTTTCTTCCACTTTTTCTCCCCTTATTCTTCTAATTTCGACAACAACTTTAGGAACCCATTTTAGCACGGTGCCAATAGGATTTGAAAATTTCAAAAACCATTTAGAAGTTGTGTCAATATTATCCAAAGACGTTGAGTTCCATCTGAAATTGAAACGCGGTGTTTCATTTCTATAAACTTGTCATGGAACCAATGTTGAAAGATTTTGTTAGTCCATGTAGTTAGGATTTGATTCGAATCAATCAAGTCAACGTGCGAAATCCGATAAACTTGGATGTTTCTTGAATGAAATTCTAAATATAATTTTCTGTTTATTGATTTGCAATAACGAATACAGAAATACAATTAAGCTCTCAAACTCTCTCAACTCAAAAATATAAACTGTGTAAAACTAACTTCTAAGAATGACACTAATTACCTCTATATATATATATATAAGCAGGCTGAGAATTTAATAGAGTCATAAAAAACGATGATAGCCAGTTAAATGCTTTAAAAGAAGAAAACACAATTTTAAAACTGAGAAACTCTGAGTTAGTTAATAAAGCTTCATCTGATGCAAAAGATTTAATTACTCTGAAAGATCGAGTCAACGAGCATAGTCAAATAATTGATTCAGCTCGTGAGCATGTTTTGGATTTAACTAAACAATCTTCAAATAAAGAAAAAGAACTAGCAGATGTTAAGGTTAAAATTGTTGATCTTACTAGGATAATTGAACTAAAAAGGTTTTCAGTTGAAACCTTAGATAATCTATTAAATGTACAAGAAGCTGACTCTACTACACGACCAGCAGTCTCTTAGATGGTAGACATCACCGAGTCGACCAAGTTAGAGAGAGCTGAGTCAGGGATCCATGAGGAGTCAAAGACTAAAATTGAGTTTTTTATACCTAAAATAGAAGATGTTGAAAATGAAAAAGGTAAACAAACAGAATCGGAACACCAAACGAATCTCAAGGCTCATAAGAAAGCCTGGGAGAAGCGTTCGTGCTTCATGTGTCATCAAAAGGGACATTTAGCAAGTATGTGTCCTTGTAAGAAATCAAAAGTTTCGATAATTGATAGTCCAAGGAGCAGTTCTCCTGAAACAGGAAGCTCAAATGGAGAATTAATTAAGTCGAAACCTTCAAAACGTTTTAACAACCCCAACAAAATAGACTATCTAAGGTTTAACAAAATAGACTATCTACGAAAGTACAGACCTGTCACCTCTGGTTTGATTTTACATCTGTTTGCTTCTAACCCTAGTCTCGTCCTATAGCTAAACATATACCAAAGTACATCGCTCGAAATATAAAAGGACTTGACTTTAAAGATGACATAAAATTAAAAACATCTGATACATGGAATTCTGGACTTTCTTGATCCTTAGTGTATATCTGATATGAGATACATAGATAATTGTGAACAATAACTAAATGTGTACTTGAAAATTCTGAGTGTTGACGGCTTAAATGGACAATAATACCGATAATCGTCTTGAACTATTAGTTACATACATAATAACAAAGGAATACAATAATTCCTACTGTGTACAGTCTACATCATGGCTAATACAATAATTTCATATTTGTTTTTTATATGTGTTTGTTTATTTTATTTTAAATTTAAGTTTTTACTAGATGGGGAGAGAATTACTTTTAATTGTTTTATTCTAAGATTGGAGAAACAACTAGAACGCAATTCGTTTAAAGCCTTGGTATTACTTAATGTTGAAGCTAGAAGATCTAAATTCGAGGAGGATATTGGGGTTTGTGTGTGAACAGAACGAGAGTGATGATGAAAGTGATGATGAAGATGATATTCCACCGTTGGATAATCTTGATCTAAAAATACTTGGATCTTACTCCGGGTCTTGTCTTCCTATGGATAAAGGAAAATATAAGTTGAATGAAGACGATGAATATACATTGCAAGATGACGATGTTGATTATGATAATGATACCTCATTACTAACAAGAATATCCAAAAGGAAGACGATCTAGTGGGGTTATCATTAGTGAGCCGACTGCCCAATCCACAACCACCACCACCCCACAATCACAACAATAATTCCAACCGCACCTATTACAACTAGTTTACCATAGCTTATGCATAGATAAATCCCTTGTTGAAGAGCACGGCAGCTCGGGGGGGAGAACCCTGACAGGGGAAGAAGACTAGTTGTAAAGAGGATGAGTTGTGAAAGGAATAGGGGGACATAGAAGATGATCCTAATGACCGAATGATGGTGAGCTGCCTAGTAATAGACCAAATGATGGGGAGCTGCCTAACTCTTCAACTCGAAGACTTGGTAAGCTTGCACAAGTTAAGGGGGAGTCTAGTCAATCTAACAGAGATAGATAGCACTGAACTGATGAGTTTAATAGTGATAAGTCTGAGTTAGAGGATACCTAGAGAAGTTTAGTTCATAAAATGATGAACTTCTGAAGGTGAATCGCAGTGATAGACCTTGAGGAGTTAAGATCTGAAAAAGATGAAATTCCTAAAGGTGAGTCGAAAGCTACAAGAGTTGTTGAGGGTGTATGACATGATCGGATGAAGATGTCAGTGGGTAGTGAAGATTTTGTGGAAAAGGGGTTACGTGCAGGAAGTCAAAAGAGCTAAACAGAATCAAGATCGAAGACAACTCGGGTGACAACATCTCGGGTGAAACCAGAGCTCTTGTCAAGGGTGTAGGTTCCCTAAACCTGGATCTACGAGGTTATCACCTTAATTAAGTGCGGAATCCTTAAACAAACGTAACACTAATCAATCAAGCAATACGAATATGGTTAAGAACACTTTTATTGAACGTAAGTAACAATTACATTCAACGTAAGACAAAACAATCACAAGTATACGAACTTGCCTTTGCTAAGCCCTGAAAATACCCTAAACAACTGATTACATTCGAACTAACATGTAATCTATATATAGGACTCAAGTTCGTACATCCTGGACCCTACGAACTTGTCGGGTCACAGGCTCATACCAACTTAGCCAAGTTCGTATGATCCTAAGTTCGTACCCACCTAAGTTCGTACGAACTTTCATTACAAAACTTTAAAAGTAAACTTATTACAAAAGACTTATCAAACTAATTATTACAAACTAGAAAGCTGTTGTCACTAAATATGTACCAACAAAGGGAGTCTGTTGGTGCATCGAAACTAGAGCTATTGTCAAGGGGGAGTCTATTGGTGCGTCTTGTGTGACAACAGCTGATGCGCCTTGAACGGTATGTGTCGTCGGCAACCGAGCGGCGTGCACTAGTGGGGTGTGTTTTAATATTTTATAATTGCTGGTGGCCTTAGTATACTACAACTAAAGGGATTATAGTAGTAGTAGATATGACCTAGGGTCGTTCTTGAGACCAACCGAATTGAAACAGAGAGGTCGTGGATGATCGATTCAATTTAGCAAAGGGGGTTTTAAAATGATTTGGATTTGGTTTGGGGTTTTTAATTTAACTTAGTAAAGTAGTAAATAAAATAAAATCGCAGAATAAATTGGGTAGATAATAGTCAGGATACTTAGAGGGTGTTTGTTGTGATTTAATTAGCCTTGTGTTGGGATGATGTTGTAAATATGAAAAAGTCTTTTTCTAAAGATTTGTTTTTTTATTTATCTTAGATCCTTATGGTGTAAACACTAGTTCTCTACTGTTCGATTATTCGAAAAGTATGTCACACGAGAACTAGTTATGGTGATTCTGATCGGAGGAGACTGTTCGACTCTCAACACTGTCCGGTTACGAAAACAGTGACCCGTCTTGGAATCTTTACAATCCTGGCTGCATGAATAGAGTAACAGGCTCACTAACAGTTCGATCGTTCGGAACACCACATTAAGCTAAGATCTAATTTAAACAAAACATGTAAGTTTAAGACTTGATTGGTGTCCGATTACTTTTCATTTGAGGGTTTTGTAGAGTCTAAGGATGTCACTACTATTAATCCACAAAATAATATACCAACGGATTTTTCCGGGCTTCCACAATTGTACTACACCCAGTGGTGTTTCCATTGCTATACCAAGGACTTGGCCGATTTACAGTAGTTACGTTGCTCATAATAATTCCTTAGATTCATAAAATAAGTATGTATTAAGAGAAAATGTTCCCCACTATGTCATTAACCAACCCGTTCACTTGATAGTGACCAATAGATTCCTAGCTAATTCACATTGTACTTTGCAATTTGGAGATAGTATTTTCATAGCTTTAATTCACTATGTATTATACGATCTAAAATAATATTTCCAATGATTCAATACTTGTGACACCCGACACTTTAGGGTAATGATTACCTTAAACTAGAACTCTAATTACATGTATTTAGTTCTTTATTAGGCTAAGTACTTGTGATTACTTGCAAATATTTGTATATATGTGTATATACACTTACGTAATTGTTTGAATTACACCTTCGTAATTATTCGTAAATACGCGAAACAATCGGACGTGGTCCGACTATTATTACGACGTTGGTGAAAACTTTTCATAGATAACGTAATCATATTTTATAGTTAAAATAGTGGTTATATACCTTATATTATTATTTCAAATAATAATGCACGAAAAAATTTGACGTTGTGTTTAAAACGTAACAAACGCGACAAAAACGCGCAAACCGAGCCCGACACCCGAGCAACACCCGAAATATACTTTTGTAACTCAATTTAGTATTTTAAGAATACTTACTTATCCCGAATATTATTCACAAATTTAAAAGTATATACAAAAGCTTAACGTAAATTATCTACTTTTTAAAACCACAAATTAACGTTTAAACGAACGGGGAACGAAACACGAAGTCGAGAAAACGAGTCACGAGCCCGAAACACCTTTGGGCCAGGCCCAACTCGGCCTAGGCTGGCCCAAGAGGCCACCCCAAATAAGCCCAAGCCCACCCCACAAAAACACCTCCCTACACTCCATTTTTCACACACACAACCCACACTTTCTCTCCTCCTTCTCTCTACTCTCCCTACTCTCTTTCTTTCTCTCTAAAAATCTGCCACCATCCTCACCACCATCAACCACCACTCCACCACCACAAGCCGCCATCACACTTTCAAGGAGAAGTCAAGAAATCAAGCCCTTTCCTCACCTTCCTCTCCTTTTTGATCGGTCTTTCAACTTGTAAGAACATCTAACTCATTTAGAATACTTTTAACACATTTATAAACATATTAAAATGCTCACTTAACAAAGATATGTCCAAAAGATTGCACAAAAATCGTTTTCATAGCTTAAAACATGCAAGAACCTTACATGAAATCCGGCCAGGAAACTTGTCCGACTTTGGGAGGTGATATCTCCCTCAAAACTTAACCAAAATGAACAATTGAAAAGGCTAAAACTAAGTTTAAGAAGTTATCTTTCATTTTCCACTGGTCTCATAATTTTTGAAGCTCGTTTGATACCCGAAATAATTCTTACAAAAACATGTAGGCGGGCTGGGAAAAAGGCAGAAAAATTGTCCCTCATTGTTTTAGTCATAACTCGAGATTTACATATCCAAAAGACTTGAAACCAGCGCCAAAACTTCAGAAATTTTGTTGAGAAAAATAGTCGTTTAGATGACCTCGTCCAAATACGCACGCATTCTGCCCAAAAACTCGATCTCCTTGCATGTCTCCTGATTGGCTACTTTTTGACCTTTGTGGGAAACTACAATTTTTATAAATACTTAGACTTGTCTAAAAATTATGTAAAAATTATTTTAAGTACCTAACATACTAAGAAACAACATATATTTTTCTTGAATTTTATCACGAACATTTGGATTACGAAATAAAATTGACAAAACGGGTCTGTTTCTGATCCCTTTGTCGCGGAAGCCCAGTAGACATTAGCGACACTAGCCTTGTGTCACTATAGCATTGAACCGTCACATTAGCGACACTAGTCTTGTGTCGTTATATCATTTGAACCGTCACCTTAGCGACACTAGCATTGTGTCGCCAAAATCACATTAGCGACACTAGCCTTGTGTCGCTGTAGCATTTGAACCGTCACCTTAGCGACACTAGCTTTGTGTCGCCAATCACATTAGCGACACTAGCCTTGTGTCGCTAACAACCCAAAAATCGAACCTTTTGCGACACTATCTTTGTGTCGCCAATCACACTAAGCGACACTATCCTTGTGTCGCTAAAAACCCAGAATCAGCTCGACCCCAGCCAGGGGCCCTGCCCCTTGGACCCCACCAGGGGTTGCCACCCCTTGGACCCCGCCACCAGGGGCGCTGCCCCCGCAACCCCGTCATTCGTAGGCTTCGCCCACTTACCACACTAATCAACATTATGTTTTCACAAACTTTCACCAACGGGTCGTACACGTTTTCAATAAGCAAACTAGAATGGACATACTAGTTAAGTGAACTACTAGCAAATAGGTGGGCATTAACCCTCCACCTACATGATTGGCTTAAGTGGACATTAACCCTCCACTTATACAATCACTATAGATGGTCTTTTGAGACATCTACTTACACAATCTTATACGTCTAGGGCGTTAGAAGATTTCTCTTGGGAACACAAGTTGCTTGCTATCTGTTATTTGCTAAATAACATACTAATCTCAGGTGAGTTTCATAGCCCCTTTTTCTACTATTTCCACTCAGGGGTGAGAATACATACAACTGTTTTTAACAACTGCTATTTTTATGTGAACGCAAGTACAAAACACGATATATTGGTTGCATGAGTTATTTAACTAATCCTGAAAGTCCCCCACACATAGTTTGTTAGTATCGTTATAGCGTGAATGTTAATGAATAGTACTATTTGGGATTGACTCCCCCGTCCGGGTTTTTCGCGCTAACTGGTCAAACGGACGCATTATCATTTGTTCTTACGAGTGTTGGATTAGGCACTCGCAGGGAGGCACCACGATCGTGGCACTTGATTGTGACCCGACACCACAGTTAAGCTCGAACTATGGGCTTATGGCAACAATATACACCTCTTTTACATTTTTGTAATACATTACTATCATTGTTGGATGATACAAACAGGAAATCTTGTGTTCCACACGTTCCATACGATGTGATATCAACTGTTTTCAAACCTATGAACTCACCAACTTTATGTTGACTCTTTTAGTATGTATTCTCAGGTGACCAGCCGCAGTAGGATGCTTTGGGAGCAATAGCTCGATTCGCATATTTTGAAACAACCAAGGAATTAGATTGCATTTACTATATTTTGTAATAATTGTAGGACCGTAAAGGACAGGCCTTTTCACAATGAATCAATATCAAATGCTAGAGCGCGGAATACAATAGCAAAATCAAAGTACGTTTAGAATTAAACTCAACACAAGTAATCACAATAATATATTTATCAAACCAAACCAGATGTGAATTACAGAAGAATGTCCAGAGGGAAAAAACACAAGCTGCTTAATTTCGTATATAAACACACGTACAACTGAAACCCTAAAAACGTATTTATACTTAACTAATCAGTAAGCTTAGCGATATTGGTGATATCGCATATGCGATATTGGTGATATTGCCTATGCGATATTACCAATGTCGCCAGTAACCAAACTATACTAATTAATTACAACTCAATAACCTAGACCAAGTGACAGACACTCTAAATGTACCAACAAACTCCCCCGTGTCTTCAGCTTGGTCTTCAAAAAGAATCTTCAGCTTAAACCCATCCAGCAGGAAACTTGCCACCCGCATGGATTCCATGGGTAACACAAATATCCACAATTTTCTGAAATTGCTGAGCAAACTTCTCATTTGTCGGATTACCTCGGTAATACCTTATTCGATTGTCAAACAGCTTCCTCATATCCTCCTTTGATAAGTTTATCAAGCTCATGGGATCAAAAACTCGATATTGTGCTTTCTTTAACCCATAGAGAGAAGTCTTCTCAGTTTCAATACTCTCTGGCACAAAAACCAAAACAGCTTCTCCCGTTTGACTAGCAAACTCCCAATAATGAAATCTTCTAAGAAAGCTTAGGGGAACCGTTTCCAGAGTTATTCTTTTAATGCAGACAGTCGGCGGATAACGCATCCTGATCAGTGGCTGATTTGTAATTGGATCTATCCGTTTCTTATAAGTAATTCTTTTTCCCAGAGTCGGCTTTATAAAACTGTACCTCTTTGTACGAATTTCTCTTTGTAGCGTAGTCTGAATATAGTCTGCATGGTTATTTCTGTCAGGGTTGATCAATTGTAACTGAGCAAGCCTATTTAATTCACCTTTAGGCAACGTACTTAGTTTATTGAATGAAAGTTTGAAATATTGGACTCCATCGGTCCTTTTGATCATGAACTTATCATTCGAGACTTTCCAGCTTTTGATTAAACCTTTATATTCTCCCTTGACCTTGTAAGATTTGCAAGTGACAGGCACAATCTTTTCTTTACCATGCGGCCACCAGGAAGCTAGACGAGCAGCTCTATCTTCAGCTGTTTCAGGAACCTTAGGAGATTCGGGCATTTCAGCATCAGGTTCATTTGAGTCCTCAGGAGATTCATCTTCTTCTTCAGATGAGTCTGACTCAATAATAGGAGCACCATAGTAAAATTCATCCTCATCAAATGTTTCATCTTCAGATTCTAGGTCAGAATCTTCTTCAGGTGTATTCTCCCTCACATTATCAGATAGATTAACCATTCTCGCAAGATAAGTCAAGTCCGCACAAGAATAGTCAACAGCTAACGGTCTTGGTTGACCAGGTATTTCCTCAAACGAGAAGTAATCTAAACGAGCAGTTTCATTACCTGAGTCAACATTTACATTTTCGGTTTCGGTTTGCGGGGGAGTTACATTTGGTCTTTCACTATTCTCTATCTCCCCCGAAACGACCAATTGGGACTCCAAAGTCACCACCCTAGACCTAAGAACCTCGTTCTCTTTCTCCACGGCCGCAAGTCTTGTATCTTGAACTTGTATCACAGCGGCTTGTGAGTCCAGTGTGTGCTGCATCGTGTCCAGCCTCTTGATTAGTTCTTGGAGGACCGAGGGGTGTGGTTGAACCGGAATATCCACCTGCGGTGCAGCCTGTGGCCTGGAAGATGTAGCAACTTCTCGTGCAATCTTGGACTTCTTAGGTGGAGGAGGCACATATTCAGCATCAGCAGCAGTCCTAATGCGTTTATCTTTGAGTGGAACATGCTGCCTGCCTTCAGCAATACATCTTTGAATCCTCAAATACCTTTGAGGATTGATCCGCCTCAGATGTTCAATCTCTTGAGGAGGCGGGACCAAGCCCTCAGAGTCACTCTCAGTTAAGCCACCAGGAGGACCAGAAGACGTTGAGTCAGATGACCCTTCAGAAGTGTCCCCGTGGACATGTAAACTGTGTAAGGCACCTTGTGAGGTGACACTCACGTAAACACCCTCGAGAGGATCGTCTGTAGCTTGTACAGGGACGTCGTCAAGATTATCGTCATTTAATTCAGGCTAACGAACCACCGGATCTAAATATCCGTCGTTTGCCGGTGGTTGGTAGTTCGGGTCAAGAATATGACCGAACAGTGGCGTATCAGGGGGAATTGGAACCCCCTTTCCATTTGAGCTCATGACCCCAAATATCCGATTGGACATTGGAGTCTTCCTGTACACGCGGGTGGCATCAGTCGCCAATCCCGGAAGCTCGTGGTTGATGATTAATTGTAAAAACCGGGGATACATGTACCATCGATTATCCCCCAGCTGAGCGTTATCAACCATTGATCGGAAGATGTAGCCCGAATAATTATATGGCTTGTTATATACGAGGGCTAACATCGCGCAGATGGTGCTATGGCTGGTACCGTCGTACCCAGCTTTCCTGTTAGAAATGCACAGGATAAAGATGTGCATCAACCAACGCCAGACTCGAGTTAAATGTCCTTTACGATACTAGTCGGCGTGGCTACCAGTATAACCCATGCGATTCATCGCACCCACAATAAATTCGTGTGAGAACTGGATCAGCATATCAGGATGATCATCGAATTGAAGAATTTCACGAATCAGCTGTTCAGAAATAATAATTTGACGTCCGTGGACCGTCGAAATGAGGCGTGTATACTCGAGATCACTGTTTATTGTAGCATTCCTCCAAAATTGACCGATATGGTCTCGATAGATGGTCGTGGAAGCAGAAATGGCAGTGAATATACGCGACCTGCGTAGAAACGCGATCATAGGCCTAAAAGGCTCAGCAGAATCTTTCGATCCATCCAGAAAGGCTGTAATGTTGTGACGAGCTTCACATTTCAAATCGAACTGAGCGAAGTCTTCCATTTCTGCAAAACAAGTCAATAAAAGGTACAAGACTCGAAAACAGTGAGTAAACAGATCGAAAACAGTCCACAAACATAATTAGACAGTAAACACATTCTGATTTAGGCGATATTAACACTGATATCGCATAAATTGATTTATGCGATATTGAGTGCAATATCGCTTAAATTAGGCAAAATTGAATAAGTCTGATTGAATTATGCGATATTGGAAATTAATCCACATGAAGCGATATTGTACAATATCGCTGACAATATCGCTAGTTGATTTGAGCGATACCACAATATCGCTGACAATATCGCTAAAATTAAAAATTGACATAATATCGCTAAAATGTAACATTGTTGGAAATTAATCCAATATAAGCGATATTGGGTCAATATCGCTGATGATATCGCTAAAATTAAAACCCTAATTTGGGCGATATTACAATATCGCCCCACAATATCGCTGTGACATTAGCGAACGGCCAAAATCGAAATTTTCACAGATAAAATAGAATCTAAAACGCAACAAATATACTACAAGTATCAGCTACATGCAGGGAACAAGATAATCTATGTTTTATAGTCTATTTATGCAGTTAAAACAGAAAACCCAATCTCAAAACAAAACCGAATGTAAATGCAATCAAAATGGTATAAAAGTAAAATAAAATACAATGGGCACATACCAGTTGATGTAATAAGCAAAGACGAGCACAGTGAAGTGGTTTGAGTTGATTTTTTGAGTGAAAACGGAAAAGAAATCGAAAGAGAATGCAATATCGCTAAAATCGCAGACAATATCGCACTCAATATCGCTATGAGGATTTTGAATGTGTATCGGATACAGTGACAGATATTTGTATATATACAATTAAAATATTCAGCGATATTGACAATATCGCTGACAATATCGCTAAACAAATATCTAAATAGGCGATATTACAATATCGCCAACAATATCGCCAAAATCCAATTTCTAGATGGGCGACATTACAATGTCGCCATCAATATCGCTAAAATTCAAAGATAAACAGTAAGTTGTGACAAAATAAAATAAAATAAAATAAAAATAAATTTAACAATAAACAAAAAGTATAAAATTAAATAACACACAAAGCATACTGTTTTTTTTTTTTTTTTTTTTTTTTTTTTTTTTTTTTTTAAGAGAAAAAGAATGGTGTCATATTAGGGATCATATTAGAAAGACAGATTCGCAAGACAACTTTAAATGTTAATTTGATTAGCAGTATAGGTGTCCAATTTTAAGTTTAGCACGCAGAGTTAACTAGCCAAAGAGACAATCAGGAACAGGACGATTATCGGTATAATTATTCCACTTAAATATGTAACATACTCAAACTACAAGCTTAACAGTTATTGTTAGAGTGAAGAAGTCTCCGTGAATC
The DNA here is from genome assembly GCA_963921325.1 of Logfia minima. Taxonomy (NCBI): domain Eukaryota; kingdom Viridiplantae; phylum Streptophyta; class Magnoliopsida; order Asterales; family Asteraceae; genus Logfia; species Logfia minima. Next base: position 11,580,707 of record OY992766.1, read on the forward strand.
CCACATAGATATACCCTTAGTATCAAGTCATGCACAAAACTTCGATTGGTTAGAGAAAGCATTTGAATTCAACATTTTTAAGAATCAAGCCAGCGGTGACAGGTCTGTACATAAGTACAACAAAGCGACATAAACTTGATTCAGGTATTTGCAAACTAGACTTGGTCAAACCATTTGGCGACCTCGTAAGTAATCTTTGATTTTATAAGATTTGAAAGTACTTTTGACTTTTGTTTGCTTTGTTTTTGAAAGTATACTGACTGAGACCAGGTCTGTACAAACGTACAACAAAGGTAACAGACAACATAATTCCCCAAATGTTGTCATATACAAACTCAAGTGAATAGAACCATGGCAAGCTGACGCGTAAGAATTAAGACACATTGTCATACATCATATGATGATCATCACAAAAGATTAGACACAAATTAAGAGATTTCTTAGATGCTCAAAGATGAGTATGAGAATGCCTACCAATACATCGTGTAAGTAGTCAGATGTCTATAAGGACAAGTATAACACATACGAGATAAACCTACTGATATATGAAGGATAAAACTAAAGATTGTCATTTGAAAAGTGTCTCCTAATGTACTATCATCTCCCTAATTGTTTACAGACACAACTAAACGTCTTTTACAAATGTTGCAATATTGCTTTTCTTTAATGTTAAGAAACATAAAGAGTGGCTATTGCCTTAAACAATTGTATGCAGAATCAAATAAATAAGCAACAGAAAGATTTTGTCACAGTTTACTGTTTGTCTTGAAAGAAGCGCAACCCTATCATATCAATCAGTTGGTCAAACCTAGTTCTAGAGAAGGCCTTGGTAAACAAATCAGCATTTTGCTTATCAGTTTCTATTTGGACAAGGTCGATCAAATGTTTCTCATAGCAATCCCGTATAAAATGAAACCTAATCTCTATGTGTTTGGTTTTCGAATGTTGTACAGGATTTTTAGTTATGCATATGGCAGCAGTATTATCAATATATAATGGAGTCATGGTCAAGAGTAAACCGTAATCACGAAGTTGGTGCTGAATCCACAAAATTTGTGAACAGCAACTGGCAGCAGCAATATATTCAGCCTCCGCTGTGGAAGTGGAAACTGTCGTTTGCTTTTTGCATTGCCAAGAGACTAAGCGTGAACCAAGAAACTGGCATCCTCCTGACGTAGACTTCTTATCGATGCTACAACCACCATAGTCAGAATCAGAATACGCTGTGAGAGCAAATGACTTCTCGGTTGGATACCATAGACCTAGAGTAGGTCTATGTTTGAGATATCCAAATATCCGTTTAACCGCCTTTAAGTGAGAAACCTTGGGTTGCGATTGATATCTAGAACACAGCGACACAGCAAACACTATATCGGGTCGAGAAGCAGTAAGATACATTAACGATCCAATCATCGACCGATACAGCTTGTCTTCACAATCTTCCTCTTCGGTATCTGGTCCAAGATTATGATTGATGGGAATGGGAGAGCCATATTCTTTACAATCAAGCAATTTGTAGCGTGTCAACATGTCGTTGACGTACTTTGATTGATGAATGTAGGTGCCCTTCGGAGATTGATCAACTTGGACACCCAAAAAGTACTTTAGCTCCCCCATAGCACTCATTTCGAATTCGGATTTCATAATCTTCTCAAAATGACGACACAAAGATTCATCAGTCGAACCAAAAATAATATCATCTACATAGATTTGAACTAGTAGCTGACTCTTTTCAGTTCTCTTGATAAACAAAGTGCTGTCGATTTGACCATGTTCAAAACCATTCTTGATCAAGTGCGTTGCCAACCGTTCATACCATGCACGCGGAGCTTGATGTAGACCATAAAGAGCTTTATCCAGCTTGCACACGTAGTCTGGGTTGACCGAATCTTCAAAACCAGGAGGCTGACGAACATAGATTTCTTCAGCAACCTTTCCATATAGAAACGCACTTTTCACATCCAGCTGATAGACACGAAATCCCTTAAAAGTTGCATAGGCTAGGAAAATACGAATGGATTCCATTCTTGCAACAGGTGCAAAAACTTCATCATAATCTAATCCTTCTTGTTGTGTATATCCTTGTACAACAAGCCTAGCCTTATTTCTAATCACCACTCCCCTATCATCACGTTTAACACGAAACACCCAACGCGTTCCAATTGGATGTACACCTTTAGGAAGTGGTACAAGAGTCCAGACTTTCAACTTCACGAATTGCTGCAACTCGTCTTGCATTGCCGATACCCAGTGTGAATCCTTTAGAGCCGCATCAATCTTTGTTGGCTCAACTTGGGATAAGAAGCATTCTTCAATGTCAGCATCAATTTCAGAAATTTGACGAGCTGATTTGCTTCTTGTTTGAACACCTGCATCCAAATCTCCAATTATATTTTCTAGAGAATGATTTTTGTGAATATGGGAGACGGGTATTGGATCAGGTGTGAGGTTTGATTCCAAATTGTTCAGCTCAACCTCTTGAGCAAAGGGTTCATCTTCAGTTACAGGAGGAGAGTCATCCACAGCATCGACAGCAGCAGGAGAGGAATCAGGATGTTGATCAGCAGAAGAACTCTCAGGAACAGCAGCGGGCAAAGATGATGAAGGAACAGTGTTAACAGGAGAGGAAGAAGGTGATGGTGAAGAGATATCAGGATTAAGATGTAACCCATGAAGAAGCGTTACAGCTTCATCTACTTCATCAAATGTTGGAAGGTGGAATGAGTTAAATAAAGAATCGTACTCAAACAACCAATCCGGACCTTTTCCTTTTGGAGTCTCTGTGTACTTTAAACATTTTACCTCAAAATCTTCCTCAATCTTTCCCGTTTACTTATTGAAGACCCTCTTGTTAGGAGAATTAACCGAAAACCCTAGAAATAACCCATCAAATGCCTTTTCACCGAATTTAGAAATCTTATCTTTTGTAATTAAAATGGTGCAAGGACATCCAAAAGGTTCTAAAAATTTTAGGTTTGGTTTCCGGTTATTGAATAACTCATAACAAGTTTTATTTTTCTTTTTATTCATCAAAACACGATTTAATACATGACACGCCGTGTTAACTGCCTCAGCCCAGAAAGTTATTGGTAAATGTGAGTCTGAAAGCATAGTCCGAGCTGTTTCAATGATCGTTCTATTCTTTCTCTCGGCAACCCCATTCTGTTGTGGAGTTCTGGCAGCACTAAATTGATGAACAATCCCTTTACGTAGACAGTATAGTTCAAGAATTTTATTCTTGAATTCCGTTCCATTGTCACTACGTATCTTCTTAATCCTCAAATTGCACAGGTTTTCAAGTCCATCGAAAAGATAGGTCAATATATCTGGTGTTTCATCTTTTAATCGCAAGAAGTAAACCTACGAGAAACGAGAGTAGTCATTAGTAACTACTAGGCAGTAAGATTTGCCTCTGTAGGACCGTAAAGGCACAGACCTTAGACAATGAATCAATCAAGCAATGCTAAAGCGCGGAATTCAATAGCAAATCAAAGTACGTTTAATAACATAATTCAACAAAGTAATCACAAGAATATATTTAATCAACCAAACCAGTTGTGAATACAATATAAAATGCCAGAGAAAATAACACAGCTCCTGAAATTAGTATGTCAAAGTTAACCAAAAACTGAAACCCTAAATGTATTTATACTTGTCTAATCAGCCTGTTTAGCGATATGTAATATCGCGTATGCGATATTGTAATATCGCTTAAGCGATATTGCAATATCGCTAGTTCCAAAAACAAGACTAATTATTACAACTCGATAACCTAGACCAAGTGACAGACACTCTAAATGTACCAACAAACTCCCCCGTGTCTTCAGCTTGGTCTTCAAAAGAATCTTCAGTTCAAACCCATCCAGCAGGAAATTTTCCACCCGCGTGGATTCCATGGGTGACACAAATATCAACAATCTTCTGAAATTGTTGAGCAAGCTTTTCATTTGTAGGATTACCTCGGTAATACCTTATGCGATTATCAAACAGCTTCCTCATATCCTCCTTTGATAGATTTATCAAACTCATAGGATCAAAAACTCGATACTGCGTCTTCTTTAACCCATAGAGAGATGTCTTCTCTGGTTCAACATTCTCTGGCACAAAAATCAACACAGCTTCTCCCGTTTGATTATCAAATTCCCAATAATGGAATCTTCTAAGGAAGTTTAAGGGAACTGTTTCCAGAGTGATCCTTTTGATGCAGATAGCCGGCGGATATCTCATCCTGATCATAGGCTGATTGGTAGTTGGATCTATCCGCTTCTTGTAGGTAACTCTTTTTCCCAGTGTTGGCTTTATGAAACTGTACCTTTTTGTACGTGTTTCCTTTTGTAGAGTCGTTTGTATAAAATCTGCACGAGTGTTTCTTTCAGGGTTTATCAATTGTAGCTGAGCGAGTCTATTTATTTCTCCCTTAGGCAGCGTACTCAGCTTTGTGAATGACAGTTTAAAGTATTGAACTCCATCGGTCCTTTTGATCAGAAACATATCATTCAACACTTTCCAGCTATTAATTAACCCCTTATATTCTCCCTTGACCTTGTAAGACTTGCACGTGACCGGCACAATTTTTTCTTTTCCATGTGGCCACCAGGAAGCTAAGCGAGCAGCTCTCACTTCAGCAGTCTCAGGAAACTTTGGAGATTCAGGCAGTTCAGCTTCAGGTTCATTTGAGTCTTCAGTAGATTCATCTTCAGATGAATCTGACTCAACAGTCGGAGCACCATAATAGTATTCATCCTCATTTAATGTTTCATCTTCAGTTTCTAGGTCTGAATCCTCATCAGGTGTACTCTCCCTCAAATTTTCAGATCGGTTAACCATTTTAGCAAGATAAGACAGATCAGCGCATGAATAGTCAATTGCTAATGGTCTTGGTTGACCAGGAATATCCTCAAACGAGAAGTAATCTAAACGTGCTGTTTCATTTCCTGATTCAACATTTACATTTTCAGTTTGCGGGGGAGTTACATTTGGTGTTTCCCTATCTTCTATCTCCCCCGAAACGACCATCTGTGACTCCAACGTCACCACCCAAGACCTAAGAGTCTCATTCTCCTTTTCAACCGCTGCAAGTCTTGTATCTTGGACTTGAATCACTGCAGCTTGTGAATCCAAAGTGTTTTGCATTGCATCCAGCCTTTTCATCAATTCTTGGATGACCGAGGGGAGTGGTTGAACCGGAATGTCAACCCTCGGTGCATCCTGTGGCCGTGAGGATGTAGCAACTTTCCGAGCAATCCTCGATTTCTTGGGAGGAGGAGGCACATATTCAGTTTCAACTTCAGTCCTCACTCTTTTGTCTTTGAGAGGAATATGCTGCCTCCCTTCAGCAATGCGTCTCTGAATCCGCAAATATCGTTGAGGATTGATCCGCCTCAGATGTTCAACTTCATGAGGAGGCGGGACCAAGCCCTCAGAATCACTCTCGGTTATTCCACCCGGAGGACCAGAAGATGCAGAGTCAGACGACCCTTCCGATGTGTCCCCGTGGACATGTAAGCGATGCAAGTCACCTTGGGAGGTGACACTGACATAGACACCCTCAAGTGGGTCTTCAGTAACCTGGACGTGAACGTCTTCAAGGTTTGCATCCGAAGGTTCTGGCTGATTAACCACCGGATCTAAGTATCCGTCATCGGCCGGTGGTTGGTAGTTCGGGTCAACAACGTGGCCAAAAAGAGGCGTATCAGGAGGAATCGGAACCCCCTTTCCATTTGAGCTCATGACTCCAAATATCCGATTAGACATCGGAGTCTGCCTGTAGATACGGGTGGCATCAGTAGCCAGACCCGGAAGCTCGTTGTTGATGATGAGTTGGAGGAACCGGGGATACATATACCATCGATTCTCCCCCTGTTGAGCATTATCCACCATTGACCGGAAGATATAGCCTGAGTAGTTATACGGTTTGTTGTAGATCAAAGCCAACATAGCACATACTGTTCTGTGACTCGTGCCATCATACCCAGCCTTCCTATTCCCTATGCACAAAATGAAAATGTGCATCAACCAGCGCCAAACCCGAGTTAAATTTCCCTTTCTATACTGGTCGGCGTGGCTGCCCGTGTATCCCAAACGATCCATCGCACCCACAATAAACTCGTGCGAAAACTGGATCAGCATATCCGGATGATCATCAAGCTGCAACACATCACGGATCAATTGCTCTGAAATTATGATTTGACGTCCGTGGACCGTCGAAATCAAGCGTGTGTAGTCCAGATCACTGTCTATAGCGACATTCCTCCAGAATTGACCAATGTGGTCTCGGTATATAGTTGTGGAAGCCGATATGGCGGTGAATATACGTGATCGGCGCAGAAAGGCAATCATAGGCCTAAAAGGTTCAGCGGAGGCCTTAGATCCGTCCAAAAAGGCCGTAATATTGTGACGGACATCACATTTCTGGTCAAACTGGGCAAAATCTTCCATTTCTGCAAAACAAGTCAATAGACAACACAAGACTCGAAACTAGTTAGTAATCAGATCAAAAACAGGCCGCACAGTCAATATTCATGAAAACTGGGCCAGAGTATCAAAATTTTGGGCCAAGCCCAATAGGCCCATTCTGATTTAGGCGATATTGACACTAATATCGCACAAATTGATTTATGCGATATTGAGTGCAATATCGCTAAAATCAGACAAAATTGAAATAGTCTGATTCAAATCAGCGATATTGGAAATTAATCCACAATTTTGGCTATGCAACAATATCGCTATTTAATTTGAGCGATACCACAATATCGCTGAACAATATCGCTAAAAATTGAAAATTTGGGCATGATATCGCTAAAATGTGTCAGATATGGAAATTAATCCAATTTAGGCGATATTGGGGACAATATCGCTAAACTCAAAACCCTAATTTGGGCGATATTGCAATATCGCCCCACAATATCGCTGTGACATCAGCGAACGGGCAAATATCAAATTTTTCAAAGAAAAACATGATCCAAACCAAACAAACTATACTACGATTATCTATGATATGCAGGGCACGAGTTTTATTAGTTTTTACACACTAACACAACAGATACAACGCAACCACATATAACACAGTAACCCGAATATAAAGTTAAACAAAACTGGTATAAAAATTGAAATAAAATATAATGGGCACATACCAATCGTTGTAAACGGCAAAGGCGAACAGAATGATGTGGTTTAATTTCAGTTTGGACGAAAAACGAAAGAGAAATCGATGAAACTTGCAATATCGCTAAATACGTAGACAATATCGCTAGTTAATATCGCTAGGTGGGTTTGAAAGTGTATCGAATACAGTGACAGATATTTGTTTATATAAAATTTAAATATTCAGCGATATTGTCAATATCGCTAGACAATATCGCTAAACAATATCGCTACACACATATCTAAATCAGCGATACCACAATATCGCTAGAGATCAGCAATATCGCCAATATGTAAACAATATCGCTAAAATTCAAACAATATCGCTAAAATGTAAACAATATCGCTAAATTCAAAACATAAACAGTAATCGGTGACAAAATAAAGTAAAATAAGATAAAAATTAAAATTAAATAAACTTTAAAATTAAATAACACACAGCATACTGTTCAACATATCTTTTCCCCCTTTTTTTTTTTTTTTTTTTTTTTTTTTAATCTAAATAAAATAAAACAAGACGAAATAGAAGAGGTCTTATTAGGGATCATATTAGAAAGACAGATTCGCAAGACAACGTTAAATGTTAATTTGATTATTAGTATAGAGGTCCAAATTTAAGTTTATCACATATAGTTTACTAGCCAAAGAGACAAGCAGGAACAGGACGATTATCGGTATTATTAATCCACTTAAACATGTAACATACTCAACCTTCAAACTTAACAGTTATTATTAGAGTGAATAAATCTCCGTGAATCTCACATAGATATACCCTTAGTATCAAGTCATGCTCAGAACTTCGATTGATTAGAGAAAGCATTTGAATTCAACATTTTTAAGAATCAAGCCAGCGGTGACAGGTCTGTACTTACGTACAACAAAGCGACATACACTTGATTCAGGTGCTTGCAAAATCAAACTTGGTCAAACCATTTGGCGACCTCGTAAGTAATCTTTGATTTTATAAGATTTGAAAGTACTTTTGACTTAAGTTTGCAGTGTTTTTGAAAGTATACTGACTGAGACCAGGTCTGTACAAACGTACAACAAAGGAAACAGACAGCATAATTCCCCAAATGTTGTCATATACAAACTCAAGTTAATAGAAGCATGGCAAGCTGTCACATAAGAATTAAGACGCATTGTCATACATCATATGATGATCATCACGAAAGATGATGCATAGATTAAGAGATTTCTTAGATAATGAAGAATGAGTATGATAATGCCTACCAATACATCGTGCAAGTAGTTTGATGTCTAGAAGGACAAGTATAACAGATACGTGAAAAACCTACTGATACATCAAGGATAACACGTAATATTGTCAATTGAAGAGTGTCTCCTAATGTACTATCATTTCCCTAGTTGTTTACAGACACAACTAAACGTCTTTTATAAATGTTGTAATAATGCTTTTCTTTAATGTTAACAAACATAAAGAGTGGCTATTGCCAATAAACAGCTGTATGTAGAATTAAAGAAATAGTCAACAGAAAGGTATTGTCACAGTTTACTGTTTGTCCTGAAAAAAACGCAACCCAATCATGTCAATCAGTTGGTCAAACCTAGTTCTAGAGAAGGCCTTGGTAAACAAATCAGCATTTTGCTTTTCAGTTTCAAGTTGGACAAGGTCAATCAAGTGTTTCTCATAGCAATCCCGTATAAAATGAAACCTAATTTCTATGTGTTTGGTTTTAGAATGTTGTACGGGATTTTTAGTTATGCATATGGCAGCAGTATTATCAATAAATAATGGAGTCATAGTCAAGAGTAAACCATAATCACGAAGTTGGTGCTGAATCCACAAAATTTGTGAACAGCAGCTGGCAGCAGCAATATATTCAGCCTCCGCTGTGGAAGTGGAAACTGTCGTTTGCTTCTTGCATTGCCACGACACTAATCGTGAACCGAGAAACTGGCATCCTCCTGACGTAGACTTCTTATCGATGCTGCACCCACCATAGTCAGAATCTGAATATGCTGTGAGAACAAATGACTTCTCAGTTGGATACCATAGACCTAGAGTAGGTCGATGTTTGAGATATCCAAATATCCGTTTGACCGCCTTTAAGTGAGAAACCTTTGGTTGCGACTGATATCGAGAACACAGAGCGATACAGCAAACACTATATCGGGTCGAGATGCAGTAAGATACATCAAAGATCCAATCATCGACCGATATAGCTTTTCATCACACATTTCTTCTTCGGCATCGGGTCCAAGATTATGGTTGATGGGAATGGGAGAGCCATACTCTTTACAATCAAGTAATTTGTAACGAGTCAACATGTCATTGACGTACTTGGATTGATGAATGTAGGTGCCTTTCGGAGATTGATCAACTTGAACACCCAAGAAGTACTTCAACTCCCCCATAGCACTCATTTCGAATTCAGACTTCATAATCTTTTCAAAATGACGACACAAAGATTCATCAGTCGAACCAAAAATAATATCATCTACATAGATTTGAACTAGTAGCTGACTCTTTTCAGTTCTCTTGATGAACAAAGTGCTGTCAATTTGACCACGTTCAAAACCGTTCTTGATTAAGTGCGTTGCCAACCGTTCATACCACGCACGCGGAGCTTGATGCAGACCATAAAGGGCTTTATCCAACTTGCACACGTAGTCTGGGTTGACTGAATCTTCAAAACCAGGTGGTTGACGAACATATATCTCCTCAGCAACCTTTCCATATAGAAACGCACTCTTCACGTCTAGCTGATAGACGCGAAACCCCTTAAATGTTGCATAGGCTAGGAAAATACGGATTGATTCCATTCTTGCAACAGGTGCAAAGACTTCATCATAGTCTAATCCTTCTTGTTGTGTATAGCCTTGGACAACAAGCCTAGCCTTATTTCTGATTACCACTCCTCTATCATCACGTTTGACACGAAACACCCAGCGCGTTCCAATTGGGTGGTACTAGAGTCCAGACTTGCAATCTTACAAATTGCTGCAACTCTTCTTGCATTGCAGATACCCAGTGTGAATCTTTTAGAGCCGCATCGATCTTTGTTGGCTCAACTTGGGATAAGAAGCATTCTTCTATTTCCGCCTTCAAACACGGAAGAGTAGGATCTTCAGATGTGTCATCCGAAAGATCAACCGTTGATGAAGCTTCAGCTGCTTTGCTTCTTGTTAAAACACCTGCATTCAAATCTCCAATAATATTATTAGTAGGATGGAGCTTATGAATGCGAGTAATGGGTATTGAGTCTGGTGTGAGGTTTGTTTCTAGATTATTTAGCTCAACCTCTTGAGCAAAAGGCTCATCTTCAATAATAGGAGAAGAGTCATCTACAGCATCAACAGCAGCAGGAGAGGCATCAGATTGTTGATCAGCAGAAGAGCTCTCAGGAACAACAGAGAGCAAGGGAGATGAAGGAACAGTAGTAACAGGAAAGGAAGGAGGTGATGGTGAAGAGATATCAGGATTAAGATGTAACCCATGAAGAAGCGTTACAGCTTCATCTACTCCATCAAACGTTGGAAGGTGGAATGAGTTAAATAATGAATCGTACTCAAACAACCAATCCGGACCTTTTCCTTTTGGAGTCTCCGTGTATTTTAAACATTTTACCTCAAAATGTTCCTCAATCTTTCCCGTTTCCTTATTGAAGACCCTCTTGTTAGGAGAATTAACCGAAAACCCCAGAAATAACCCATCAAAAGCTTTTTCACCGAATTTAGAAACTTTATTCTTTGTAAACAGAATGGTGCAAGGGCATCCAAAAGGTTCCAAAAAACTTAGGTTTGGCTTCCGGTTATAGAATAACTCATAACACGTCTTATTTTTCTTCTTGTTCATCAGAACAAGGTTTAAAACATAACAAGCCGTGTTAACTGCCTCTGCCCAAAAAGTGATTGGCAGATGTGAATCTGACAGCATAGTCCGAGCAGTTTCAATGATCGTTCTATTCTTTCTCTCTGCAACTCCATTCTGTTGTGGAGTTCTGGCAGCGCTAAACTGATGAACAATTCCTTTACGTAGACAGTATAATTCAAGAATTTTATTTTTGAATTCCGTTCCATTATCACTACGTATCTTCTTGATCTTCAAGTCGCACAGATTTTCAAGTCTATCGAAAAGATAGGTCAATATATTTGGTGTTTCATCCTTTGTACGCAAGAAGTAAACCCACGAGAAACGAGAGTAGTCATCAGTAACTACTAGGCAGTACGATTTTCCTCCAATACTCCTCGTACTAACAGGTCCAAACAAGTCCATGTGAAGTAATTCCAATGGAGATTTAATGGAATTAACCTGCTTAGACTTGTGAAACTTCTTGTGCTGTTTTCCCTTTAAGCACGAAACACAATCATCTTCCAAAGCAAAAGATTGCTTAGGAAGCCCCTCCACTAGATCGTGCTTCACCAGATAATTCATTTTCCTAAAATGAATATGCCCCATCCTTCTGTGCCACAATAATGAATCCTTAGAAGAGGCTTTGGTTAAAAGACAGGTATGTTCCTCAGTTTCAACTGTCCTCATGTCCAAAATATAAGAGTTCTTCACTCTTGGAGCTCTAATAAGAATCCACTCCTCGGGAATCACAAATCCCGGCTTCAAAATCAAACACTCTAGATCCGTAAATGCAGCAGTGAATTTCTTGTCCCAAACTTGTGAAACGCTGATCAAATTGTGTTTCAGCTCTTCTACATAGTTCACATTCTCAAAACTCACTTGTCCATTTGTGAGTGTTCCTAATCCAGTTATGGTACCTCCAGTATCTCCAGCAAAGGCAACATGTCCCCCATTGTGAGGTTTAACATCTGTAAGCAGGGAGACATCGCCTGTCATGTGTCGCGAACAGCCACTATCAACGTACCATTTACTGTTTTGCATCTTTGACTGTCACAACACAAGAAAAAGAATGTTAGTTTCAAATGGAGACCCAAGCCTTAATAGACTTGGGTTCTCCTGAGACATCATCTATAACTATCACATCAGTTAACACTTTATTTTTCAGTAAATCATTATTATTTACTGATGTGACAATTTCAGATGACACTAAAACCTGTTCCTGTTTCTTTTTCCAGACCTTTTTAGGAACAATAGATTGCTTGTTAATAACATCAACCTTTCTAGATATCGGTTGAGTAGGTGTAATGTTATTAACTTTAGAGATAGAGACACTACGAGATGATCCAGGTTGTTTAGATTTTTGAAAGTTTCTATTTTTGGAAGAACCTGAATCACTTCGTGATGCCCATTTCTTAGCAAGCATAGGACATTGATTGATGAGATGACCCTGTTTCTTACAGTAGAAACAAGATCTTCTCTCTCTAAAAGTCTGATCATCACATGATAGTGGTTTGGGTGAAAGAGGTAACCTACGGGGTTTAATATCAGTTACATTTACCGCACATGAACACTTATGTGAATATGATGGTGCAACTGATTTAATAGTTGAGACAACCTTCGATGAAGGATTTTTAATTAAAACATTATAATTTTTGATATTCTCCACCTGTTTCATTTTCAAATCCTTAGAAGTTGATTGATTGTTAGTAAAAAAATTTTCTCCACCTTCAATAGTAAGAATTAAATTTTCAGGTTTAGAATTATTTTTGTCAACATTCTTTGTAACCTCGTGAGTTACATCCTCCACGTCCACCACCTCTTCAACAGATGTTGAAGGCACAAACAAAATAGGCTTAATAGGCTTAGCCTTCCTTTTGTTTAAGGTTTGAACTTTAAGTGACTCAGGTCGCTTGACATCAAAAGCCTCTTCAGATTTAGGCTTAATAACAAGTTCAACCACAGGATTTGTATCCTTCTTAAGAACAGAAGGCACAAAATCTTTAATTTCATCCTTTGACAGAATGGGCTGATTCAAGTTTGAAGGAGGAGGATGGTTGTGATAACCAAGCCCAGCCTTGCTTTTTGTATCAGTCCTCTGACTTTGAAGGATGTCAGAAAAGACCATAGTAGATGTTGAAATGTTTGTTAGTTTTCGTTTTAAATCAAGGTTATCAGCTTGAGCAGAAGCAAGATCCTTTTTAAGATGAACAATCAGTTTTAAATAGCTATCGATTTCATCTTGTTTATTATAAATCATAGCTTTCAGATCTTTCTTCTCCTCAATAAGAGTTTTCTGATTTATTTCAAAAAATTTCTCATTATCTTTTAAAACTCTGTTCGCTTGAATAAGACTTGTGAGATCTGTATTCAGGCGATCATTATCTACTATATACCTGTTAATTTTACCAGTTAGTTTTATACAGGTTTCACAGTTAAATGAATCACATTCTACCTCATTCTCAACATCTGCCATCAGCGCTACGTTATCTTGATCATCCATGGCAGAGAAGTCATAGGCTTCTTCATCTTCCATCATGATAGCAGCCTTAGCAACTTCATTATCCTTTTTGAAGGCAGAAGGTCTTGTGAAACCCGACGAGGGTTGTCTACCCTTTTCACATTCTCTTGCGAAATGGCCTAGGTTTTGACATTTATCACACCGGATCGTTGATTTGTCAAAACCCATACTCGTTTTATCAGTGACATCTTCAAGAGATCTCTTGCCAGTTCTCTTCAAGTATGTCTTCGTTCTTCTTGTGAGCATGGCCATATTCCAACGAAGGTCAACCCTCTCAAGCTCATCAGGATCTACTTGTGCGAAATCCTCATCAGTAAGATCTACTGAGCTAATTCTCTTAGAAAGAAAATCATCATACGATGATAAGAACGCGTTGAAAATAACTGCATGCTCATTTTGAGATGCATTGGCAGAGGAGGATGGTTGAGTTGGAAACGAAGAAAAAGTTCCAGCTGAATGATTTCCCTGAGAATAATTGATTTTAGATGCAGAGGTAGACGGCCCCGATAAAAGAGCTGTACTACCATAACCAAAATTACTATTATCAAGAAGGGATGATCCAGATCTTGTGCTTTTCTTTTGAATATCCAGTGCACAAGTCTCTAATTTTCCAATAAGCTGGTCTAAAGTCATAGCCAGCACATCTGGATCATTTTCCATCATCAGCACACGAGTTTCCCAGTGAGAAGGAAGGGCATTTAAGAGTTTCTTATTAACTTCAATTGTACTAAAGGTATACCCTCCTTCTTTCAATTCATTCACAAGTCGTGAATATCTACAAAACAGATCCTTAACTGTTTCATTCTTTTGGATATCAAACAGATCGTACTGTTTCTTCACCAGTTCCAGTTTGCTCTGTTTATACTCAGTGGTTCCTCCACACCGTTCAGCTATTCCATTCCATAAATCATAGGCAATGTCATGTTGTTTAAACATTTTCATTGCATCAGCAGGTAGTGCCATAGTGATGGCAGAGTGAGCCTTTCTCTCACACTCCCATGCTTTTCGTTCTTCAACCGACATTGAACGAATTGGTTTTGGCGGAGGAATACCTACATGTTCTCCACTCGAAACTGGTCTAACATATCGTTCGAGTAAAGGAATTTCCATTTCTGGATCAGTAAACGCTACAAACGATAGGAACCTCTCTCGCCATTCAGAGTATTCCATTCCTGGAGCAAAAAATGGAGGTTTATTAGCAGAACCAACTTCAGCATTGTGTTTTAGCATGGCATTCACAGCTTGTAAGGTCGACATTTTAAATTTAAAGTAAGTTTTGTCTTAAAAAAAAAAAAACTGATTTAAAATCACAAAGCGATATTGACAATATCGCAGGCTAAATTGATAGGGCGATATTGATAATATCGCTATCAATGTCGCTAGTTAAAGCACAAATCAAAATCAGATACCAAAGGACGATATTAGGATAATATCGCTAAAATTAATTAAGCGATATTGGGATAATATTGCTAAAATCAACCAGGCGATATCAAGGTAATATCGCTAGTGATATCGCTCAAATTAATGAGCACAGAAGGGACAATATCGCTAAAACCCTAATGGCGATATTGATGGTAATATCGCTATTAATATCGCTAAAACGGCTGTAAACCTAAAAAAAATATTTTTACGAATCAAACAAAAATAAGGTTTAAAAAATACGAACAAAATACCAGATATCACCAAAACTAATGACCAAAAACCTTTTAAGACTAATAAACAAATTGTTTATCGTAAAACACGTTTAAAAGATTTAAAAACGTACTAAAATTGATTCAAAAAACCACTAATCCAATGATTATCAGCTCTGATACCACTTGTAGGACCGTAAAGGCACAGACCTTAGACAATGAATCAATCAAGCAATGCTAAAGCGCGGAATTCAATAGCAAATCAAAGTACGTTTAATAACATAATTCAACAAAGTAATCACAAGAATATATTTAATCAACCAAACCAGTTGTGAATACAATATAAAATGCCAGAGAAAATAACACAGCTGCTGAAATTAGTATGTCAAAGTTAACCAAAAACTGAAACCCTAAACGTATTTATACTTGTCTAATCAGCCTGTTTAGCGATATTGTAATATCGCATATGCGATATTGTAATATCGCTTAAGCGATATTGCAATATCGCTAGTTCCAAAAACAAGACTAATTATTACAACTCGATAACCTAGACCAAGTGACAGACACTCTAAATGTACCAACAGCCTCCAATACTCCTCGTACTAACGGGTCCAAACAAGTCCATATGAAGTAATTCCAATGGAGATTCAACGGAATTAACTTGCTTAGAGTTGTGAAACTTGTTGTGCTGTTTTCCTTTTAAGCACGAAACACAATCATCTTCCAAAGCAAAAGATTGCTTAGGAATCCCCTCCACTAGATCGTGTTTTACCAGATAATTCATTTTCTTGAAATGAATATGACCCATCCTTCTGTGCCACAATAATGAATCCTTGGAAGAAGCTTTGGTTAATAGACAGGTATGTTCCTCAGCTTCAACTGTCCTCATATCCAAAATGTAAGAGTTCTTCACTCTTGGAGCTCTAATAAGAATCCATTCCTCGGGAATCACAAATCCCGGCTTCAATATCAAACACTCTAGATCTGTGAATGCTGCAGTGAACTTCTTGTCGCAAACTTGTAAGATGCTAATCAAATTGTGTTTCAGCTCCTCAACATAGTTCACATTCTCAAAGCTCACTTGTCCATTAGTGAGTGTTCCTAATCCAGTTATTGTTCCTCCAGAATCACCAGCAAAGGCAACATGTCCCCCATTGTGTGGTTTAACATCTGTAAGCAGGGAGACATTGCCTGTCATGTGTCGTGAACAGCCACTATCAACGTACCATTTGCTGTTTTGCACTTTTGACTGTCACAACACAAGAAAAAGAATGTTAGTTTGAAA
Source organism: Logfia minima (assembly GCA_963921325.1). Lineage (NCBI taxonomy): Eukaryota > Viridiplantae > Streptophyta > Magnoliopsida > Asterales > Asteraceae > Logfia > Logfia minima. The sequence goes on from OY992766.1 coordinate 11,597,101, forward strand.
TGGAGACCCAAGCCTTGATAGACTTGGGTTCTCCTGAAACTTCATCTATTACTATCACATCAGTTAACACTTTGTTTTTCAGTAAATCATTCTCATTTACTGATGTGATAATTTTAGATGAAACTAAAACCTGTTCCTTTTTCCTTTTCCAAACTTTCTGAGGAACAATAAATTGCTTTTTAATAACATCAACCTTTCTAGCTATCGGTTGAGTAGGAGTGATGTTATTAACTTTTGAAACTGGGACACTACGAGATAATCCAGGCTGTTTTGATTTTTGAAAATTTCTATTTTTGGAATGACCTGGATCATGTCGTGATGCCCATTTCTTAGCAAGCATAGGGCATTGATTAATGAGATGACCTTGCTTCTTACAGTAAAAACAAGATCTTCTCTCTCTGAAGGTCTGATCATCACTCGATAGTGGTTTAGGTGAAAGAGGTGACCTACGAGTTTTGATATCAGGTACATTTACCGCACATGAACACTTATGTGAACATGATGGAGTAACTGTATTGATAGTTGAGATAACCTTAGATGAAGGATTTTTAATTGAAGCATTATGATTTTTAATATTCTCTACCTGTTTCATTTTTAAATCCTTAGTAGTTGATTGTTTTTTAGTAAAAATTTGTCCTCTACCTTCGATAGTAAGGATTAAATTTTCAGGTTTACTATTATTTTTCTCAACTTTCTTTGTAACCTCGTGAGTTACATCTTCCACTTCCACCACCTCTTCAACAGTTGTTGAAGGCATAAACAAAATAGGCTCAATAAGCTCAGCCTTCCTCTTGTTTAAAGTTGGAACTTTAAGCGACTCAGGTCGCTTGATATCAGAAGCCTTTTCAATTTTAGGCTGTTTAACTTCTTCACTAATAACTGGTTCCACCACAGAATTTATATCCTTCTTGAGAACAGAAGGCACAAAATCTTTAATTTCATCCTTTGACAGAATAGGCTTATTCAAGTTTGAAGGAGGAGGATGGTTGTGATAACCAATGCCAGCCTTATTTTTTGTATCAGTTCTCTGACTTTGAAGGATGTCAGAAAAGACCATAGTAGATGTAGAAATGTTTGTCAGTTTTTGTTTTAAATCAAGATTATCAGCTTTAGCAGAAGCAAGATCCTTTTTAAGATGAACAATTAGTTTTAGATAGCTATCGATTTCATCTTGTTTATTGTAGATCATAGCTTTTAAATCTTTCTTCTCCTCGATAAGAGTTTTCTGATTTATTTCAAAAACTTTCTCATTGTCTTTTAAAATTCTATTAATTGAATAAGATTTGTTAGATCTGTATTCAAGCGATCATTATCTACTATATACCTGTTGATTTTACCAGTTAATTTTATACAAGTTTCACAGTTAAAAGAGTCACATTCTACCTCATTCTCAACATCTGCCATAAGGGCTACGTTTTCTTGATCATCCATAGCCGAAAAATCATAGGCTTCTTCTTCTTCTAACAGAATAGCTGCCTTGGCTACTTCATTATCTTTCTTGAAAGTAGAAGGTCTTGTAAAACCCATAGATGGTTGTCTTCCCCTCTCACATTCTCGTGCAAAATGACCCAGATTTTGACACTTGTAGCATCTAATTTTGGACTTGTCGAAGCCCATGCTTGTCTTATCAGTGACATCTTCAAGAGATATCTTTCCAGTTCTCTTTAAATAGGTTTTAGTCCTTCTGGTAAGCATGGCCATGTTCCAACGAAGATCCACTCTCTCTAGCTCATCAGGATCAACTTGTGCAAAATCTTCATCGGTAAGATCTACCGAGTTAATCCTCTTAGACAGGAAATCATCATAAGATGATAAGAATGCGTTGAAGACAACTGCATGCTCATTTTGAGATGCAGTGGCAGAGGGAGATGGTTGAGTTGGAAACGAAGAGAATGTTCCAGCAGAGTGATTTCCCTGAGAATAATTGGCTTTAAACGCAGAGGTAGACGGCCCAGATAGAAGTGCTGTACTACCATATCCAAAATTACTATTGTCAGGAAGCAAGGAACCAGATCTTGTGCTTTTCTTTTGAATATCCAATGCACAAGTCTCCAATTTGCCAATGAGTTGATCTAGAGTCATTGCCAGCACATCTGGATCATTTTCCATCATCAGCACACGAGTTTCCCAGTGAGAAGGAAGGGCATTTATGTTGAGACATGGTTTGTGACAACAGATCTAGCTTGTAATAGGACTAGCACAATTATAATCAAACTTTGTGTATTGGTTTTAATTTGTAAATGTCTATGATATTAGTTTGTTAATATTAAATGTTAAATACATTTAAAGTATTGTATAAATAATATAAACAAACTAAAGTCTAAGTTTGTGAGGAGAGTTATCAAGTCACAATTTATTAAACATGTGAAATGAAGAACTAGACTCACAAATACCACTGGGTTCGGCCAGGATCAGTTGGCTTCGGCCAAACTGGGTTCGGCCACTGGGTTCGGCCAGGACCAGTTGGCTTCGGCTACACTGGGTTCGGCCAGGACCAGTGGATCCGGCCAGTTGGATTCGCAAAACCCAAAAGCCCAAGCCCAATAACCAAAAGCCCAATATGATCTGACGAAATGAAACGAGATATTTAATTAGGTTTAATTAATTATTTTCTAGGTGTGTGAAAAAGAGAGGTAATTAAGAAAAACATCAACAGAGAAACTACGGCGAGCATTTTTAATCAAGAAAAACCCTAATCACTAACGGCTTAGGTTTTGAAGATTAACAATTAGTTAATATCAAAACAAAGCGATTAGTGATTCGTTTGATTAACTAAAAACTCAAACGTATAAAGGAATTCCGCACCTTTATACGACTAGATAATTGATATAATCATTATCGACCAAGATCACAGGACTTACAATTGGTATCAGAGCCTTGATTGTGGTTTTTGAGTTTTTAATTGATTTTCATTTGATTCGGGTTGTTTGTAATACTTTACGTGTTAAAAACAATCAAAATTAATCTCTGAAACGTTTTGGGTTTGTTCACAATCGAAATCTACTGATTTAATTGTGAAAATATCTAAAATTGTTAAGTTTTTGGGTTTTACAGTCGCTTGACGAATTGAGATCTGGATTACAGTTCAGCCTGCGAATCCACATTATTGCCGAATTAAAAAGTCAACTGAACCGAACCCAAAAGTCAACGTTGCCGAATTGAGATTTGACGAATTGAGATTTGCCGAATTGAGATTTTCTTTTTCTGCCGAATTGAGATTAAGTGAATTGAAAAAGTCAACCGAATTGAAAAAGTCAACCGAATTGAAAAAGTTAACCGAATTGAAAAAGTCAACCGAATTGAAAAAGTCAACCGAATTGAAAATTTTCTAAAAATGTCTGACTTAAGTAAAATGATTGAGATGGACCATGAAGTTGGTAAATCTAACGTTCCGCCTAAGTTGCTACGTCTTGAAGACTATTATGGCTGGAAGGACAGATTTGAATCTTATTGTAGATATCATGATCTGTCGATCTGGCTGAGTATCAAGAATGGCTATGTGGCACCTACGTCGTCTGTGGAAAATGCTGTTATGGTTTTGGATTATCAGAGAATGAGTGATAATCAAAAGAAAAGCTATGAGATTGAAAACAGAGCTCATTCTTCAATCAAGATGAGCCTTCCTAGAGAACTTAACCACCAACTCAAATCTTTTCACACTGCTAAAGAGCTCTGGGATGCTCTTGAGAAAAGATGTGAGGGTAGCCCACAAGTGAAAGAAAGCAAGAAGAATCTTCTGAAAAAGCAATTCACTGTATTTAAAGCTTTTAGAGAAGAGGATCTTGAAGCATTTACTACAAGATTCTATCACTTGCTAAGTGAGCTTGACGACCATGACATTTACTACTCGGATAAGGAGAAAACCGACAAATTTATTGAAGGTTTACCATCAAAGTGGGAAATGTATGGTATCATGCTCAAAGACAACGATGAGAGATATGCTGCCATGACTCTTGAGAAGGTCATTGATAAACTCAGAGGATATGATTTCACCAAGAGAACTAGAGACACCGATTCTGAACAGTTACAGAATCCTGGATTATATCATGGAAAATCTGTTCTCTCGAATGTTTCATCTAGTACGACCACTGCTTTATTAGTTGGTAATACTGATGAACATAGTGAAATAGTTACTGAGGATATGTGCTTTATTGCTTCATCTGGAAGCAACACTAAAGGAAAGCCGATAGAGAAGTCATCTCCTGAGCATCACAAAATGCCCATGAGTGTGAAATCTGCTGAACATCAACTATCTGTTCTTGCTTCCTTTGTGGCATCATATGAGAACTACATCCAGGGAAAGATTAATGATCCAGCAATGTTTGATGAGGATTATGATCAGGTTGACCCTGAGGATCTTGAAGAAATGGACCTTCAATGGCAACTAGCTATGATATCTAGAAGGGTGAAAAGTTTCTTAAAGAGAACTGGACGTAGAGTTGTAGGGAATCGACCTGGTTTTGACAAGTCTAAAGTTAAGTGTTATAACTGTCAGGGTTACGGACACTTTGCTAGAGAATGTCAACGACCAAAGGTTGATGTTAATAGACAAGACTCGGGAAGTAATCTAAATTCCAAAGTCTTAGTCGTTCAGCAGGTCGATGGTTCTTATGATTGGACTACTCAGTCTGAGCAAGCGCTTATGGCTGATGTAGTTGATCAAGAGAAACCTGCTGAATCTATATCATACCTTCCTGAAGACATGGATTCTCAACCTACAGGGCAGGTTCAGAATGAAGTAAGAGTCGCTGAAGATGAAGATGTGCTATATCTTGACTCAACTGACGAAATGAGTCCTGATGAGTTTGTAGCACACATGGCAGATATTCAGACTGACAAGAAAAGGGTATGTCTTAATATTCTTACTCTTACTGATGTTTGTTACTTAGTTACTGACTTACAAACACAGGTTAGTGTATTTGCTGAATCGAATAGAACCTTAACTTCTGAACTAGACTTAGCTAAAAGTGATGTTAGGAGGTTAAGTGAAGATAAACTAGCATTAAAAGATAAGATAAAACTTGAAAGTGAAGATAGGAAATCTCTAAGTGACATTATAAATGAACAAAGTGTCAAGATAGATGGTTTATATCTTAACTTAAATGAGTTAAATCGGAACATTGCTAGTAAAGATAAGGAACTTTCTGAGACTAAAATGAAGTTAGTTGAGCAGAATCGTAAGATTGAAGGTTATAGAACTTCCTCTTTGACCTTAAATAATATAATTAGCTCACAACGTAGTGTAAAGGATAAGACTGGTGTAGGTTACAATGAGGTTCCTCCACCATTCAATTCAAATTACTCTACAACTTCTGTGGACTTAGAAATGCCTGATGCAGACACTAAACCTGATGATATAGTAATTAAACAGTCTGAATTGTCTGATACAATGAAGGATATTGTTAAAGATCCATCATGTGAAATTAGTAAGACTACATCACTCTCTAAAGTACAATTTGTCTCGAGAGAAGTGATTGCTGATACTAATTTAAATGATGAGGATATTAAACAAGATCAACCTTCAGTGTTTTCAGACCAAGCCAAATGTGAGGGTAAAAAGGTGGCTAAATCACAAAAGAAGTTGTCATGTTTTAAATGTTTTCAAAAAGGACATGTAGCTTCTTGTTGTCCTAACAAGAAGTTAGATGTATCATCTAAACCTTTACTTAAAGATAAGACAACTTCTATCTCTAGTGGAAATGTCGACAAATCGAGTATCAAACCGGGTTTTGGTACTAAATCTGTGAATATTTCCAAGAGAGATAGTTTTCATTGTGTTCCTCCACTGAATGTTTCTAGTATGAATATAGATAGGCCAAGTGTCAAACCGGGATTAGGCTCTAGACCTATGAATATTCTTAAAAGAAATAGCTCACACTTTCCCTCACCACCTAAACCTAAAAGGCCTGAACTTAATTATAAACCCAAAGATCAAACACCTTCAAGGTTTAGAACACCAAGTAGAACCAAGAGTCAATATGAGTATGGTTCTACATCACGTGCTAATGAGTTTAATGATTCACATAATTATAGAACTCATAGCTCGGCGTCTAAGAGGTTCACAATCAATTCACCTCCTAAGACCAACAATCATCCACAAACTCAAACTTCTTCGGAAATAACCAAAGCTCCTAATGGGAAGAATGGTTACTTCAAAGAACTTAAGTTTGTAGATGATAAGGGACAGACCAAGACCGTAATGGCTTGGGTCCCCCTTGAAGACTAATCCTTTACAACTTGTATGTGCAGGAACAGACTGTGAATAGAGACAATTGGTGGTATGTAGACAGTGGCTGTTCTCGGCACATGACAGGGACCCGGAGTCTACTGAAGGACTTCAAAAGCGGGTTGAAGCAGCGGGTTAATTTCGCTGGTGATAAAGGAGGAGTAATCACAGGGAGAGGAACTGTTTCCAATGGCGCGTTAACACTTGAAAATGTTAACTATGTTGAGGAATTGACTCACAATTTAGTGAGTGTTTCTCAAATCTGTGATAAAGGTCACCCTGTTCTTTTTAATGAGACAGAGGCCTTAGTCCTGAAGCCAGGTTTCATTGTACCTGAGAAATGGATACTAATGAGGGCTCCAAGGAAGAAGGACATCTATGCAATCAACATGGATGTTCCTATCTCTTCAATGGAGTCGACATGTCTTCTATCCAAGGCTTCAGAAGCAGATTCTATTCTATGGCATAGAAAGATGGCTCACCTGAACTTCCGAAAGATGAACTATATAACCAAGAATGGTTTAGTTCTAGGTGTACCATTGAAACGTTTCGAGTTTGAGGATAGGTGTGTTTCTTGTTTGAAAGGAAAGCAACATAAGAAACCACACAAATCCAAAACTGAAAACTCAATTTCATTGCCATTTGACTTGCTACATATGGATCTCTTTGGCCCTATAAGCAAGAGAAGCATAGGTGGCAAGTGGTACTGTTTAGTTATCACCGATGATTTCTCTAGATTCTCATGGGTATTCTTTTTGGGGTCTAAAGATGAAACTTCTACTATTCTTATGGAGTTTCTAGATCTAATTGAGAATATCTATAGAACAAGGATTAAGAGAATTCGTAGTGATAACGGGACAGAGTTCAAGAACTCGGTGTTTAATGTCTATTGCTTAAGCAAAGGGATAATTCATCAATTCAGTGCACCATATGAACCTCAACAGAATGGTGTGGCTGAAAGGAAGAATAGAACACTGATTGAGAGTGCTAGAACTATGCTGTCAGATTCAAGGCTTCCTGTCATCTTTTGGGCAGAAGCGGTGAATACTGCTTGTTATGTTCTGAACAGAGTTCTTACGGTTAAGAAACATAACAAGACTTGTTATGAACTTCTAAACAATAAGAAACCTAACTTAAAAGGGTTTGAACCCTTTGGAGTTTCATGCACTCTATTGAAGACAAGTAAACAACCAAAATTTGGTGAAAAGGCTGACGAAGGATACTTCCTAGGTTATGTTCCTAACTCACCAAATAAGAGAGTCTTCAATAAAGCAACGGGACGTGTGGAAATAGTTTATAACATTGAAGTTACGAGCTATACACATGATGTACATAAAGGATTGGATTGGCAATTTGACTATTCTGATCTCTTTAAGTCATTTAAAGTCCCCATCAGTGAATATGTGAGGAATTCAGAGATGCCTGAACATTTATTGTCGGGAGATGAGATTTGTACTCAGTCTCCAGCATCGAATATTCAGCCATCTGAGAATAACTCTACTGTATCCACTGATGACGCATCTACAAGTCAACTCCAACAACCTGTGGATGGTATCTCTCAAGAGCAAGAGGATTGTGAGAACAATTCTGATGTTAATGAAGACTTACCATCAGTGGTGGAAGTTGATTCTAACTTAGAGACTGATATTTTAGTTGAACCAGTAACAACATCAAAAGTTCATAAGAATCATCCAATTGAAAACATCATTGGTGATCCAACTACTGTGGTTCAAACTAGAAATCAATCTAAAGCCACTACTTCAACTCACGAAAATTTGTATGCTGAAATGAACGAGACAGGGATTACAAATCAATGTCTATATTCATGTTTCATCTCACAAGTTGAGCCTAAAAATGTGCAAATGGCACTAAAAGAAAGCTCATGGGTTGAAGCAATGCAAGATGAACTGAGTCAGTTCACTAAATTACAAGTCTGGGAATTGGTTGATTTACCGACTGGTGAATATCCAATTGGCACTAGATGGGTATTTAAGTGTAAGAGAGACGATCGGGGAATCGTGACTCGCAATAAAGCCCGTTTAGTTGTACAAGGCTTTAATCAAGAAGAAGGTATTGATTATACCGAGGTGTTTGCACCAGTGGCTCGGCTTGAAGCAATAAGGCTATTTCTAGCTTTTGCATCTCATAAAGGAATAAAAGTATTCCAATTAGATGTTAAAAGTGCCTTTTTGTATGGCAAAGTCAAAGAGCTGGTGTATGTGTCTCAACCACCAGGATTTACTAATCCTGAGTATCCTGATAAAGTATATCGTTTAGATAAGGCTTTATATGGATTACATCAAGCTCCAAGGGCTTGGTATGAGACATTGTCTACACATCTTCTTGAGAATGGATTTACAAGAGGTGCTATCGATAGTACACTCTTTGTAAAATGGAAGAAGAAGGACTTCTTACTTGTTCAAGTATATGTCGATGACATTATCTTTGGATCATCTGATGAAAAGTTATGTCGTGACTTTGAACAAGTTATGAAGAGCAAGTTCGAGATGTCTGCTATGGGAGAAATGAACTTTTTCTTAGGGTTACAAGTTGACCAAAAGAAGGATGGATTCTTTATTCATCAATCTAAGTATACGCAAGAATTATTAGAACGTTTCAAAATGGAAGATTCTAAAGTATTCAAGACTCCTATACCAGAAAATCATGGACTAGGTCCCGATACATCGAGTGATCTGGATGTGGATCCTACCTTATATAGGGCCATGATCGGATCACTAATGTATTTGACTGCATCCAGGCCTGACATTATGTTTGCAGTGTGTATCTGTGCAAGATATCAGGCTAATCCGAAAGAGTCACATATGCAAGCTGTGAAAAGAATATTTCGTTACCTCAAAGGGAAACCAAAGCTGGGACTATGGTATCCGATTGATGGTAATTTTGATTTCATAGCTTATACTGATTCGGATTATGGAGGATGTAATCAAAATAGAAAGTCTACTACCGGAGGATGTCAATTCCTAGGTGGAAGACTTGTATCTTGGCAGTGCAAAAAGCAGACCTCAGTAGCCATTTCTACATGTGAAGCTGAGTATGTTGCTGCTGGCAGCTGCTGCTCCCAAGTATTATGGATTCAACAACAATTACGGGATTATGGGTTGAACATAACGAATACTCCAATGATGATTGACAATGAGTCAACGATCTCGATAACCAATAATCCTGTAAAACACAGCAAAACTAAGCACATTGATATACGTCATCATTTTATTCGAGATTGTGCAGAGAAACAGCTGATCAAGTTAGCTAAGGTTCCCTCACTGGATAACCTAGCAGATTTATACACCAAGGCATTCGACCGGGCTCGATTTGAAACTTTGGTGCAACTGAATGGAATGAGAAATCCTGAGTGATTAGTCTTCCATAAGATTTTGTAATAATTAGCATCCTTTTATTTCGTTTATTTCTTTTATTTTTCATAAAAAAAGGGGGTATTGGCGTATGGCATTTATTTGCTTGTTACCTAAGGGGAATCGCCTCCGATAAAAGTTAAGTGGTTATCTGTTGGGAAATGATAGTACATTAGGAGAATAAGGTTAATAATAACATTAAAATAAGTACTAAGGTTGATGTGTTAGTAGATTCCTTTAAGTTACATTAGGGTTACATCTTTACAACCATGACCTTGCTTATGTTTATCTTATTATACACCTTTCTCCACAAGTTATAACTCATCAAGCAATAAATCTAAGTATAGACAGCTTCATTATATGATGTACTGATAGGCAAATTCTGCTATGTTTTCTGAGCACTTAAGAAGCAATAACTCTCATGTATGTTACTTAGTGTGATCTGCTATATGATGTATGACAAATGTCTTAAATGATGAATAACAGTATGACCATACACTGATATCAAAAGAAATATGTTACTCGATGATCTGACAAATAGTTTAACACATGGCTTTTAGTGAAACTACTGGGACTCTGTTGTACTAAGTACAGAACTGACACCATTAGTTTTGCAAAAAGTCTCAAACTTATTTTGTTCATACTAAGGGATCTTATGTTGTACTAAGTACAGATCTAGAACCACTAGTATCTTCAAGATATGTTTGATGTTTGTCAAAATCTATAAAAATGAAGGGTATGTTATATGTTTCGAAAAGAACATCATTTAGTAACCTCTACCCTATAAATAAAAGATGCAGTGGTATGTGTTTTGCTTGAATTCTCATTATATCATATTTTAGATCAACACTGTTTAATATACATACTAATAATAACAATCTGCTTGGAATTCATTGCTTTATTTGTTTATGTGGATCATAATATCAGTAATCGTCTTGAAATGTTTATAAGAATTGAACAACTCACTTTGGTGATTAATTTGTTCTAAATTAATATCAAATGGGTTATACTGTGTGGATTGAGGTAACAAAGTTATAATTTTATAAATATGAGTTAGTAAGTGGCTAGAGTTGTAATTTCTTTGTTACTTATTGTAAATTTCATAAGGTATGTATACTAACAATCTTCTTAGACTTATTAAATTCAATAATTCATATATCTTATTCTTCCTAATATGATCCCGTATCAGATAAACGTTTAACAACAAAAATATGTATTGTTTACTTCGTTTTATACGTTTATTTAATAATAAGGTACAAGGTACCAATCTTTTGTTTTACATGATTACTTTAGTTTGCATTGTTCTAATTTTGCATTTTATTTCTTTTCGTTCTTTCTGTTTATCATTTTATAATTGGTGTTAACACAAGTGACAAATTATTTTGGACTTGTATCTTACAAGTAATAAATATTTTTTACTTGTTACCTTCTTTAATTTAGACTTGTATGATTTTTGAATTCTTTTCTAAAAATTATAAGTGAAAATTAATGTTCAATTATTTTGGACTTGCATTATTTTTGTATTTATACAAAAATTACAAGTGAAAAGTAATTGTTAAGTGTTACTTATGTTATTTTTATTATTTTTAGATTTGTTATATTTTGTATGTTTTAAATATACAAAATGTTACAAATTAAAAAAAAAAAAAAAAAAAAAAAAAAAAAATCTGGTTTCGTTTGGCAAAAAGTCAGTTTGACTAGTTTGACTTGGCCGAATCCAATGATTTGACCAAGTCCAACCCACGAACTCACTCATTTCCACGAACTCAAAACCCCCAAACCGAAAATAACCCTCCCCGTACGAACCGAACCCAGATTTATTTTCACGAATCCAAGTTCACGAAACGAATTTTTGAATCCGTACAACTTATTCAACTTTTCATTACAAACGATTTGAGGTATGATTCAACCACTTTCACCGTATAAATTGTTTGAAATCAAAGTTTTCGTGATATTAGGGTTTTGGTTTTTGGTTTAACTAAATATCACGATTTAGGGGTTTATTTCACTTGAGTTCATTGGGTTTCTCTTGTCTAAACTATTGAGAACACACGAGAATCCTTCGATTTTGTTTAAAATTATTGTGTTGCTTTTATTTGGTTCGGGGTTTCCTGCGCTGTTCTTCGGCCGAACTGAGATCTCATTTGGATTCGGCTGATTGACTAGTCAACCGGACGAACCGAGTTCCAACATTTGGTTTCGTCAACGGCCGAATCGAGTTCAGTTTTAGACTTGATAGTTTGACTAGTCAAACGTTTGGCCGAACCGAGTTGACAACTGTTTTCGGTGAGCAAGTGAGCCGAACCGAGTCAAATGGACGAACCGAATTGAGCTGGATTCGTTGAGCCTGTTTGACAAGTCAAACGGCCAAACCAAGTCAAACTTGTGAATTCGGTGGGCATGTTGGCCGAATCGAATTTTTGGATTCGGTTCGGTAGACTATTTGACCCATTTGACTTTTGACAAGTTTAAACGAATTGAGTTCATTTGACTTTGTTGACCCGTTTGTCTTTGTTGACTCGTTTGACTTTGGAAAATGAATTAAGTTTTGTTTATGTGAGTGACTGATTAACTTGTTTAATAAAGAGTTTGTTTAATAAAGAGTTATAATTTACTCTAAAATTTTATGTTTCGTTTTGACGTGTTACTAGATTTGTCCATATCGACTTACGACCTTTCGATTAACCTGTTTAATAAAAGGATATAAGTAAATATGTTATAAGATTAGACATGTAGACTTTACTGTGAACATGTAAAATCTTATATTTATTTATATACGACTTATGACTTTATAGTAATAAGTGATATATTAAATCTGAAACGTTATGAGACTGATTCATGAAATAGTTAGATTTCCTGTTTATATATATAATTAACGAATATAATTGATAATTAGGATTAATAACCTAATAGTTCAATTACGATTCGTAGATTATATACGTTATTCAATTTCTGTTAAACTAATAATCTTTCATGTTCTGTCTTATTTCTGTTACAGATATGGCTCGCCCATTTGCTGCTAATCACAATGTACTGATCGACCTTGATGTCACTGCTAAGGGAGCTACTCGTGTGGCTAGAATTCTCACTTTTCTGGCAAGATCGAGGATTGAGTATGCTATTACTGCATCTCCAGCTCTCTCAACGGACATATTAACCCAATTCTGGAATAATATTCAGTACAATACGGTGGTAAACCCTCCAGTGATTCAGACGACTGTGAACAATCGTGCTGTAGTCTTTTCTTCCACAGATCTTCGCCAAATCTTGCGTTTGGGTACTATTGAGCAAGAGGATGGTCCCACAGTGTTTCCTTCTGACTTTATTGAAGGAGCACTTCCACGTATGGGATATACAGGTCCTATAAGAGGCCGTCAGTATCTGAAGGCTCTTGTATTTGGGGAATGGAGATTTCTTTGGCATGTAATGGTTACAGTTTTTGGTGCTAAGAAGGCTGGTTATGATGAGCTGAGCGCTTCAATACTTTCTGCTGTTCTGTCTCTGGTTTACAATAAACCATTCAGCTTTTCAGATTTTCTATTTGGAGAGTTTGTGCGACAGATCACGGGCGGTGTTCGAATCCCGTTTCTATTGTATCCACGATTTTGCATGCTGATTATACGCCATAGTATCCCTGACTTGCCAGAAGTTGTTGCTGATATTCAGGTTGATACTCTGAGACTTAGAGCATACAATGCTATGTTCATGCACACTTCGCGTCGATATGATATGCAGCCTCAGCCGACTGCCTTATTTGGGTTTTTGGTAAATCCTCAGTATATGCCACCACCAAACAATGGTTGGCTCGATATTGATGTTGTTGCAGATGTACCTGTACAACAAGCGCAGATTGAGGATGTCCACCAACCTGAGCCACAAGCGATGCTCGATGTTCCGGTTAATCAGCCTGAGCTACTAGAAGATCTTGCTATTGTACCAGTGGTACAAGAGGTTCAAGAACCAGAGGTTGTTCCTGATATTCCACAGGATACAGTTGGACCTTCTGACCCACTAGCAACTGGACCTTCTGACCCGCTAGTTGCTGGGCCTTCTGGTGGTTCCGATAATCTAGAGAAGGATGGTGCTACTGCTTCTGATTCTGAGGATGATCAGCTTCCACCATCTGATTCTGTCACGAGTATTCCCGATGGGATGATCCGACAGGGGTCGAAGTTAGTTATGGATCCAGTATTGAAAGGGAAACGAAAAGTTGATGATAAGGATCCTGATTATGTGTTGATTGATGAGGCTGACGAGGACGATGCTGAACCACTAATTCCTCGACGCAGTAAGCGACCTCGAGGAGGTGATTCTTCTGGGCCGCAATTAATCGCTGAACCTACTGAACAAGAGATGATTCGAACTCTTGTGCGTCCGGAAACGCATCCTACTGCTAAGTCTAGCAGGCAGGCAGCCCGATTATTAGACGATGTCATTACTGAAATAGCCAAGAAGCTACAGCCACCGGTTGTCCCGCCTTCCAAAAAGTCCAAAGCTCCTTCTACCACATCTTCTTCTCAACCGATGACTGATGCTGAAAAGATCATTCGTCTAGAGTCAAGGGTTGAGGAATTAGAGGCTCTCACCGATATTCAATCCTCTCAACTACTGGATATGGCTAAGAATCTGACTAACCAAAATAATGCCTACTTGCTACTGATCAAGACCAAGACCAATATGGTTGATGATATTGCTCGACAGCAAAGGCAGATTGATAGCCTTGAATACCTGGTTCATTCCCTTATTGCGGACAAGCCATCTCAGGGGGAGATACTTATATATAGAGAGTCTTGCAAAGAGGATGAGCTAGCAGAGAAGAAGAGGAGGGATGATTCAGACAAAGATCCCAACGCTCCAAAAAGAAGTGAGCTGGCTGATCCGTCAACGACTAGTCAGCAGACTCAAGTTCAGGGGGAGTCTGCAGGTGGTGAAGCTGGTACTTCAGGTGGAGCTGGAGCCGGAACTGAAGAAGGTTAAAACTATTTTGATTAAGTAGTTAATGTAATTTTTATTTATAAATTGTGTCATGTTTCGTAATATGTAAACAATTTGTAATGTAATATTACTGTTTAATTAAGATTTTAAACTTGAATGCATTATGCGTTAATGTTATAATTTGATAATTGACAGTAATGTTTATATATATTATAAGATCTCTTGAATCTTAGATTGACTGAGATCAATTAAAGATTAATAAGATTATATAATATATATAATGTGTGTATATTATAAGATCTTTTGAATCTTAGATTGACCGAGATCAATAAAAGATTGATAAGAGTATATAATATATATAATTTTAGCATATTATAAGATCTTTTGAATCTTAGATTGACCGAGATCAATAAAAGATTGAGAAGAGTATATAATATATATAATTTTAGCATATTATAAGATCTTTTGAATCTTAGATTGACTGAGATCAATAAAAGATTGAGAAGAGTATATAATATATATAATTTTAGCATATTATAAGATCTTTTGAATCTTAGATTGACAGAGATCAATAAAAGATTAATAAGATTATATAATGTCAGTATGTTATAAGACTTTTTGAACTCTTAGATTGCTTATGATCAATTAAAGAGTTAGAAGTATATATAATATATAATGCACAAAAAGATTAATAAGAGATTCCTTAGATTGATTCAGAGAAATCAATAAAAGGATTTATTATACTTGTGTGTGTTTTCATATAGGTCTGGAAATGCTGAACTTATCTGATTCTGAGAGTGACATACTAGATGAAATAGATGAAGAAGTCGACTATGATCTAGAGGAGGGTGAATTTTTACCTCCTGAAGATTGGACTTCTGTTCATGAAGTTGAGGCAGACGAAGGTGTAGATCTTGATGTTAATATTGATGAACACATCGTAAGCCCTTCAACTACAAAAGTTGTCATACAGAATGAAAACGGAGAACAGGTGATAGACTTGGATGCAAATCTAAGTGAATCATCGGATTCTGAGTTTGAAGATGATCTTCCAGATAAGCTTAAGGGAAATTCGATGTTTAAGCCGTTAAAGAAAAAGAAAAAGAAGATTGGGATGTCAGAAGTTGACATAACGGGAAAACGTGTACCCCGTAAAGGAATCATCGGTTGGTATTATGATTCTGAGTTAAAACTTTTTGCTATCAAACGTTTTGACGGAGTTCAATACTTTGATAAGAAGCTTAAAGTATTCAGTTCTCTTCCTCGATTTGAGATCCGTGACCTGGCTAGATTGGAGTTGATAAACCCTAGTAATGATCCTTATGCAAACTATGTTGAAAGAATAATTAGAACTGAGGGGAGATCAATGAAATTCGAAAAGATTAAGCCAAGGGTCGGGAAAACGATTAAATTGAAAGAGCGCAGTCAACGTACTGGGCGACGATTAAGGAAAAAGACTTATCCAGCAGTCAAATGTGTACAGCAAATACCTCTGAAAACAATGCCACAGAATTTATTAGAAAATCTAAAGATTTGGCATGTGGATTCAGCAACTGGTGAAGCTGTCATGGTTGAAGCAGATGATGAGGTCGAAGGAGGAGAAAAGGAAATTTTGAGAGTCTATGACCATCGACACTTGATGAATCTGTCGAGGAGAGATCTGTTAAAGTTAAATGAAAACAGAATCTTAACGACTGAAGCATGGGGTGATCTTGCACGAGATTATCAAATGATGGTTAAGACTTGCATTAAAATGAAGATACATATGGGCAGTAAAATTTACAATTGAAAACCAAAGATGAAAATTGAAGATAATAACGCTAGAGCTATTGTCAAGGGGGAGTCTGTTGAGACATGGTTTGTGACAACAGATCTAGCTTGTAATAGGACTAGCACAATTATAATCAAACTTTGTGTATTGGTTTTAATTTGTAAATGTCTATGATATTAGTTTGTTAATATTAAATGTTAAATACATTTAAAGTATTGTATAAATAATATAAACAAACTAAAGTCTAAGTTTGTGAGGAGAGTTATCAAGTCACAATTTATTAAACATGTGAAATGAAGAACTAGACTCACAAATACCACTGGGTTCGGCCAGGATCAGTTGGCTTCGGCCAAACTGGGTTCGGCCACTGGGTTCGGCCAGGACCAGTTGGCTTCGGCTACACTGGGTTCGGCCAGGACCAGTGGATCCGGCCAGTTGGATTCGCAAAACCCAAAAGCCCAAGCCCAATAACCAAAAGCCCAATATGATCTGACGAAATGAAACGAGATATTTAATTAGGTTTAATTAATTATTTTCTGGGTGTGTGAAAAAGAGAGGTAATTAAGAAAAACATCAACAGAGAAACTACGGCGAGCATTTTTAATCAAGAAAAACCCTAATCACTAACGGCTTAGGTTTTGAAGATTAACAATTAGTTAATATCAAAACAAAGCGATTAGTGATTCGTTTGATTAACTAAAAACTCAAACGTATAAAGGAATTCCGCACCTTTATACGACTAGATAATTGATATAATCATTATCGACCAAGATCACAGGACTTACAATTTAAAAGTTTCTTATTAACCTTAATGGTACTAAATGTATACCCTCCTTCTTTCAATTCATTCACAAGGCGTGAATATCTACAAAACAGATCCTTAACTGTTTCATTCTTCTGGATGTCAAACAGATCGTATTGTTTCTTCACAAGCTCTAGTTTACTCTGTTTGTACTCAGTAGTACCTCCACACCGTTCAGCAATGCCATTCCATAGATCATAGGCAATATCATGTTGTTTGAACATTTTCATGGCATCAGTAGGAAAAGCCATGGTTATTGCAGAGTGAGCCTTTCTCTCACATTCCCATGCTTTTCGTTCTTCAACCGACATAGAACGAATTGGCTTTGGTGGAGGAATGCCTACATGTTCTCCACTCGACATAGGTCTAGCATATCGTTCAAGCAATGGTATTTCCATTTCTGGATCAGTAAACGCAACGAACGATAAGAACCTCCCTCGCCATTCAGAGTACTCCATTCCAGGAGCAAAGAATGGAGGTTTATTAGCAGAACCAACTTCAGCATTGTGTTTTAACATGGCATTCTCAGCTTGTAAGGTCGACATTTTAAAATAGAAGTAAGATTTGTCTTAAGTAAAAATCTGATTTAAAATAGCAAAGCGATATTATTAATATCGCAGACTAAATTGATAAGGCAATATTGATAAAATCGCTATCAATGTCGCTAGTTAAAGCACAAATCAAAATCAAATAACAAAGGGTGATATAACACGCGATATTGGGATAATATCGCTGAAATCAATCAAGCGATATTGGGATAATATCGCTAAGATCAACTAGGCGATATCAAGGTAATATCGCTAGTGATATCGCTCAAATTAATGAGCACAGAATTAACAATGTCGCTAAAAACCCTAATGGCGATATTGATGGTAATATCGCTATCAATATCGCTAAAACGGCTGTAAACCTTAAAAAAATATTTTTTTTTTTTTACGAATCAAACGAAAATAACGTTTAAAAAATACGAACACAGCACCAGATATCACAAAAACTAATGAATAAAAACCTTTTAAGACTGATAAACGATTTGTTTATCGTAAAACAAGTTTAAAAGATTTATAAACGTACTAAAATTGATTCAAAAACCACTAATCCAATGATTAATTGCTCTGATACCAATTGTAGGACCGTAAAGGACAGGCCTTTTCACAATGAATCAATATCAAATGCTAGAGCGCGGAATACAATAGCAAAATCAAAGTACGTTTAGAATTAAACTCAACACAAGTAATCACAATAATATATTTATCAAACCAAACCAGATGTGAATTACAGAAGAATGTCCAGAGGGAAAAAACACAAGCTGCTTAATTTCGTATATAAACACACGTACAACTGAAACCCTAAAAACGTATTTATACTTAACTAATCAGTAAGCTTAGCGATATTGGTGATATCGCATATGCGA
Organism: Logfia minima; assembly: GCA_963921325.1. Lineage (NCBI taxonomy): Eukaryota > Viridiplantae > Streptophyta > Magnoliopsida > Asterales > Asteraceae > Logfia > Logfia minima. The sequence continues at coordinate 11,615,617 of OY992766.1, forward strand.
TATTGGTGATATCGCCTATGCAATATTACCAATGTCGCCAGTAACCAAACTATACTAATTAATTACAACTCAATAACCTAGACCAAGTGACAGACACTCTAAATGTACCAACAATAATAGTTATGTAATTCTACGTATCGGATGCGAACTCCTAGTTTTTATGTGAACACTTTTAAGCTTGTAATGTAATGATTTTTGAAAACGTCTCATATAGAGGTCGTTTGTTGTAACTCTTGTGTTGTGATATTTGACTTGGTCGGCGCCCCCTTGACACCTCATACCTTCCGCTGCCACGCGTCTTGGGGGTTGCGACAATACTAGACCTTGTTTTTAAAATACACTATGGTTATAAACAAGGAGAACAACTATTAATTAATTGTTTCGTTGCTTAAGTACTTCGCAATGTTATTCATAGTATTTTCCATAATATTTCCTATGTACTTCACCTTATAGTGGTTCCATAGTAAGTTATGGCGTACTGTACTATGATCGCATGACGTCGTAATCAAACCATAATTTAACATAGATAATTAATTACCATTTGAATAAGGTTCATGACATCTTATCAAAAAGGTTTTAACCACGTCGATTGGTGGAAAGGCGATAGTATAATTAGATTTAAAAACGTAGATGAAAAGTTAAATCAAGACATCGATAATAACAACATCCCAACACATTATGGCTAATTACATCACAACAAACACGCAAGATAACTACTCACTAATCATGGAAATTCCTACTTCTAGCATAATAACAATCATGATAAACATTGTAATTAAGATAGAGAGAGAAAGGATAGAACCGTAAATAGCGCGTAGCTTGCAATAATCGTGAAAGAATACAAAGGCAGAACTCCGAGTATCTTCCAAAATATTACAATAATGCCCTTCTAATATTCTGGTTAAGTATTAGTTAAATAATTAACTAGAAACTAACTAAACTAACCTAGAGTGAGAAAGTAGAGAGAGAGAGAGGTGTGTGTAAGTAGTGTGTGTTTGAGGGTGTAGAGGTGTGTGAAGGTGTGTTGAAATGAGGAGGTTGAGGGTGGTATTTATAGGCCAAGGGAGACCCAAAATACACCCAATTTCCATTTCAATCGTATGTGGGTGTAGTATAAACATCCAATCTTTGCACTAAAATTCGACACCCCACATTGACACCTTTCAGAGCTTGGGTGTATTCACAAGACCAAATCAGGAGCAAAAATCACCCACAGGGAGTGAATACACCCATTTGAGAGGGTGTAATATGCCCTGATGGTGGTATACGCCCTCCTGAGAGGCCGTATACGCCCTCAGGTATGGTGGGGTGCGGCCTCGTGCGATCTTGTATCTTCGTTTGGTCGTATCTTCTTCGTTAGTCGTTCTTATGGGCGATTCTTTTGCCCACGTTCTCGTAATTATCTGAGAAAAATTATGAGACTAATTAAGATTAATTTCTCATTTTATAGCATAAGGGTAATTTTGAGGGTGATGAACCGAGCATCGAGAATTTTGCCTTGTTTTGCCCGTTATTTAGTTGTTTTCATTGATTTTTAACGCATTGTCATTATTTCAACCCTTTTTATGAATTTAAGTAATTAATGGTTTAAATCAAGTTTTTTTCATAAAGATTAGGGTTGAAATCAGTGGAATAATGTACGTAAAAACATGACTTTTTATGTTACATCAAGTATCCCACACTTAGACTTTGCTTGTCCTCAAGAAAAACTCAAATTCTCACGTCCTTAAACGTTTAGATACGGCTAATTTCTGAATCAGAGGCATCCTTAAGAGTAACCACTTCTTCGTATGAGTAGCCTTATTCAAAAAATAAGTCAAAACAAAGCATTCGTTTTTGTTGATGCATGTTAGTTTGTCTGTCAGTTGGTCAAGTCTGTAATGTGTTTGTTAATGTAATTGAGTTAGTTAGAATTACATTTTATGTATTATGCGACACAAGGCTTGTGTCGCATTAGTTGTAGTTGCGACACAAGTATTATGTCGCAATTCGCAATAGTGATCTATGCGACACAAAGCTTGTGTCGCATAATCCGGCCAATTTGTTTAGTATAAATACACAAATGTTAGGGTTTTAGAAAGAGACTTTTTGGGGGTTTTCACACACACTTATTCTCTGTTTGGCTGCTGTATTTATTGAGAGAATATTTGAGAAAGAAATATAAAGTATTATTATTAATTTGCACTTCATTGTTCTAAGCTTTATATTCTTTGTGTTTGTGTTTGTCTCCACCATTCGATTTGATCAAAAGATCCATCCTAAGGGATCTACAGTTGTGCATGTTTTGTGACAACAGCTTCTAGTTTGTAATAGTTAGATTTAGAAGTCATTTTGTTAATCGTTGTAATCGTTAACTTAAGTTTTGTCTGTGTATTTTGTAGGTTCGTACGAACTTGTAGGTTAGTACGAACTTAGAGTAGGTACGAACTTAGTAAGTTCGTACGAACTTAGAAGCAGCTAAGTTCGTACGAACTTGGCTGCCTATAAATACACAAGTCCGAAAATAGGTTTTTAGTGGTTTTTTAGGGTTTAGGAACTGAGTTTTAAGGCTTTGTTCGAATACTCTTTGTATGTTCGAATGTAACTTCGTTTACATTCAATAAAAGTGATATTTACACATTTGTTTGTCTCGTTTGTTATTGTTTAGTGTAATCGAGGATTCCGCACTCGATTATACCATATTACGTCGTAGATCCGACCCTAAGGGGACTTTTACGTTTCATAAACATAAAATGATTCTCTCAGGCATGCTTTCAATTCTCGCGATCTTGGAATATGCATGACTGGGCAATCTCACCTGGTGGTCGTTCAATTCACTCAAAGTGTATCGGGTTTCCTATCATTCTAGAACAAACAAAATCGCTCAATAAGCCAGTCATGTAGCATTTATTGTCATAAGCTTGGTCGAGAATTTGATCTCCACCACTTAGATGAGGACGGTGCTAATTATCCCAAGACATTTATTCGGGTTGTAGTGTTTAGTGAGGGTTAAAGGGTATGGATAGTGTGGATTTTGATTTTAAAGGGTTTTGCTTATCTTAGAATTTTTGATCTTATGAAAACTTTTATTTAGATATCCTTCTAATGAGACGTGAACGGATAGAGAAAAGATAAGCAGGGGACTTTATTTTGACTTTTTATCTTTTGAAGGACCTGAATGCGGTTTTTTTTTTTTTTTGACCGCATTCTTTATTCAGCTCAAACTATTTCTCTTTTGTGTTCAACAGTGCCAATTTTACGCACCTAAATGGATGAACAAGAAATAGTATGATTTGGTCCTTCATCATCATCATCATCATTCATTCATTTATTTATTATTATTCTTTTATTTTGATGATGATGAAAATTTCAAACTGTTTACCGATGCCAGTTTTTCGCACTTATATGGGTAAACACGAAATATGATGTAGTCCACCTTTACTTACTTTCTTTGATTCGGTCGAGAATTTCGATTTGGTTAACAGTGCCAATTTTACGCACCTAAATGGATAACCACGAAATATTGTGATGTCGACTATAAATAAAAGGATACCTAAATAGCATTTTCCATTATTTTACAAAATTTTCATATAAGTTTTTGTGGGAGTTTGGAAATGAGTAGGTTTAAAGATGTGGGTTTTTAAGGAAATGAAAATGCTAAGGCTCAATGGGTTTTCTAATGATTTTTCAACACTAAAAATGAGTGTTGGTTGGGTTAAGCTTAAAAAGGTATGATGAAAAGGGTTTATTCCTAAGAAATGTCAAGGTCATCTAATTGCACTTATACCGTGTATGGTACTCACCAATATGGTCTCGAAGTGCATACCAGGAGCAAAACAAAAGAATAGTGAAGCAAGTTCTAATTCAGGATGCATGCATCAGCACACACAACAAAAGAATAGTGAAGCATTTAAAATTAATGCTTTTTGATAGGCTCAAAATACCTCACAGCAATGATTATGGGTTATATGTGCCTAGTCATGCGATGCCCCTCTTAGATTGTCATTTCTATTTAAGGAATTCCAACATTATTCATCTTTATTTTCCAAAATAAACTACTCATATTCAAAAATGGTTCCTCTCAAAGACATTCAAATTCAGAAATTTTGAATTTTTTTTCAGCATAGTGAGGTTTATGTTGGTCCCGGTTTGTCAACTAAAACGTTTTAACTACTAACAACAAATGTAAATAGACAAACAAATTCAAGTTTAAAGTTTTCTTTTTATTGATATGAATCAATTGAATACTTTACAAAGTTTACTTGCGGAAATAGACAAGACAGACAAGTCTAAGTAAACTAACTTGTGACAAATTTGGTCTCAACAGCTTATCAGCGAATAGATCGCTGATAAGACTTAGTGATCAACACTTAACAGATAAGTGAGGGCACTTGGTTCACTAAAGAGTAGGAACGTGCTTTACCACTAGTTGATCTAGAATACAAAATTGTGGACATTTAATATGATGGATTGAACGTGGTATTTATACTCTCACACAATGAGATATAAGTACAACACGTGTCAACACCATATTAGTTGGGACAGTAAAGTAACTTTCAACATTTGAAAGTGATAGTACATCCTAGGATTAAAGTTTATATATTACTTTATTCCTAGGTTACAAAAGAAGGTACAAGGAATTAAATGCAAATGTACAATAAGTGATCGTACATATCTTAGAAAAGATATGCACGCTTTCTTGTATGCTGCATAAGTTGACCTCCTATTGTACGTTGGGTATTTGTCAGACCCAATGTACTTTCAGGTAAAGGCATGAACCGCTGGTCAGTAGAGCAGTGATGATTTCCACATCATTGAACTGCTCTCTGTCTCTGTCTTCAGTCTTCAACTTCAGCAGATGAAACTTGATCTTTTCAGCGACAGCCTTAGCAACATGAAGGTTAAATGATCATCAGCGAATGATGATGCTTTGAGAATGCTTCAAGTTACAAGAGAATCACTGCTAACATATGCAGTGATTAGAGAAGAATAAGAAATATATTCTAAGTGTTTATGTTCGCTGATCAGGTTTGATCAGCGACAGTTTCTCTTTTCTACTCTCTGTTCACTGCTAACAGATACAGTGAACTACAAGAACACAATTGAATTTGTCATCTATAAATTATATTTAGCGGGGTCTCTGACCCAACAATCTCCCCCTATTTATTTATGACAAATTATCTCTTTGATAAGTACTTGTGTTTTTGTATTTTGTTTTTGTTTGATCCCGATGTTCTCAATGGTCTCTCTTCTAAGATTGTACACCCCGAAGGCTTTGGATACCAGAGAGTATCCAATGAAGATGCCTTCATCAGCTTTAGGATCAAATTTCTTTAGCTGATCTCTGGTGTTTAGAATATAACAAGTACTTCCAAAGATGTGAAAGAAACTTATATCAGGTTTTCTTCCTCTGAGGACTTCATAAGGTGTCTTGTTGTGTCTTTTCACAATTATGCTTCTATTATGTGTAAAGCAAGCAGTGCTGACAGCTTCTGCCCAGAAATAGCCTTTAAGACCAGCATCAACGAGCATTGACCTGGCAGCTTCAACAAGAGTTCTGTTTCTTCTTTCAGCAATACCATTTTGCTCAGGGGTTCTAGGGGCAGAGAAGTTTTGTGAAATGCCTTTTTCTTCACAAAAGGATTCCAAGACATTGTTTCTGAATTCAGTTCCATTATCACTTCTGAGCATCCTGATTCTTTTACCATTCAAAGTTTCCATCTTTTTTATGAAACTTATAATTTCATCAGCAGCATCACTCTTTGCTTTTAGAAAGAACACCCAAGTGTATCTGGAGTACTCATCTACAATAACTAGAGCATATCTCTTGCCACCAAGGCTAGTGGTGCTGACTGGACCAAAAAGATCCATATGAAGAAGTTGAAACACTTTAGAGATGGAAGAAAAGTGTTTAGATTTGAAGGAAGTCTTGTGTTGTTTTCCCTTTTCACACCTAGAACAGAGTTTGTCCTTAGAGAAGGTAACCCATATACCAGACCATTCTTAACCAGATTGTTAATGAATTTGAAGTTAAGATGAGAGAGTCTCTTGTGCCATAGCCAATTCTTCTCAGCTACAGATCTTGAGTAGAGACAGATACCTTTCTAAGACTTGGATTCATCCATGTTGATGGTATAACATTTCCTTTTCGTTTGGCAGAGAGAACAGGTTTGCCTTCTTGATTGAGAATGGTGCCAGAGAATTCATTAAAAAGAACCTTGTTCTTCAGGGAACAGATCTGACTGACACTAAGAAGATTATGCTTCAGACCTTCAACAAAAGAAACATTAGAGAAAGAAATGTTTCCATTGGTCAGAGAACCATGTCCTCTGGTGAAACCCTTAGAGTTATCTCCAAAAGATACAGAAGGACCATCAGTTTCCTGATAGTTGCAGAGCAGTGACTTGGAGCCTGTCATGTGTTTAGAGCATCCACTGTCCAAGTACCAGGTACTCTTTCCTTCCTGCACATAAGATAGAGTTAATCCTTTTTGAGAACCCACCTTTTAGTGGGTTCAGATGCCTTCTTGACATCAGGTTTTGGTTCGCTGATACAAGTGTTAGTGTTAACAAACATGTGAATTCTGTTGTTTGATGTCTCTCCACTAACACTTAGAGAGGATTTGACATGATCAGCAGTACATCTATCAGCTAGATGATCTTTCCTACCACACTTGTAGCATTTTCTGTTTTTAATAAGAAAAGCTTTTGGCGGTTTGTGAGTAGGTACAGGACCCAAAATTCCTTTTTCTTTGTCAGAGATGACAAGTGTAGTAAGGAGGTTGAGCTGATCAGACATTGACTTCATTTGATTTTTCTGTTTTAAGTCAATTTTAAGTTTCCTAGGCTTGATAATTTTCTTGCCTAGTTCTTTTCTAAGGCAATCTTCCCTGATGGGTTCTTTGCCTTTGATTTTCAGACAGGGTTCACTGATAAAGATAGAAGGAGTTGTCTCTGGCTCAGTTTTCTCATTAACTGAGATACTTGATTCAGAGATATCAGTGATAGGAACATCAGATTTGTTTATAGGAGTGGAAGATTTAACAAATCTGTTGGGTTTTTGAGCATCTCCCCATGTAAAGCTGGTCATGGGAGATGATTCATCTTCTGAGCACTCATCAGCCCATCTAGTCAAGGGCTCATCAGCTATATTAGCAGCAAGCTCATAATCTCCACCAATGATGGATTGGACTTGTCTAGGTATCTGGCTATTAACACACTGAGTGGCCAGCTTAGCAGATTTACACCATGACTTACACACTTTCTTTAAGTGTGCAGATTCTTGCTGTGCTTTTGCAGTTTCCTTCATTAGGATTGCATTAGCATAGCGCTGCTCTGCTAGATGTTGCTTAGCTTCTTTCAATTCAAAGTTTTCTAGTTCGCTGTTGGACAGATCAGCAGCGAGTTTTGAAATTTTTTCATTTAAATCTTTTTGAATTTTATGAGTATATTCAACATCACAGATCAGAGAGTCAAGGAGTATATTTTTCTCATCATCAGAGAGAGATTTGAACTTGTGTACCTTGGTAAGTTGTTCTCTGTTCCAAGTGGTAGCTGATGAAGGAGTTGTAGAAGAAGATGCTTCAGTTGCATTGTTTAGCTGAACCATGAGACATTCAAGTTCAGCAATAGTTTCTTCTTCACCAGCTGATTGAGATGGAGATTCAGCTTTTTCAAGAAGAGAGACAGGAGAGGTCTCTGGTGAGAAGTTCTCTAAAAGAAGTTCATTTTCCAGACTTGCATGATCATCAGATTCAGAGATATTATTGAGTAGTCATCTGATTCATATTCACTCACTGAGTTGGCCATGAGGCATAGTCCAGCAAGATCCTCATGATCGGATGAAGAAGAATCATCAGATGATGAAGTTTCATTACAAACACCAAGTTTGTTAAGGTCTTTGTGTTCAGCTACAAGCCCAGTATCACTTTTCTTGATATGTTCTTTAAGTTTCTTATACTTAGCTTTCTATTTTGATGCCTTTTGTGACTGCAGCGATTTGTTGATTTCAACCCGCCGAGCCTTGCAATCAGCAGCAAAATGTCCAAGTTTTTGACAGTTAAAGCATACAGCATCAGTTTTGTCAAAACTTTGTTTCCCTTTGAATTTCTCGCTGTAGGGATTTTTTATGAATTTTGAGGAAGAAGCTCCTGACCTGATGGCAGAGTTTTTGTTATAATTTGTAAATTTCTTGAATTTACTTGCCATCATAGCCATCTCTTCAGCGAGAGATTCAAGATCACTTTCATCTTCATTTACAGAGATGTCAGCCTCACCTCCACTTTCAGAAGGTTCATAAGCTGACTCTGCAGAGGATGCAGAAGGATATCCTTGATGGATACAATTTTTGCCACTAAGGCAGAGTTAGAAGACTTGTAGGTCTCTGAAAGAGCAAGTTTTTGCAGTTTGTTTTGCTCTTTGCATAGAAAAGTGCCAAATAGTGATTTCATTGTCATCTTCTCTATATGACTAGTATCCCTTAGGATATCAATGGAGTTTTCATAACAGCTGGGCAGAGAGTCTAAAAATTTGTTCATTATGTCAATTGACTCTTTCTGAATACCAGCTGTCTTCATATCATTAAGTAGACAGTTAAACCTATTATAAGTTTGAGTTATGGACTCACTTTTATTGGCTTTAAATAGTTCATACTGTCTGTTTAGAAGGACACGTCTGAGTTTTTATATCTGATCAGGTCCTTCATATATGGTACACAAAGTTTCCCACATATTGTAGGATCGTCTAAAATGACAGAATACATGCAAATCAACGTTCAACAGCTAATAAGCGGAAATCAATAGCTAAACACAAGTACGTTTTTAATCACAAGCACAAACAATATTGTATTAAGAATTATAATCAATGAACGAATACAATACTGACCACAGAAGCAGAAAACACAGCCAAAAGCTCTTCTGGAAATCGTCAAGTTCAACAACACTAACAACTGAAACCCTAAGCGCATATTTATAGGTAACTAATCAGCGACATAGCGATATTGGTGATATCGCCTATGCGATATTGTCAATATCGCCTAAGCGATCTTGCCAATGTCGCCTAATACAGAATGTAACTAATTAATTACAACTCAAAACCTAGACCAAGTGACAGACACACTAATGTACCAACAAACTCCCCCGTGTCTTCAGCTTGGTCTTCAAAAATGATCTTCAGACAAATCTTCAATTAAACCCATCCAGCAGGAAACTTACCACCCGCATGAATTCCATGGGTGACACAGATATCCACAATTCTTTAAAATTGTTGAGCAAGTTTTTCATTTATCGGATTGCCCCGATAGTATCTTATACGGTTATCGAACAACTTCCTCATATCTTCCTTTGACAGATTGATCAAACTCATGGGATCAAATATCCTATACTGAGCCTTTTTCAATCCATAAAGAGAAGTCTTCTCAGGTTCCACATGTCCAGGTATGAACACCAACACAGCTTCTCCAGACTGACTGTCAAACTCCCAGTAGTGGAATCTCTTTAGAAAATCCAGAGGAACAACTTCCAGAGGAATCCTCTTCAAGCAATCAGCTGGTGGATAATGTACTTTGTAGATCGGCTGCTTGGTTACTGGATCCAACTTCTTCTTGAACTTGTATCTTTTACCCAATGTTGGTTTAATAAAACTGTATCGCTTTGTCTGTACTTCCTTGCGCAAAGTTCTCTGAATGTAATCAGCATTACCATCTTGAAACGGATTTATCAGTTGTAACTGAGCAAGCCTATTAATTTCACATTTAGGCAGCGTACTCAGTTTGTTGAACGAACGCTTGAAATATTGAGTTCAATATCGCTTAAATTTGACAAAATTGATTAGGTCTGTTTGAAATATGCGATATTGGAAATTAATCCAAAGGAAGCGATATTGTATAATATCGCACATAATATCGCGTCTAATATCGCTTAAATTAAAACAATTTGAATTAATATCGCTTAGATTTAACAGGTTTGGAAATTAATCCAATTTAAGCGACATCAGCAACATCGCGTACAGTATCGCAGACGATATCGCTGAAATCAAAAACCTAATTTGGGCGATATCACAATATCGCCCCACAATATCGCTGTGACATCAGCGCAGACACTAAGGTCGAAATTTCACAAATAAAAGGGGTGTTAAGCCCTTACAAATATAACACAATCATCTGGAATATGCAGGGAACAAGATAGTCTATGTTTTATAACCTATTTATACATTTCGAACGTAAAATAAAAAACCTAAAAGAAACCGAATATTAAATGTATAAATGCGGTATAAAAATAAAATAAAAGATAGTGGGGACATACCAATCGATGTAATGGATATCGGCGAGCAAATATATGTGGTTTGATTTAAGTAAGGATCAAAACCGAGAGAGAATTTGAAGAAAAATGCAATATCGCAGAAATCGTTTTGCAATATCGCAGGTAATATCGCTTGAGTGTTTTTGAAAACGTATTGAATTCTGAAACAGACATTGGTATATAAACAAATATACTTTTCAGCGATATTACCAATATCGCTAAACAAATATCTAGATAGGCGACATCACAAAGTCGCCAGCAATATCGTCAAAATTCAAAAACAAACAGTAAGTTGTGACAAAATAAAAATTAAACTAAAAAGAAAAAATAAATAATAATAAAAGGATAAAATACTAAAGCATTTAATCTATACTATTCCCTTTTTTTTTTTTTTTTTTATAACGAAATAGATGGTGTCGTATTTAGGGATCATATTAGAAAGACAGATTCGCAAGACAATATTAAATGTTAATTTGATTATCAGTATAGTTGTCCAATTTTAAATTTAGCACGCAGAGTTAACTAGCCAAAGAGACAGTCGGGAACAAGACGATTATAGGTATTGTTTGTCCACTTAAACAAGAGTGAATAAGTCTCCATGAATCCCACATAGATATACCCCTAGTATCAATTCATGCCCAAGACTTCGATTAGTTAGAGAAAGCATTTGAATTCAACATTTTTAAGAATCAAGCCAGCGGTGACAGGTCTGTACATACGTACAACAAAGCGACATAAACTTGATTCAGGTGTAAGCAAAAACAGACTTGGTCAAACCATTTGGCGACCTTGTAAGTAATCTTTGATTTTATAAGATTTGAAAGTACTTTTGACTTATATTTGCTTAGCTTTTGAAAGTATACTGACTGAGACCAGGTCTGTACAGACGTACAACAAAGGAAACAGACAGCATAAATCCCCAAATGTTGTCATATACAAATTCAAGTTAATAGAAGCATAGCAAGCTGATACATAAGAATTAAGACACATTGTCATACATCATATGATGGTCATCACAACAGATTAAACACAGATTAAGGTATTTCTTAGTTGCTTAAAGAGGAGTATGAGAATGCCTACCAATACATCGTGCAAGTAATCAGAGGTCTATAAGGACAAGTATAACACATACGAGATAAACCTACTGATATATCAAGGATAAAACTTAAGATTGTCATTTGAAAAGTGTCTCCTAATGTACTATCATCTCCCTAATTGTTTACAGACACAACTAAACGTCTTTAACAGATGTTGCAACGTTGCTTTTCTTTAATGCTAGTAAGCATAAAGAATGGCTATTGCCTAACATATTTATGCAAAAACGATCAAATAAGCAAAAGAAATAATTGTCACAATTTACTGTTTTTCTTGAAAGAAGCGCAACCCTATCATATCAATAAGCTGGTTAAACCTAGTTCTGGAGAAGGCCTTGGTAAACAAATCAGCATTTTGCTTATCAGTTTCTATTTGGACAAGGTCAATCAGATATTTCTCATAGCAATTCCGTATAAAATGAAACCTTATCTCTATGTGTTTGGTTTTAGAGTGTTGTACGGGATTTTTAGTTATATAGATAGCAACAGTATTATCAATATATAAAGGAGTCATAGTTAAGAGTAAACCGTAGTCACGAAGTTGGTGCTGAATCCACAAGATTTGTGAACAGCAACTGGCAGCAGCAATATATTCAGCTTCAGCTGTGGAGGTAGAAACTGTCGTTTGCTTTTTGCATTGCCATGACACTAAACGTGAACCAAGAAACTGGCATCCTCCTGACGTTGACTTCTTATCGATGCTACAGCCACCATAATCAAAATCCGAGTATGCTGTGAGAGCAAAAGACTTCTTTGTTGGATACCATAGACCAAGAGTAGGTTTATGTTTAAGATACCCAAAAAGTCGTTGAACCGCTTTCAAATGAGACACCTTGGGTTGAGATTGATATCTTGAACACATCGAAACAGCAAATACTATATCAGGTCGAGAGGCTGTAAGATACATTAAAGATCCAATCATCGACCGATATAGCTTTTCTTCACAGTTCGCTTCATCTTCAGCTGGTCCTAGATTGTGGTTTGTGTGAATGGGAGTGCCATACTCTCTACAATCATGCAACTTATAGCGTGTTAACATATCGTTAACATACTTTGATTGATGAATGTAGGTGCCCTTTGTTGATTGATCGACTTGAAACCCAAAAAGAACTTTAGCTCCCCCATCGCACTCATTTCAAATTCAGACTTCATAATCTTCTCAAAGTCTCTACACAGAGATTCATTGGTTGAACCAAAAATGATATCATCTACGTAGACTTGAACAAGCAGTTGACTGTGTTCAGTACGTTTGATAAAAAGAGTGTTGTCGATGTGACCACGTTCATAACCATTTTTAATCAAGTGCATTGCCAACCTTTCATACCACGCACGCGGAGCTTGATGAAGACCATAAAGGGCCTTATCCAACTTGCACACATAGTCTGGGTTGACTGAATCTTCAAAACCAGGAGGTTGCCTGACATATATTTCTTCAGCAACCTTACCGTATAAAAACGCACTTTTGACATCCAGCTGATAGACACGAAACCCCTTAAATGTCGCATACGCTAAGAAGATGCGAATAGATTCCATTCTTGCAACAGGCGCAAAGACTTCATCATAATCCAAACCTTCTTGTTGTGTATACCCTTGAACCACTAGCCTAGCCTTATTACGAATCACCACTCCCCTATCATCACGTTTAACCCGAAACACCCAACGAGTTCCAATTGGGTGTACACCTTTTGGAAGTGGAACTAAATTCCAGACTTTCAACTTCTCAAATTGTTGCAACTCTTCTTGCATTGCAGAAACCCAATGTGAATCCTTTAGAGCCTCATCAATCTTTGTTGGCTCAACTTGGGATAAAAAGCATTCTTCAATTGTAGCCTTTAGACACGTAAGATCATCAGAATTAGATGGACCTTCAGAAGGATCTTCAGAAGTTTCATCCGTATGATCATTCGTTGGAGAAGGTTTAACTGCTTTGCTTCTAGTTAGAACACCTGCATTCACATCTCCAATAATATTCTCAATTGAATGATCCTTATGAATACGAGAGACAAGTATTGAATCAGGTGTGAGGTTTGTTTCCAAATTGTTTAGCTCAACCTCTTGAGCGAAGGAATCATTTTCATTCTCAGAAAGGATGTCATCAACAGTAGCAGGAGAAGATTCTGGCTGTTGATCTGCAGAAGAACATTCAGGAACATCAATAGACGAAGATGGTTGAAGATAAGTAGCATCAGAAGTAGATAATGGTGAGGATGAAGAGTTATCTGGATTAAGATGCAAGCCATGAAGAAGCGTAACAACTTGATCCACTTCATTGAATATCGGAAGATTGAATGAGTTAACAAGATTGTCATACTCAAACAACCAATCAGGACCTTTTCCTTTAGGAGACTCCGTGTACTTTAAACATTTTACCTCAAAATGCTCTTCAATCTAACCCTCTTGTTAGGAGAATTAACCGAATACCCAAGAAATAGCCCATCAAAAGCTTTTTCACCGAATTTTGAAACTTTGTCTTTTGTAATTAAAATGGTGCATGGACATCCAAAGGGCTCCAAAAACTTTAAATTTGGCTTTCGGTTATTCAACAATTCATAACACCTTTTGTTCTTCTTCTTGTTCATCAGAGCACGGTTTAATACATAGCATGCCGTGTTAACTGCCTCTGCCCAAAAAGTAATCGGCAAGTGAGAATCAAACAGCATAGTACGTGCAGTTTCAATGATTGTTCTATTCTTTCTCTCCGCTACACCATTCTGTTGAGGAGTTCTCGCTGCACTAAACTGATGAACAATTCCTTTGCGTAGACAATATAATTCAAGAATTTTGTTCTTGAATTCCGTTCCATTATCACTACGTATCTTCTTTATCTTCAAATTGCACAGGTTCTCAAGTCGATCAAACAGATAGGTCAGAATATCTGGTGTTTCATCCTTCGTACGCAAGAAGTAAACCCATGAGAAGCGAGAGTAGTCATCAGTTACTACCAAACAGTAAGATTTACCACCAATACTCTTCGTACTTATAGGTCCGAACAAGTCCATGTGAAGTAATTCCAATGGAGATTCAATGGAATTAACTTGCTTAGACTTGTGAAACTTCTTGTGTTGTTTTCCTTTCAAACACGAAACACAATCGTCTTCCAAAGCAAAGGATTGCTTAGGAATCCCCTCCACTAAATCATGTTTCACCAGATAATTCATTTTCCGGAAATGAATATGAACCATCCTTCTGTGCCACAACAATGAATCCTTAGTAGACGCTTTGGTTAGAAGACAGGTATGTTCTTCAGTTTCCACTGTCCTCATGTCCAAAATATAAGAGTTCTTCACTCTAGGAGCTCTAATGTGACACCCGACCCTTTAGGGTAATGATTACCTTAAACTAGAACCCAAATTTCGTGTATTTAGTTCTGTATTAGGCTAAGTACTTGTGATTATTTGCAACCATTTGTATATGGGTGTATGTACACTTACGTAATTGTTTGAATTACACTTTCGTAATTACGCGAAACAACCGGACGTGGTCCGACCATTTATACGACGTTGGTGAAAACTTTCCATGGATAACGTAATCATATTTATAGTTAAAATGGTGGTTATATACCTTATATTATTATTTCAAATAATAATACACGAAAAACTTTGACGTTTTGTTTAAAACGTATCAAACGCGACAAAAACGCGCAAACCGAGCCCGACCCCCGATTGACACCCGAAATATACTTTTGTGACTCAATTTAATATTTTAAGAATACCTACTTATCCCGAATATTATTCACAAATTTAAAAGCTTATACAAAAGCTCAACGTAAATTATCGACTTTTTAAAGCGCAAATTAACGTTTAAACGAACGGGGAACGAAACACGAAGTTTAGAAAACGAGTCACGAGCCCGAAACACTTTTGGGCCAGGCCCAATTCGGCTTGGGCTGACCCAAGAAGCCCACCCCAAATAAGCCCAAGCCCACCCCACAAAACACCTCCCCTACACCTCATTTCACACACACAACCCACACCAAATTCTCTCCTCCTTCTCTCTACACTCTCAACTCTCTCCCTCTCTCTAAAAATCTGCCATCTTTCCACCACCATCAACCACCTCATCACCACCACCAACCACCACTCCACCACCACAAACCGCCACCATAATTTCAAAGAAAAGTCAAGAAATCAAGCTCTTCCTCACCTTCCTCTCCATTTCAATCGGTTTTCAATCTTGTAAGAACATATAACTCTTTTATAATACTTGTAATTCATCTATAAACATGTTAAAGTGCTCACTTAACTAATATATGTCCAAAAGATTACATAAAAATCGTTTTTCATAACTTTAAACATGCAAGAACTTTGCATGCAATCCGGCCAGAAAGTTTGTCTAACTTTGGGAGGTGATATCTACCTCAAAACTTGACCAAAATAAACGATTCAAAAGGCTAAAATTAAGTTTAAGAAGTTATCTTTCATTTGCCACCGGTCTCATAATTTTTGGAGCTCGTTTGATGCCTGAAATGATTTTTACAAAAACATGTAGGCGGGCTGGGTAAAAAGACAGAAATTTGTCTCTCATTGTTTTAGTCATAACTCGAGATTTACATCTCTAAAAGACTTGAAACCACCGCCAAAAGTTCATAAATTTCGTTGAGAAAAATAGTCATTCAGATGACCTTGTCCAAAAACGCACGCATTCTGCCCAGAAACTCAATCACCTTGCATGTCTCCTGATTGGCTACTTTTTGACCCTTGTGAGAATCCATAATTTTTATAAATACTTAAACTCGATTAAAAAATTCTATAAAAATTATTTTAAGTACCTAACATAATAAGAAACAACATATATTTTTCTTGGAATTTTTCTCGAACATTTAGATTACGAAATAAAATTGGAAAAACTGATATGTTTTGGTCCTTGTGTCGCTGAAGCCTAGTAGTCATTAGCGACACTATCCTTGTGTCGCTATAGCCTTGAACCGTCACCTTAGCGACACTATCCTTGTGTCGCCGAAACCTCCTTAGCGACACTATCCTTGTGTCGCCGAAACCACCTTAGCGACACTAACCCGGTGTCGCCGAAACCTCACTTGCGACACTAATATTGTGTCGCCTAAATCACACTTGCGACACTAGTATTGTGTCGCCAAGATCACATTAGCGACACAAGCCTTGTGTCGCTAAAAACCCAGAATTAAAGCATTTTTTTTTACTAAAGAGATGTAGGTCAGCTCGACCCCAGCCAGGGGCCTTGCCCCTTGGACCCCACCAGGGGTTGCCACCCCTCGGACCCCGCCATCAAGGGCACTGCCCCCGGACCCCCGTCATTCGTGGGTTTCACCCACTTACCACTCAATTCAACGTTATGTTTTAACAACTTTCACCAACGTTTCGTACACGTCTTTCGATAAGTAAACAAGAACGGACATACTAGTTAAGTGAACTACTAACTTATAAGTGGACATTAACCCTCCACTTATACAATCACTATAGATGGTCTTTTGAGACATCTACTTACACAATCTTATACGTCTAGGGCGTTAGAAGATTTCAATTGGGGACACGAATTGCTTGCTACTTGTTAATTACTAAGTAACAGGCTAATCTCAGGTGAGTTTCATAGCCCCTTTTTCCACTATTTCCACTCAGGGGTGAGAATACATACAACTGCTTTTAACAACTGCTATTTTATGTGAACGCAAGTACAAAACACGATATATTGGTTGCATGAGTATTTAACTAATCCTGAAAGTCCCCCACACATAGTTTGTTAGTATCGTTATAGCGTGAATGTTAATGAATAGTACTATTTGGGATTGACTCCCCCGTCCGGGTTAGTCGCGCTAACTGGTCAAACGGACGCATTATCATTTGTTCTTACGAGTGTTGGATTAGGCACTCGCTGGGAGGCACCACGATCGTGGCACTTGATTGTGACCCGACACCACAGTTAAGCTCGAACTATGGGCTCATGGCAACAATATACACCTCTTTTACATTTTTGTAATACATTACTATCATTGTTGGATGATACAAACAGGAAATCTTGTGTTCCACACGTTCCATATAATATAATACCAATTGTTTTCAAACCTATGAGCTCACCAACTTTATGTTGACTCTTTTAGTATGTATTCTCAGGTGACCAGCCGCAGTAGGATGCTTTGGAAGCAATAGCTCGAGTCGCATATTTTGAAACAACCAAGGAATTAGATTGCATTTACTATATTTTGTAATAATAGTTATGTGATTCTACGAATCGGATGCGAACTCCTAGCTTTTATGTAAACACTTTTAAGTTTGTAATGCAAAGATTTTTGAAAACGTCTCATATAGAGGTCGTTTGTTGTAACTCTTGTGTTGTGATATTTGATTTGGTCGCCGCCCCCATGACACCCCATACCTTCCGCTGCCACGCGTCTTGGGGGTGCGACATCTAATCAGAATCCATTCCTCGGGAATTACAAATCCCGGCTTCAATATCAAACACTCCAAGTCTGTAAACGCAGCAGTGAACTTGTTATCGCAAACTTGAGAGACGCTTATCAAGTTGTGATTTAGCTCCTCCACAAAGTTAACATTTTCAAAGCTCACCTGACCATTTGTGAGTGTACCTTTACCAGTTATCTTACCACCATTATCACCAGCAAAAGCAACATATCCCCCATTGTATGGTTTAACATCAGAAAGAAGGGAGATATTGCCCGTCATGTGTCGTGAGCAGCCACTATCAACATACCACTTGCTATTCATCACCCTTGACTGTCACAACACAAAGAGGCAAATGGTTAGTTTGAAATGGAGACCCAAGCCTTGACAGACTTGGGTACTCCTGAGACTTCATCGATTATTACCACATCAGTTAAAACCTTGTTTTTCAATAAATCATTTTCTTTTACTGATGTGATAACTTCAGACGACACATTATTTCCTATACCTTTCTTTTTCCAAACTTTCTGAGGAATAATCGGTTGCTTATTAATAACATCAACCTTTCGAAACATTGGTTGAGTAGGTGTAATGTTATTAACTCTAGAAATTGGAACATTTTGAGATAATCCATGTTGTTTTGTCTTTTGAAAATTTTTATTTTTGGAATAACGTGGATCATTTCTTGATGCCCATTTTTTAGCAAGCACTGGACACTGATTAATGAGATGACCCTGCTTCTTACAGTAGAAGCATGATCGTCTCTCTCGGAAAGTTTGATCATTACTCAATAGTGGTTTTGGCGAAAGAGGAACCCTAAGAGGCTTAATTTCAGGTACATTTACTGCACATGAACACTTATGCGAACATGATGGAGTAAACATATTTACAGTTGAGGTAATCTTTGAAGAAAGATTTTTAATTGAAACTTTACTATTTTGAATATTCTCCTCCAGTTTCATCTTTAAATCCTTGATTACTGGTTTCTTTTTAGAAAACATTCCACCTCTACCCTCGTTAGTAAAGATGAAATTTTCAGGTTTGAGGTTATTCTTCTCAACTTTCTGTGTAACCTTGTGAGTTACATCCTCCACCTCTTCAACATTTGTTGAAAGTACAAACATGATTGGTTCAAATTTAGGCTTGATTGGCTCAGCCTTCTTGTTATTTGAACTCAGAGCTTTAAGCAACTCATGTCGCTTGTCATCAGTAGCTTTAACAAGCTTAGGTTTTTTAACATCTTCAACCTTGACAATCTTAGGCTGATCGGGATTTTCAACAATAACTGGTTTCACCACAGGACTTGTATCCTTCTTGAGAACAGAAGGTACATAGTCTTTAATTTCGTCCTGCGAAAGACTGGGCTGATTCAAATTTGAGGGAGGAGGTTGGTTGTGATAACCAATTCCTGCCTTACTCTTCGTATCAGTCCGTTGATTTTGCAGAATGTCGGAAAAGACCATAGTAGATGTGGAGATATTTGCAAGTCTTCGTTTTAAATCAACATTTTCAGATTAAGTTTCAGCAAGTTCCTTTTTAAGATGTGAAATGAGTTTTAAATAACTGTCAATCTCATCTTGTTTGTTAAAACTCATTGCCTTTAAATCTTTCTTTTCATCAATAAGGGTTTTCTGATTTACAGTAAAGACTTTTTCGTTATCTTTTAAAACTTTTTTCGCTTCAATAAGATTGGTTAGATCTGTATTCAAGCGATCATTATCTACTATGAACCTGTTGATTTTACCAGTTAGTGTGATACAGGAATTACAATTAAACAAATCAAAGTCTACCTCATTTTGAACATCCGCCATAAGAGCTACGTTATCTTGATCGTCCATAGCAGAAAAATCATAAGCTTCTTCATCCATCAGAAGAGCTGCCTTGGCGACTTCATTCTCTTTCTTGAAAGTAGAAGGTTTTGTAAATCCAGTAGACGGTTGTCTACCTTTCTCACATTCTCTAGCAAAATGTCCCAGATTTTGACACTTGAAGCATCTAATCTTGGACTTATCGAAACCCATGCTAGTTTTATCAGTGACGTCTTCAAGAGATTTCTTTCCTGTTCTCTTCAAATAGGTTTTCGTTCTTCTGGTAAGCATAGCCATGTTCCAACGAATATCCACTCTTTCTAGTTCATCAGGATCAACTTGTGCAAAGTCTTCATCAGTGAGATCTACCGAGCTAATCCTCTTTGATAAAAAATCATCATATGATGATAAAAATGCATTAAAGATTACTGCATGCTCAGTGTGTGATGCAGTAGCAGAGGAAGATGGTTGAGCAGTGAAAGAAGAGAATGTTCCACCCGAATTATTATCAGACGAGTAATTAGGTTTAGATACAGCAGTAGAAGGTCCAGATAAAAGAGCTGTACTTCCATATCCAAAACTACTAGTATCAGGAAGCAAAGAACTGGATCTTGTGCTTTTCTTTTGGATATCCAAAGCACATGTTTCTAATTTTCCAATAAGTTGATCCAAAGTCATTGCCAATACGTCTGGGTCATTTTCCATCATCAACACTCTAGTTTCCCAGTGAGGAGGTAGAGCATTAAGCAGTTTCTTGTTAACCTCAATAGAGCTGAATTTGTATCCACCCTCAGTCAGCTCATTCACTAGACGTGAATATCTACAGAAAAAGTCATTAACCGTCTCGTTCTTCTGGATGTCAAACAGATCATACTGTTTCTTCACTAATTCCAGCTTGCTTTGCTTGTATTCAGTAGTACCTCCACATCTTATAGCTATACCATTCCACAAATCATAAGCTATGTCGTGTTGTTTAAACATCTTCATAGCATCGGCAGGTAGAGACATGGTTATAGCAGAGTGAGTTTTTCGTTCACATTCCCATGCCTTGCGTTCCTCAGCCGTCATTGAACGAATAGGTTTTGGAGGAGGTATACCCACATGTTCTCCACTTGCAACCGGTCGAACATATCGCTCGATCAAAGGTATCTCCATTTCAGGATCAATAAAAGCAACAAAAGATAAAAATCTACCATGCCATTCAGAATACTCCATTCCAGGTGCAAAGAATGGAGGTTTGTTTGCGCTACCAACCTCAGCATTGTGTTTTAACATAGCATTAACAGCTTGTAAAGTAGACATTTTAATATGTATTAAGTAGGATAAAACTTTGTTTTATTTTAAAATTCTGATTTAAAACAGTACAGCGATATTGATGATATCGCTATCAATATCGCTAGTTAAAGCGCAAATCAAAATTAGAATGACAAAGGCGATATCAAAGGCGATATTGAGACTAATATCGCTAAAATTAACTAGGCGATATTAATTAATATCTCTAGTAATATCGCTAGAGATATCGCTCAAATTAATGAGAACACATCAGGTAATATCGCTAAAACCCTAGAGGCGATATTAACGGTGATATCGCTTCTAATATCGCTGAAACGGCTGGAAAACCTAAAAGTTTTTAATCTGAAAGATCAAACGAAGTGAGGGTTGTTAATGACGAACAATAATCCAGAAAACACAAAAAAAGGCAGTAAATCAATCAGTTTTAAGGCTAACAAGCAATCAACCTATATGAAAATAATGATTTAACCACTTTTAACGTACTTTTGTTGATTTAATAACCACTAATCCAATGGATATATGGCTCTGATACCAATTGTAGGATCGTCTAAAATGACAGAATACATGCAAATCAACGTTCAACAGCTAATGAGCGGAAATCAATAGCTAAACACAAGTACGTTTTTAATCACAAGCACAAACAATATTGTATTAAGAATTATAATCAATGAACGAATACAATACTGACCACAGAAGCAGAAAACACAGCCAAAAGCTCTTCTGGAAATCGTCAAGTTCAACAACACTAACAACTGAAACCCTAAGCGCATATTTATAGGTAACTAATCAGCGACATAGCGATATTGGTGATATCGCCTATGCGATATTGTCAATATCGCCTAAGCGATCTTGCCAATGTCGCCTAATACAGAATGTAACTAATTAATTACAACTCAAAACCTAGACCAAGTGACAGACACACTAATGTACGAACACATATCTTTACCACTAGTGCAGTTGATCACAGAGTGGTAGTCAGAATTTGGTAAGGACATGACTATAAAAGATTGAAGCTTTGAGTCAATGTCTACCAATTTTTTATCCTCATCAGACCATTGACTTAGAGGTTTAATAATACTCCTAGGAGTAATATCCTCATCACTACCAGTAGAGGTATGATTTCTTTCAAGAATGGTGTGAGGAATGAAAGGACCTTCATTTAAGATTTTAATAATGAGAGAATCTTGGGCCCTTAAAAAGAGAAGCACACGGCCTTTCCACATTTGGAAATGGTCAGCATCAAATCTGGGTGGTTTCGCTTTCGAACCATTATCATTGTATGCATTCGTATCTTCAAAAGAAGAGTTAGTAGTCATTGCAGATCTAGATATTAGTTTATCTAACTTGCTCTTACCAATTGTTGGTCCCGGTTTGTCAACTAAAATGTTTTAACTACTAACAACAAATGTAAATAGACAAACAAATTCAAGTTTAAAGTTTTCTTTTTATTGATATGAATCAATTGAATATTTTACAAAGTTTACTTGCGGAAATAGACAAGACAGACAAGTCTAAGTAAACTAACTTGTGAGAAATTTGGTCTCCACAGCTTATCAGCGAATAGATCGCTGATAAGACTTAGTGATCAACACTTAACAGATAAGTGAGGGCACTTGGTTCACTAAAGAGTAGGAACGTGCTTTACCACTAGTTGATCTAGAATACAAAATTGTGGACATTTAATATTGTGGATTGAACGTGGTATTTATACTCTCACACAATGAGATATAAGTACAACACGTGTCAACACCATATTAGTTGGGACAGTAAAGTAACTTTCAACATTTGAAAGTGACAGTACATCCTAGGATTAAAGTTTATATATTACTTTATTCCTAGGTTACAAAAGAAGGTACAAGGAATTAAATGCAAATGTACAATAAGTGATCGTACATATCTTAGAAAAGATATGCACGCTTTCTTGTATGCTGCATAAGTTGACCTCCTATTGTACGTTGGGTATTTGTCAGACCCAATGTACTTTCAGGTAAAGGCATGAACCGCTGGTCAGTAGAGCAGTGATGATTTCCACATCATTGAACTGCTCTCTGTCTCTGTCTTCAGTCTTCAACTTCAGCAGATGAAACTTGATCTTTTCAGCGACAGCCTTAGCAACATGAAGGTTAAATGATCATTAGCGAATGATGATGCTTTGAGAATGCTTCAAGTTACAAGAGAATCACTGCTAACATATGCAGTGATTAGAGAAGAATAAGAAATATATTCTAAGTGTTTCTGTTCGCTGATCAGGTTTGATCAGCGACAGTTTCTCTTTTCTACTCTCTGTTCACTGCTAACAGATGCAGTGAACTACAAGAACACAATTGAATTTGTCATCTATAAATTATATTTAGTGGGGTCTCTGACCCAACAGTTTATTTTGAGGAACATTTTCAGAGTTTGCTTTTGGAATTAAAAATATATCTGTGGTATTATATACCGCTATCCCACACTTTAGAGGAACATTGTCCTTAATGTTCTACTTAGTGAGGGTGTTACTAAAAGTAAAATCCCACACTTAGAATTTGAACAAGTCGGAAAATGTTTCTCAAGTGTTAGTTGGGCTGGAATCCCACACTTAGTGATAAGTTTAGGATATGATATTGTAAGTATGTGCTTATTCGGATCGATAACGAGGTTATCTAACGTATTAAGGTGCAGAATCCCTCAATACTTAGTTATAGGATCTATAACGATTTGTTTCACAAATATAGTGAATCGGGTATCTAATTGCTTTGTATTGACTATTAACGAATGTTAAACGATCAACACCTAGCCTTTAGAATGTTTAATTGCTCTGGAAAACTTAGGTAATTCGTATCAGGTTAATGGAAAAAAGTTAATTAGGTTTGAAACCTAATTTGTATTTATAACCGTCTCAGTTCGCGGGTCATGGGCTTCTGCGAACTGACTCGGTTCGCAGCCCATTATGGCCCAGCGAACTGACACGGTTCGCGGTCAACCTTGGTCAACATTTTTCAGCTTTTTGATTTTTCACTCTAAAATGTTTTCCAACCAAAGTTTTTCATTTACAATTCAAAACAAATGTACAAACTTGATTACAACTAATACAAGTCCTATTACAAACTAGAAAGACTAATTTCAAGCTAGATCTGTTGTCACAAAACATGTCTCAACAGATATAGATTACCGTTATTTCCTAACGCACAAAACAAAACAATTGATAATTATAAAATCGGAGATAAGGAAGAAGAGACTCCCAGGTGCTAAGAGCTCAGAGGATGGATGGTAGACAAAGTATTTGATGAGCTGAAAGAGCATGTTGCCAATATCTTCATTCTACGTTAGCTCCCTGAAGATAATGAAACCTTAAGTGGATGGATGATGGATATGGCTCGTCTCTCTACTTATCTACACAAATGTGAAAGTATCTCGTAGGTGTGAACATGTTGGATATATCGTAAAAAGTTATTTTGCAACTTTTACCACTATCCCAAAATTTTTAAAAGATGTTTTCTTTTACAATTCATTTATAAGACATGTGTTTTTAAACGAGTTCGACCATCATGCATAAAAGTAGTATGCTAGTACCTCAAATGCTCGAAACATATGACCTAGAGTTTTCTTGAAATTTTCTGGGACGAGTGTGGTGGTAAAAAGCAAGATATTTTGGAAAGTTTATATATCCAAGTGTGAAAGATAGTCAGAGATTTTTCTTCACTTATTTTAAACGTAAGTACTTAAAGGATATCTTTATTCCACGGGTTGCCTCCCGAGAAGCGCTGCTTTTAGAGTCGAGAGCTCGACTTTTGCTCTGTGTGATCAGATGGGTGGATAGGAGCTTCCGGGGCAAGTGATGGTGACATTATGTGCCATGGGTTGTGGAAAAGTGTATCGAGGGGGATAGATTCTCATGAAGTGACTGATCAATGTTGTGATCAAGTCAGGTGGATCCATCGCTCCTCCCCTGAAATTCTGGAAATGCTCTAAAGCATTTCTTGAAAGACCTAGTAATCCGTAGGTGATGTAGTCGACTGCCCTAGTGATTGGTCCGTTAGGGTCAATCATAATGGTTGTGTTTCTCTTGATCACCTCCCTGATTGGATGTTTCCGTATGGTAGAATCCATGAATGCCAGGAATTGTAGCTTTAAGTCTTCATAATCTTCAGAGTCAGGATCTCCTCTAATGTGGTGGATGATTGGCACAGGCTTTTTATTAGCCGGTATTGATGTTGGTAGAAGGGATAGTCAGAGTTCTTGAAGATAAGGATCAAATTACTAAATATCTCTCGACATCCAGCGTGAAAAATGATCTTTGTTCTTGAGGTGCCCTTCTGAATGATTATGTCACGTAGTTGAGTTGTCACATAAGTGGCGACATTGAGTACTGACATATCCAAAATCTTGATGGGGTGGTGTAGATCCCTATGTGATCTTTTAATCAAATCGTAGGACGGAAATAATCACAAGAATATAAAGCTTAAACAACTAAGAACAATGCCAAAATCACTTTATATTTCTTATGCAAATTCTCTAAAAATAAAGCAACTCAAAACACAGAGAATAGTATGTGAAAAAGTCTCTCTCTAAAATTCTGTAATTTGGGTATTTATACTAATCTGGCCGACTTATGCGACACAAGCCTTGTGTCGCATAACACAGAAAATGTAATTCTAACTAACTCAATTACATTAACTAACACAATACAGACTCGACCAACTGACAGACACACTAAGATGCATCAACAAACTCCCCCGTGTCTTTAGCTTGGTCTTCAAAATCTTCATTCAAACCCAGCCTGCAGGAAATACACCGCCAGCGTGTATTCCATGTGTTACACATACGTTGACAATCCTTTGAAATTGAAATGCAAACTTTTTATTCACAGCATTTCTTTCATTGAAGCGAATTGGATTATCAAACAGCTTTCTCAAATCTTTCTCTGAGAAATTAATCAAGCTCATTGGATCAAAAACACGAAATTGAGCTTTCTTCAGACCATACAGTGAACTCTTCTCTGGTTGCTCCGTTTCAGGCACAAAAATCAAAACTGCCTCACCAGTATGAGCATCCAGTTCCCAGAAAAGAAATCTTCTTAGAAAGTCAAGGGGAACTGTTTCCAGAGGAATCTTCTTTAAGCAGTCAGCCGGAGGATAACGCATTCTGCATATCGGCTGCTTGGTCACTGGGTCTATCTTTTTCTTATAGATATACCTAGTTCCCAAAGTCGGTTTGATGAAATTATATTTCTTTGTACGAATTTCTCGCTGCAAAGTGGTTTGGATAAAATTAGCACGGTCATCTCCAGAGGGGTTAATAAAAGAGATGTGGATCCCTTAATGGTGATCTTTACTCAAATCAAATGGCTAATGAAGACACAACAATAGATATAAAGTTTGTATTAAGTGCAAATCAAAACAAAACAAAACTTTATAAGCTCTAATCCCAAAATATTCTTCTTGAACTTTGTGTAGCAGCCAAATACAGAGAATAAATGATTGGGAAAATGTCTTACCCTAAAATTCTCTAACAAAAGTATTTATACTAAACTGTCTGGCCGTTCTGCGACACAAGCCTTGTGTCGCAGAGATCACTAATGCGACACAAGCCTTGTGTCGCAACTACAACTCATGCGACACAAGCCTTGTGTCGCAGTTCATAGGAAATGTAATTTTCTAAGTCTATTACATATACAGACACAGTACAGACTTGACCAACTGACAGACACTCTAATATGTATCAACAAACTCCCCCGTGTCTTCAGCTTGGTCTTCAAGATCTTTGTTCAAACCCAGCCTGCTGGGAATACACCGCCAGCGTGTATCCCATGTGTCACACAAACATTAACAATCCTCTGAAATTGAAGTGCGATCTTCTTGTTCACAGCATTCTTCTCGTTGAAGCGAATCGGATTGTCAAACAGTTTTCTCAAGTCCTTTGATGACATGTTTATTAAGCTCATAGGATCAAACACTCTAAACTGAGCTTTCTTCAAACCATACAGCGAGTTCCTCTCTGGTTGCTCTGTATCAGGAACAAAAACCAAAACCGCTTCACCGGTATGAGCATCCAGTTCCCAGTAATGAAATCTTCTCAGAAAGTCCAGGGGAATTGTTTCCAGAGGAATATTCTTCAAACAATCAGCCTGAGGATAACGCATTCTGCATATTGGCTGTTTGGTCACCGGGTCTATCCTTTTCTTATAGATATACCTAATTCCCAAAGTCGGTTTGATGAAGTTATATCTCTTTGTGCGTATCTCTCGCTGTAGAGTGGTTTGGATATAATTTGCACGATCATCTTTGGACGGATTTATCAAAGAGAGTTGAGCAAGACGATTTACTTCTCCTTTTGGTAAAGTGCTCAACTTGGTGAATGATCTTTTGAAATATTGGACACCATCAAGTCTCTTGATCATGAAAACACCATTGGATACCTTCCAACTCTTTATCAACCCCGTATACACCCCACTAACCTTGTATGATTTGCAGGTGACGGGTATCTGAATTCCAGCCTTACCATGAGGCCACCATTTAGCAATTTTCTCAGCTCTTGTTTCAGTAGTTTCATTTTCAGGGGCCTGAGCATCAGATGCATTATCAGTTTCTTCTTCACTTTCATCCTCAGAAGAATCAGTCTCAATGGTCGGTGCATCATGATAGAATTCATCATCATCAAGTCCTTCCTCCTCAATATCAACATCATCGGAATCCTCAAAGTTTTCACTTTCATTTTCAGAATTGACTTCGTTTATCATTTGTTGAATAAACGAGAGGTCAGCACACGAATAATCAACCGCTAGAGGTCTCGGTTAACCTGGAACTCTGTGAACAGGGAAGTACTCTAAAGTAGGTATTTCATTAGATGGTTCAATAAGTACATCATCTGTTACAGATTCAGAACCCGGTCCTATTGGTTCTCTTGATGGACCGGTGGGAACA